>OX387604.1:10546575-10874075 GCA_947568835.1 Protonemura montana | reverse complement strand
TAATGTCTAAAATGTTCCAAAGGTCAAGCAAACTAGGAGTATCTACCCAAGCTATTAAATTTATTGACCATCAAAACAGAACTTTGAATGCTGAATTATGTATACATTCCTTCTAATAATAGGTAATTAAGTTATTTTTACATAATCATCTAATCAAATTAAAACTTCATACGACATAATTCTGGGCTATGATTTAGAACTTTGAAAATAACATCCTGGCATTTTCTGTGTGTAATGGAGCTAAACCCTTTGCCATATAATGCTTTGAAATCAAGACAGCTTTAAAATATTAGATAAAGTAAGTTTCGAGATAATAATAACTTTAACAATAAGAGATCAACAATAAAGCGAAACATTTACGAGATTCTCTCAATATTTAAAAAAAAAACAATTTCAACAACATGCCAAATGCCCTTGTATGTTGATGAGAAATGGTAATAAAATTACCAATATAATATTTCTCTTCACTTGCGGGTATTTACAGGCATAGCAACGGGCTCTCTTTTGAATAAAATCAAACAACACTAATCGAGCGTATACTCTTGGGTCGGCAGGCTTGTACTCAAGAAGGGGTCGAGCAACCGGCCAGTTGGTTGGCGGTCGGTGACCTACGTGATCCATGGCCCTCTCAGGTTTGAAAGTTTGCTAGGCACACAGCGGATCCCTGTACCTACTGTTTCTATGTTTTAATGTATTTACTGCGTCACTGCCAAACAAGACGAGGCAAACAGACGCCATTATCTCACGTAACGTGAAATTTTAACGACATTTTTAACCAAAATTCCTTATTGATGTGTGTAAAAAATTGGCCCGCCAGTAAACCTTTGCCATTTCCAGACTATTTTTATTTAATTTCCTGATTATGTTACGATTCGATTTGACTGCGTGGTGCGCCAATGAATAGATAGTAAAATCTTAGGTGAACTACAATTTTTTATGTATAGCGCGAGCTGCATTATTGGTTGTAAACGTACATCCACCTAATAACACGTAGAGACCCGGTGAACGTCCAATTCAGGTCAACGAACTAACTGCAACACGACGAAATTTCATATAGAGGTACCTAATACGCTACCACCTGGCCGGCCAGAAATCATAGCTCCAAGCTGAAACTTCTTTTCCTAGTCAAGTATGGTTAGCCTTTCGTCTTAGCACGAACCGCTGAGCACGAGATCGCGTACATATTCCATAACATAATGAGGCCAATACCGCTACCACGTCAATACATGCATGCAAGATATTTACCGTACATGTGAACAAATAGTTTTTATTACAGGCTAGTATAATCAATGAAGTTGGGAGTGACCTTTTGGTAATCGTCCATTAATTTAGTTACTGAATACGTCGCCTCATGTAACGTGTACTCTATTTTGCAGCATCAACTATTATCCTAACTTTATATGCATAAAAATACGTCTCCGGTTGGCCATGTTTTCACCGCTCTCTGATCTGTATCTTTCGCTAGATTGATTTGAATGATAGGAATTATTGGAAAACATAGCATGCATTCCGCTTTGCCTGATCGCTTGCAGAGCGTACCTTTTTATTAATCTGAAGACTCGCTTGTCAAGATTGCTTTCTTCAATCTTCTTTAATAACCGAGATGACGAATGATTTTCTAGTGGTCACACAACCAGTTTATTAGCTGTCAAATCAAGTTACTTATAAACATCCAGACACAGACTCGCCCTGCAAAGTCAAATTGAGTCGAGGATGGTCGGCAGGATGCTAGGTTTATATTTGTAAAGGTATAACGAACCACTAACGAATCCAGAACTGTATTAATCTGAAAAAATATGGGGCGCCAGGGAGTGGAAGGGGGGGGGGGGGGGGGATGTTGCCGAGCAAGTGAGCTTCGACGTCGCCCTTTGTTCGTGCGACTAAACGCAGAAAGAAAAATCAGATACTTGAAGTGAGAAGCGTGAACGTCGCCATTGACGTCGACATTGACGACGCCGTCGACGTCGACGTCGCCGGGTCAGACGCAATGAATCCAACGTATAAAACACTCGAGACGGTGACTCATGGAGTTTGCCTATGAAAATCTATTCAACACATTCGTTTAACTCCATCCCCCCCCCCCCCCCCCCCCCCCCCACACACACAAACAACCAACATTTCCTCAACTATCCGCTGCACGAGTAGGTGCCTACTCGACTAGACAGAGGTAATACGTGAATTCGGCACGAACTCAGTTATTGAACAATTGCATCTCAAGTAACGGAAATGCACCATATTCGCAAGCGTTCCGTGGCATATTCGATAGCGAGTTGAAAACGGTGCTCGTCAACCCCGACCAATCAATGACTTACAGGTGGAATGCAAATGTGTATGAGCACGTACAATGGATAGAATTTGCTTCCAGGAAAATGCATCTTAAATAAACATTTGTCATTGATTTGTTCATTGGAGCGAGATTCTCTAAAATGGAGACGATAATGGTAATCACTGTCTAGTCTAGGTAAGTTAGGGTATGGCTGTAGACGTGACCTAGATAAGGGCGAATTATACGATGGTGAACCGCCGTGAAAGAGAGAGGACTCGCTCAGAGGAGAGTGGATAATAGAAACAGGAAACCCGTTAGCTTTAGAACTTAGAATGACCAGCCGCATTACAACTTTACTGCTAATAAAATTCGATTTAAAGGTACAAAGTCTCCTGATCTTCACACCTCAAATGCAACAGTCTGATATGTCAAATTAATTGTTTCCATACAGAACTCGGCGCTTGAAAGAGACCAGAGAAAAATTTGCACTATTTGCTCGGCATTTCAAATGTTGTCGGCGGTATGCGCACAATGTTGACTTGCATGAAATTGATAGGCACCGCACGTTGATCTCCCTTGTAAAGGAAAAATGGCAATAACAGGAGTGAGCAGAAATGCTGTCGTTCGTTCCTTCCACCACCCACAACCTCTTGCTGTCCCAATCGCGCCTCCCGGTCCCAATGTTCGTTCCCACCCTTGCAAGCGACGCATATGAAAGATCTGGCCAGATAGCTGCTAGTACCACAGTGTTTATAGAACGGCAAATGGATGAATTCCTTTACGGACTCTCAGTTGCGATTCAACTCTTCCACAAAGATCAATAAAACCTTATATTCTCTCTCGACTAGTTCAAGCAACTGCTATTCTATATGTCCGCCCCAGCTGCTCGCTCTGATTCCAGAAAATCTGTGATCTAACATTTTCTTTGCGCAGGTATGATTCATACGTACTTAAAAATAAAAACTGCTAACTGGCTATAATATTGAATCACAACGAGTGGTCCAAATCTTAAGTGAAACAAAATAATGTAAAACATGAATCATCGTTTTTATTACTCATAATAAAAAGATTAATTTCAATGATCTCATTTGGAGCATAAATAATGTGAGGATTACTGAAAAGGTGTCATTAAATGGACAGTTTGGTGAGCGGAAAGCACGCTAGGACATTGAGGTGAGGAAGAGGGCTAACACATTGAATGGTAATGGATTATATCGATAGGTGGTGTCAAATTATAGGTAAAAGTGTCGGTTCTCACCTTTCTTGGTGGTGCTGGCAGTCATCTGGAGCGGATTACAGCCAGGACTCCCAGACAAAGAAGCCATGTTCGACAATTTCCTCTTGTGATTACAAAGTTTCGTCAGATCACAATTGGTATCATTGATCAATGCCCAGGGTCTTCCAGCCACCTAAACAAAGCGTCAACATGATAATTATCAGTTTAAAAAGCATTGCTTCATGCGCCTACCAAACTTGTACCATGTCTTGTTGCTTGTGATGTGAGACAAACTTAGGGAGAAGGCATGAACAGCCTAAATGTAAGCCAAGCGTTGTCGGTGAATTTCGTAAAGGGCATTTTAGTAATAGGACCAATCATAATAGATTGGGTAATCCTGGAAACCACTCCGTTGAATTGAAACAGGGTTAGAATAGCTGTCAACTAGACAAATGCGATAATGTCCCCTCAGTGACATTGAAAAGATCTATCTCTGGCTGGCTTTACACATTTCCTGATCAAAATTCAAAATGCATTTAAATTACCAACATGTATGTAATTGTGTGATAGTAAAGCCTTAGTTTGGTCTTTCTATCAAGGTGATGAAATCCTGTGGCAAACTCCCCGAGTTCATGCACAGATGACGCAGATTGCGTAATAAAACAAAAAATACTGGTTCTGTCGCGGATATGAAGCAACAGAATTGTGTTCGGCTTGGGCCACATGTGCGCCGGGGGCCCAGCAACCAGCGGACTGCAGTGGTTAAATGTGAGAGCTGGCTCATTTCATTACAATTATGGGAACACAATATTCCTTCAGGGGGAAATCGGCCAGAATATTTGACTTCATCTTATAGGCGCTAGAGTTCAACGGTTTCATCCATCACAGGAACACTATCGAGTGTCCACGCTTCAAGACAATTTATTCGTTGTTGCAGAATGAAAAAAATGGTTGAGCGTAATTGTAATTTAAAAGTATGAGGTATTAATTTTTTAGTGTAGATCAATAAGTATTGTCCGCTTAGCTGTGCTCTCTTCGTTTTGCTTAGCTCAGGCAACTTAGCGTGGCTGTGCGTTGGGCAACCACAAGCAGTAGCAGCGTCGTAGAAATAATTGATAGACATTGAGAATAGAACGGAGAATTAACTTCATACTCTTTATTAGAGGTGGTGGCAGACTGACTAGTCACGAGCGGTATTGATTTAATAAATTCAACATTACACCAAGTGTGACTGAGCAGAGAGTAATTATGCATGCCGAGTTATCTCCCATCTGACGAACCAGACGACCATGTTTTGTTTTTAATGCTCATGGAGTTTTAGGAATGGTTCCGTAAACATAATAGAGCGCGGTCGTTGTTCGTGAATTGTGAAATATAAAACTTTGTACTCTCGCTCGGAAAATAACGTTCCCTCGACACCAGTTTGGTCTTGTGTAAATATAAGCTTTTCCAAACCACGTTAAAATTCAATTAATCTCGTCGATAAACTAAAGAGAAATAATCGTATCAACTGTAACGCGACGAGAGACACATAAGCGACTTGAATTGATTATACAATTGTTTGCTGTGAAGTTTGGCCTCGGATTTTATAAATTCCAAACTCTAACAAATCATTTTCTAGTTGACAAATAAGATAAAGCGCTCTCGGTATACAGCACTAAATGAGTTGAAAGGTCTACAGAAAATTCTACATTCTTGTATACTTGGTCATTAAATCCTAATTTATCTTCATCATTCCAATTATCCACTTCCCATCTTAACAATCCCAAGCTTCGTTTTCAGAGACACAATATAATCTAGTTTAAATGTCAGATTTAGTCGGAATAGGCGTTGCTCACCTTAGGGTCGAAGTTGAAAGCATTCTCGGCAATGAATGGACACTCGAGGCCACATTTGCAAGTACCACTAGCAAGAAGGTATTCTTTTAGGTTCTCCATTGAACCAAGCGCCGTGCTGCTGGGACTGGAAACAGAGAACAAACGTTTAGCAAACAGTAACGACATACAACGTTCATGATATCAAAATGTGCATGCATAAAATGTTTAGATTAAAAATTACGGCAAATGCCTAAAAAAGGGGTTGTTGGGCCATTCTGTACATAAGGCGAAGTTTAATTAATATTCTCGACTTTCCCGATTTAATCCAATGTGTATATATGTTTCAGTCGGTGGAATTTAGCAAATCATATGGAGAAAAAATTAAAAAAAAAAACACAGTAGGATCACCAACGGCTAGCTATTTAAAAAGAAGATGGTTTTATACGGGCACCATACATAAGTACAGACGGGAACCGAGCTGGACACAGAGGAACAGTAAGCAGTGGTAACCCCAGACAGCACGCAGAGGCTACGGGCTAGCTAGGATCTTGTAGGATTAGGACAATGCATACACGTATGATCGATGCAGCAATCGCGTGTTTTCACGTTAACTGCTTTCAAATATTGATCAAAAACAATGTGTACTGCATGCAGCATTAGATACCTGCTGATAAATATTTATGCTCTCACCACTTAAACATCCGCACATTTTTTAAAAGAAATAATGCGTCTCCTTATCAATTATAAGGGTGGAACAACAATTCAATTTACTAAGGTGGCCAACAGAATTTAATAAATTCGAATTGCTTGTTTGACTGCATTTATGAAAATATCAGTCACGCGAGAGAGAACGAGGATCATTACCGGCTTTTGGTGAGAGTATTATAATGGTGGAATGTAATGAACACCTTGGCTGGAACAGATAATAGGTAGCTCGCCGCTCAGATAGCAGCCAGTAGGTATCGAAACAATTATCTCCGCTGTGGCTGTAAGACCTTGACCTGTAAGCTAGTCTGAGAATTGTTATATAGCTACAGGTAGAATGATAATGGACAGTTTGATTTCTGACAGTTCTAGCTGCAACATTATTTCAATCAAAATAGTTCTACAGGCAGGTTTTACATTTTATGTATGCATTTTTTGCTACGGTCAATGCATTTAGTGAAATTAAACCACACATTACATAGTTTGAAACTTTGTGGTTGCTGATTTGTGGCTGTTGCTTGAAATTGAATAGTGAGCGTTTGACCAATAATGAAAATTACCATTTTTGGTTAAGTCGTTTTTTGGTTGGTAAGCTAGATGCGAAATTCTGTAGCTGACTGAAAGTTGGGAGGCGCATCTCGAAGAACGTTGCTTTCTGGCTGGGGTACGAATAGTTCTATTTTTGAAGGTGCTCGCATGGGTGCCAAGATATTTGTAAGCACTTCAAGGAGACAGCAGAGGGTGCTACTATTTCGAACTAGATCGGGCGGAAACAGCGCTAACTTGCCAATAAATAGATGCACTTCAAACAGAACGCATGAATTTATCGATAAATATCTTTGGTAACACACCTACAGTAACCTTTAATGAGAGCCACATACTTCAAGAGATACGAGACACCCTATAGTCGACTTTTTCACCACCTTTTAAGGGTAATTCATTCTGATTCCTAGCAATTGCAAATAGGTATTACCACGGTATTACTTTCGCTATCGCGAATTTCGTAGAAATTAGCCGATGTCAAAAAGTGGGTCATTCCAGAAGGAGCGCATTTCCCCTTCTTGTTCTTCCCCTGTCATATATCAACCCGAGAAATGAGAAACTGGAAAGGAAGTTGCTTGCTTGCTTGCTCGCTCGCGCTCTCTCTCTTTCTCTCTAAAATGGAACGTAGATTAAGTCTGAATCAGCGGATTGTAAATTGTTTGCAGCGATCATCCACGGTTCACCATCAATACAATCCATTTTCGAAAGGTCTTAGTATCTGACAGTTTTCACGCCTTCCCAGTTCATGCCAGGAGAGACAAATAATAAATAGGTCGCTAGATTATTGTCTGCCGAACAAAAGCAATTATCATGTGACATTTTAAGCAACCTGGTATAACTTTTTCTAATATCGACCCAACAAGAAAAATTAAATTTGTTACCAGAATAGAATGTAAATATTTTTCGAAGCATGATTCGCGTTTTAATGCTAATGCAACCTATCGCCCTTTTCGGAAAATCAATTAAATCCCCTATCTGTTCTTGCTGATGTAATCACATCATATTAGTTGACATATCCATCCAGCAATACAAAACATGATTCTGAGTATCATAGAAGTATATCGCTTCTCTGCGAGCAATAAATCAAAGTGGATAGCCAAAGCCACTGCCAATTCTTAGCGGAACAACTTCTTAGGACTTAGGACCTATCAGAACCTGCTCAGGCGAGAAGGGGTGTGATGGAATCATGGTACTTAACTAACCCGCTGCAGTGTTTCAATTGATATATTATAGAAGAGAGGGAGGTAGATGGTGGGAGGGGGGAGTAAGGGGTTGAAATGGGTTGACCGCAAAAGGAGAGGTTACAGGACAGGGTCGGTATGGGGAAAGATGAACATTGATCGAGAAAGCTAAAACATTCAACTCGATTTCTCACAGATTCACTATAAGGGGCTTTACTCGTGGGACAACCCCTTCCTTCCTTTCCGCAAACCCACCCTAAGCCCGACAGTTTACGCAAACAGCCCACAAATACCTCTTATCTGTGTGTAAGAATGCGACGAGACTGCTCCAATTTCAAGTCCAACCGATGTGTAACTACGCCCTGCTGCAGTGCTGCTTATTCTCATTTCATTTAAGGGTAGATATTTGACTACACCTCTCAATGCCCTAGTTACCCGGAGAATTCACCCTGCCCACACTTTATCTTGCCTAACCTAAAATATCTAGTGCTCACGATACTTCTTGCATCCAGCCGGTATTTAAATAGGGGCAAAGAGGAAGGTGGTAAGGAGGACTTCAGATTCCAACATTATTACACCGTTGGTTCAAGTTTTCGAGTTTCGTTGCCCCTCTCCTGCGGGGAGAGGGGCCAGAAGGGGCCTCTGGCACCAAATAACACCAGATTGGACACAGACAGGCAGCAATCAAGAAGAATCAAGATAAAACTGAAAGGACAATGGATTAACTGTACAACTCTGCTTCCTGCTAGTCTAAGACATTTATCTTATGTTCCTTTTCCAAAGTAGGCTAGCTAATAATTTACCTGTGACATAAGGTAGGACCAGTGAAGGGGTTCAATCCAAATAGTCTGCAAATGGGTCTTTGAAAAAAATGTACAAATCTCTAGGATTTGGTAATACTTTTAAATGAGTCTAAACACACTTAGAACATAAAAATCTCCATTCAAATTTATATATGTATTGGGCAGGTGCCAATAACTACATCATATTTTATGTAAGTCTAGGTTTCCCCTTTGGTAAATTTGGTTTCCTACCAAGCAAAGGAAGACCAATACATGATATATTTGACAGACCTTTAGGATGACTTGAGAAAAAATGAGAATAATTTGATAGCAGGTATAATTGATAGGTCAATAGCATATGATCAATGATGATCAATCATCAATAGCATAGGTACCATTTAAATGAAATTCATGGAAAGAATGAACAGGGGACTGTCAAGAAATCAACTAGTAGGTGAATGCACAAACCAATTGATAATTTTCCTGCTCTATTTCTTGCTCTGGTCTAAAAAGAAATACCTATACGTTTTCTCAGACCTCGACTTACCATACCCAGCATCAAAAATACATTTTGATACCAGTCTCCAGGATGTCACTGTATATTATCAATAAAAATATACTTTACATAAGCTAGCTGTAGCAATGACCAACTACACAATCTATAGAATATGTCCAGTTCCTCATCGTATTATCATTCAAAGAACTCGTAACTTGAACTCTGGGTTTATACAAGGAGATATCAACTGACCTGCGTAGGTCCTGCGTTGTGTTGCCTTTAGTCTAAGAGCCTTTCTCTACTTAAAAATTATGTTCAAAGTCGGGGCTCACAGCACTTACCTCACGTAAACGATTGCGCCATTGATGTTCAGACGCTTCCAGCCATAAGGCACGGTTATTGCTAACGGGCGGTTAGGAGGTAGTTGACCACTCGTAGCATTTTGTGGCGGCACACGCATGGCCAAAACAATATTCCCAGCAAACGGCTGCTGCGAACCAGCTTGCCCACTCCGCACAAAATGGTTGCCTAGCATCATCACATTACTATTCACTCCGGTATTTTGATGAACTGGATGATTGTTTGTAATTAATTGCTGGTTTGCTGAACTATTGTTGGGCGGTACCAGCGAAATGGTGCCTGTATCTGGTTGACTATCCGCCGAGCTCAGGCTACTGCAGCTGGATTCCGCAGTCTCCGAGCGTACAGAGTCACTACGAGGAAACACTGATGAGCCAACACTGTCTCCTCCCATCACAGTAGAAAAGTTTCCATCGCCATTCTGGGTGATATTTGAATGAGATACAATAGAGCCTGAACCAGACATGTTGGCCACATTCGGTTTGTGGTCGGCACTGTAAAATGTTTGTCCACTGGCCACCGCCAATCTCGGTTGGCCCACATTAAAGCCATTACACTCGTTATTACCGCAATTACTATTAACAGAATTTTGATCTATATTGTTTGGCCCACAAGTGTTTCCTACACTCACTACACTCTTGATATGTGAGTCGAAATTCGGGGCAATATTATTTGCATACGTCACATTGTTTATGTTCGAATTATGACACTGGTGATACCCGTTAGGAGCGTTGTTAGATGTGTAGAATGATGCGTGGTGTGGAAACGATGAGGTATTGGCGATCCCATTTTCGTGCTGCTCCTCCGTTTTATGACTCTTGTTCTTGTTCGGGTGGACTATGGTGGCCAGCGACTGGGACGAGTCTTGGAAAACGTTTGGTTGGTTGTTTTGAGCTTGTTGGAATGTTGTCGCCGACACATTTTGGTTAACAGCTGTCGCGTACGCTTGGGCAAAATTGTCGTTTGAAACATAGACTACTACGTTTTGAAGGTTTTGCTGTTGCTGCTGGTGATTCTGAGGCTCAGGTTTGCCAGCCATCATCCAGCAATGTTGCCGTTAGGGCAGCCACAACCATCACTGACACACGCCGCTCTTCTATTGATAACCTCTGAAATTAGAAGAAAAATTTGTATCTTAACAAAACATAAAAATGGACAAGGAAGTTTATATTCAAATGGAGCAAGCTGAAAGCAGTGATATTCTCCAGCTAACCCTACCATTGATCTGAATGCATGACAAAAATTTTTCAAAACATTAACAGAGAAAAACAATATGCTCTCATTTCGACGTGAAATGTACAAATTATCTAGAGCAACTTCACATCTACATACATGGATTATATTCTTCCATTAACCACTTAGTTTTTGATCACAAAATGCAAACATGTTCAAAACTAGCACAGCTGACAGTCCAAAAACTTAGCTGACAAAATAGCTAGTAATCAATTCAAAAATGTCCGAAAGGTAAAAGAATAAAACGCACAACCATGGGCACTAAATCATTTGTGATACTAGAGATGAGAAATGACAACTCTACGTTTAGCTGCGAATTATATAAAATAATACTGTGACGTTTTAACCCATAAATAACATGAATCATAACCAACCTGCATTTCGTCCCCAAAACATGAAGTTCTATAAAACAATCATTTCTTCTGTACATTACAAAAAAAACGCAAGTTTTACTAGCGACCTTCTGGACGGGTATATTGCTCGTGCATCCACTGTTGTTTTGATATCAATGTCATCAACACTACACTACCAGTAAACTACTCAACACCTGCGCGATTGCACTTATGTTTTAAAGGCTCTTGTTTTAAATTAGCTTTTAAAAGAGCCACGAGCCAACAAAATTTAGATATGAAAACATAAAAAATGACGATAGATTAAAAAATGTATTCGCATATGCGACACAACTACACACTTTCTTTCCCTCCACAATTATTATTTTCCCCAATTATAAAGTTGCAATTACATTACGTCTCTGTCCATCGGACCCAGAATGCCTTGCGGTATGACAGCCTTCACGACACGTTCAGAAACTTATGATAGAAAATAATATTCATTCGCTCACTAAGAAATGAGCGGATCTATTCGGATCTTAAGCGAAGTGCTGGTAGAGCGCAGGATCGTTCGGTTTGGAGGCGGGCATCTTTGGTATCCGAATAATGCTAGTATCCTGCATGATACTGACACCTATTACAAAAGCGTTGAATTGAAATGGTTTTACCGAATGTTTGTGTTGGTCGTCCATAGTTGGAACTAAACGTAGATTTTTTGTACATATTTGGGGTTAAATACAAAAAATTTGATGCCACTGAATTTATAAACGTAAACTTCTAAACGTTTGCGTAATTTAAAAGCCCTTGATTAAAATACGAGCATTGAACGGTTCAAACCTAATTAATTTCCTTGAATACTCAACGTATTTTACTATTAAAAACGTACAAAATAACAAAATCCATCAACCAAGCACCTTGATCGCAAATAGTTTTTTCATTAATTTCAAAATATTAAAAGACAAAAAAAAACTATCCTCCTATTGCAAAGATATATATTTTTGTTATTCGAAATGTTGTTTCATGAGAAGGATCGATATAGCGTCGCCTTGCGTCGGCGTCGGAGTCGGCGTCTCTAAAAGCGTCCTACCAGCGGTATGTCAGTACACTTGCTAGTTAGTTCCGAATGCGATAACACTTGCTCTAATCTACGAATCAGATTTATTTCCAATCACTCTTTTGCCATCGGGCCGACTCCCAGGTAAATAATCAACAGTTTGTTTTTTTTACTTGCATGCTGGAATTTGGTTAAAATGTGTACATTATTTTTGTCAAATTTACTGGACACATGTCCTGATTCATTCGTTCGTAATGAATGAACTACGTCGTTGCTCGTATTCTGCAAATCTGTCAGTGAAGTAACATGCGCTTGTGCTTCAACCTCGTTAATACAGCTGGCCAACAGCATGTTACAGAGTTACTCTCATTAGTGCCCCAAAATCTTACTTTTCTTGTCGTTTAATCATTAAGAAAACTAGCATGACAATGCATTTATTGTAAATGAAATGCCTTTTTGCCATTGAAGATCTCGTACGCTCAGTTTGATAGTTTGGCGCTTGGAAAATACAGTAGTAGTTGATCGCGTACGACACGCAACTATTGAAATAATTGTTTTTGAATCATGAACCAATATAGGTAAATAATAAATGTCAACAAACATGTCAAATTCATTTAATTTTAACCTTGCTGTTGAATATTTTCGAATAGAAATTATCGCCCGTTGTGGCACAGTTAATTATCATTTTTGGGACTCACATTATTATATATTAATCACATATAGATGCCAATTTTGTTGTAATTTAAGCATTTTACCATATTTTTTATTTATCTTGAATTTTCTTTATATTATAATTATCTGGTGAAGTTTACATGATTTGTAGCGAAAACTAAGCAGTCGAATATTTAAAAAGTTTATCATAACAATTCAGAGGTAAACATTTAATAGATTGCAGTGTTTTTTGGTTTTCTGGCATTTCCGCTAGGGAGCTTAAACCAGCAAGCGGATGATGGAAAGGATTTATAGATTGATTGCCAAAACGCCGGCATATTTTTCTTCAAAGCTGTACCTATAGATAAAAATGTATAATGGCATAATTACCTCTTCCCGATTTATATAACCAGGAATTTTAGTTCAGATTGTAAAAACGATATTTTCAGAAAAAAACAATGCCAACCTACTGCAATTATTTAAAGACACAGCGGAGTAAATTAAATAGCATCTAATGTATTCATGTCACTCTCGAGAAGACTTGACATCCGATTATGGAGACAAGTGACTTTTCTGAACGTTGAGTCGCCTACAAAGAGGCTCCGCAGCTAACTCGGAAGCTGACGAAAATAAAACGCTCTTATTTCTTTATAATACACATTCGGCAAGGCAAAACGGTTGTACCCAGTACTCACTCATTGCTAACAGCTAGGGAAGTACGAGCAATAAGTAATTGTTATATACAAGCTGATATGCTAATTCCTGGTTTTGTTCAATAATATTACCTTTTTTTACGCTAATGCAACAAGTATTTTTATTATTATAGAAAGTTTATGATATACGGTAGGCAACATAAGAAAAAAGACGTTCATACTCTTTCTTTCTGTCAGAACAACTTCAACGGAGCCATTAAAACTTTCCACCCTTATGCCCTTTGGTAACTACCCGGTGCTCCTTCACAATTACTTCAGTAACAAAAGACCGTCATTTTCCAAACGTAGTTTAACGTGAACTTTGAACTTAAACACAGAGAAGAACTTAACGCAGCAAACACATGCGTCAGGGAAAATGTTGAAGTGTTTTTGTTTTAATTCGGTAGAGAACTTGGTGAAGTTAGATTTAATTGAATGCCGGGAAACGGTCACCTATCAAACAATTTCAGTTGAATATAAAGTCGTGCGTAGTCGCCAAGCATAATACCGTTGAGTGTGCAGGTTATAGGTAGAGACAGAACGTTAATGTTAAACTTTTTGCGTGAAAGATGGCCGCCAAATGACTACTTTACCGACAAAAATGCAGAGTACCGGAACACCCCGTTAAGTGGAGCCACTGTCGTATGAAATTTAATTTCGATATTTCACGTAGGCTTACTCGCTTTTGAGACTTTTCATGCTCAAAAGATCTCCATCAATGTTTACCTCAACGACTGATATACACGTAACGATATTCAATAACGGGGTGTTCCGGTACTCTGCATTTTTGTCGGTAAGGTAGTAATTTGGCGGCCATCTTTCACGCAGAAATTGTAAAATTAACGTTCTGCCCCTACCAACAACCTGCACACGCAACGAAAACACTAAAAATGCTGTAATCACCGTTGTTTTGCGATATGAATTATCATCGGACTTAAAGGTTTAGTCAGAGTCTCAGTGCAAATGTTTCACGTTGTCGTCGCGAAAATTGCCCATCGATGATTGCTTTACCGTCAAAAATTGTTGTCGCCCAGAGATGGAGTTCCATTATTTCGAATTTTAAGGCATTTTAATTCGTTATTTCTCGCAGATTACTCGCATTTGAAACTGGTTTACGCTCAATTAAAACTTCATCAATGATAACCTCAACGATTGATACATGTATCGATATTTTGAGTCACAATTCTATAATTGTTGAAAAGGACAGCCACAAGCGCCATCGAGTGGTCACGACCGTTACCACGACGTGTTGGAACATTTAATCACTGATTAAAGGTTTTCATCTTTCAATATTAGCGCTGTGACTCTTGCTATGAGCTACAACCCAATGGAAAAATGAAAATACAGATAGAAAACATGTTGCAAATGAGCCAGGAAATTTGAACTAAACTCATTTTTAAATTTTCACTGGTTTCATTTTGGACATGACTTTTAAGATCCACCTTTCAAAATCGATTATCATTTCAGGATCGCGAGAGAAAATAATATCTGTGTCGCTGTGAAGGAGAGTGATGGGTAACGATCATAAAACCATCGGAAGATTGTCCATTACTTTAATTGTATTCTTCGGGACATTCTTCCATCTCGGATACTCAGCTCCTGTTGGCAATGCACAAGGTATAAACACTAAAACAACCACCATTTAACACAAAACTTACACTAAATACACACATTAACGAACAAAGTATGTTGCAGTCTAACTTATAATTAGGTGCCGCAAACAAAATCATTTTACGTGAACTCTTTTATCGTTTTGAATGCACCACACGCAGTGTTTTCTCTCCAACAGCTGTGTAAAAAATGTCCATTTCCTATTACATGACTTTTTATCGTCTAGAAAAATAGCCAGAAATCGATGTTATCCCCAGTCCACATTTCGAAAACCAACCCACAGAAGGCTTTATTGTCACCATAAACTGCCTGAAGTTTTACTATTACGACGACGTTTTATTTAATTACGAAGACTATTCTTGTTATGATGTTAATTTTGATATATTTTAATATTCAAATCTTATCCGGGCTCCCAGGATGACCATGTAATATGAGATGAGAGTAGGTATTCCCACTGACCTCCCTAGGTGGTTTAATCCTGTAATATCAAGTTATTAAGGGCTCGAGTGACAGGTTATCACACGGTAAGTAGGTGGAAATTTGAAATACGAGTCAAAGCAAAGGAACACCACCTTTGTACAAACCGTAAAGTCGAGCACTCTGTTAGTGTACACAGTCTAATGGTCCCATAATTTCATCAAAGTAAATTACACTTTGAACGCACAATTCTATCGTGGATGATTAGTTCACTGATTTTTCAAGGTCAGTAGTGTCCATGTGTTTATGGTGCGAGAATCCTTTTTTTGAATATCGGACTTTTATTACTTCACAAAGAAGTCACCATATGTGTATTTCTAGTAGCTACTGTGAAAACACTAACACAATACCTTCATATTTTTTTTTTTTTTTTTTTTTAACAATAACATCGTTTTGCGTTACAGGACATTAAAACATATTCAAATACAAGTCAGTGTATAAAAATATACGTTAGCACATACCTTTGGTCTTTTCCCTTAAAAACAAATAAACCTCCTGTCTGCTATGTAAAATTTATTGTAAACATTAATTGCTAAAGCAAAAATTAATATTTAATTAATTTAAAAATTGAGCTACTGTTTAGTAGTGCGAGAATAATCCTGGTGATCTATGATTAAAATAAGAAGTACGCTCATAAAAAGACTTTGCTTTGCTAAAATCATCCTTTTTCTAAGAAGCCGTGTTAATGAGGTTCTATTTAATATCTGTAACAGCTCGTTTTTGCAATATAAAAACTTTTCTGTTTTGGTGCAGAGCTCAGCGGCAAGGATCGTGAGAAGCTCTCCATACCGGTACGTTTTTTTTAATATGCATCCACTTATTTTTTGTATCCACTTACTAAATAAAATACATCTAATTTTCTTGAAATTCAACAGAGCTTCGACGAAGAACAGCAACTGAAAGATCTCAAGCAATCATTGGGTAAAATCTTAATAACCTTTCATAAAAACTCAAGATTCTTCGCATTCAGTTCAAAAATCCAAATATGGTCTGCGAGCAGATTTCCATATTTCAACAATATTCTGCCGCCCACTCTACCCTCGGTCCCTTTCCAACCCCTTATCCCCATTCCAGCACCATTACCAAATCACCATTGATTACATTTTCCGCAACATTCACCGAGCACTTTTCTCATCCACATTGAAAATTGAAAAAGCACGAAATGAAAAGAGTTTTCATTCAACGCTGAATTCGTGCAGTAATATCCAGTTATTTAACCAACTGTTAAATTAATTTGCTTTTTATAGGAAAAACGTTTTCAATCCTCAAATCGCAAGTAAAAGTGCAGTATTCCGACAAGGACAAGAACCAAGAATCTCACGTGGAGAGAAAAGAAGAAGGTGAGACTCGCTTTTATATTTCTGTTATGGATGCTGTTTGGTTATATAAATATTCGGATATGTATTATAATTGGCATGATAAGGATAAAGTTACCTTGTTTTACAGTTATCAGTGTGATATCGCGTTAGGTAACAAACACATTAATATTACCTATCTAACAGAACCTACAGGTAATGATGTTTGAGTATCCAATCAATTTTCTCGTCGAGTTCATAATTACGCGAAAGAGAGAGAGGGCCTGATACATCTAATTTTCATGGACTCATTTATACTTAAGCGATGTTCCAAAAGCCAGCTTTATCCTCTTATACATCTCGTGGCACAAATTCAAATACAATCAAGATGTAGATAGAGGTAACTGGTAGAAAATTAAATTATTAACAGGCATCAACAAAAATGTTCATGAAATCTTTCAAGATGGTCACAATGATTTCATTTGATTGGAAAGAGCGTTGTTGTACGTCCCGTGTGACCTTGAACTGAACTGTAGTTGAAGTAAAGAGGGTTGCATATGTTTAGATACCAGATATGTATCGAAAGGTTTCGAAACTTATACAACCCACATTTGAAACTGTTTTTAAAATGTTTTAAAATATTTTCCCACGGTTAACAGCTAGGATTCCTCTCTCGCATGCCAAGCTCTTACAAATTCTTTCATTGAAATAGAATCTGTAACAATCGGAAATCCAGGGTTTCTTGACTGGTTGAGGCCCAGTATCACAATTTTCTTAACTCCTACATAAAGTGGGAGTTAAATTAATTGGAATGTCAAAAACCAATCATATGCAGTGAAAGTCAGCTGTTTCTGAGATTAAGACACTTTACTATGAGTTTTAAAGAAATATTGTTACGCCAGACTTTACCAAACCGAACGGCAAACTTACTGCATGTATTTTAGGGGTCATATGGAAAATAATATATGAAGTAACTGCAATTTCGAGTCTAGTTAAAATTTGCACGATGCTTGTACGAACCTGTATTTTGGCATTAACGTGGGTTTTTGTAGGTTAAAAACCTATAATGAGCAACATTGAGGTAATCTAGAAGCTAAGAGCACTCCCACTACCACTCATTGTGTCTTAAGAGGCATTGTGTTGACACGTTCTGAAAGACATGATCCTAAAAGGCAGGAAAAATAGACTTATTTATAGATGAGTGGTGTAGACCTGGGATACGCGTGACATTTCTTTTCAAAAAATATTCTGTAATACAGCAAACTTTTGCGAGCTAGCTTTGAAAAAATGTACCTCACATGCGGTACTTTTGCTTGTATTACAAGAACTTTAAGATTATCCCAATTTTTCGAGAACGAACCCCAAGAATGATAACGCAAATTAACTATCAAATTTTGAATTCTGACCTTCCTCTCACCCTTCCTCTAGTAGGCACAAAATCACCATGTACCCACCCTTTTTCCCCATCACTACACCACTGATGAAATGGATAACTTAAAAAAAATACTTGCTAGCACAACGGATTATTTTGTAATGTAGCAGTGACAAGTGATGTAGTATTTCAGTGATGAAGTGCTTGCATTTTTAGTGATAAGTGATGTAGTGATGCAATGAAGGAGTATAGTAGTTATGTTGATGTATAAGTTTAGTGACTTTGATGAAGTCTTGTTATGTTCTTGTTTCAGCAAATGAGAACGGTCATCTCGTTGCTAGACTGACTCAGAAGATCGACTCGGTCGCAAAGGGCAGTGGGGGCGCTAACGTAACCCCTTCCTCCCATGTGTGGACAGAGGTAGAAATCCCTTCACGAGGTATACACGAGGTGGCTGAGGGCCCATCGAGCCCTCTTGGGCATGGCCAAAGGGAGATCGCCGACAACATTGAGAGGCGCTCACCTTCAGAACCAGGAATATCGAACCAGGTAAAATTATTCGCATTGTACGTCATTATTCCAATGAAGGTATGGTATCAACTAAGTTTCTTCGTTGTTTTTATTCTACTCCAGGCAGCAGAGCTGTTTTCAAGTTGTGAGTTTCCTTTGCATACGTAAAGGTTTTTAAATTCAAGAATTTACATCTAAATGCGTTGAGAAATATTTTGAATTCTGTTCTAAGTTACAACGGCTTTTGAATTGCATTCATATTTAAGAGCTTATTGGTATTCTCGCTTCAGAGTAATAAGCCTAAAATATACTAATTTCCTCAAGAAATCACGTGCCCATTACCCAGCTGTAGTTCAATCAAGTCGGAAATTAGCTGCGAGCGCCCTACACCGAGTTTCCATTTCCTACGCAGATTTTTTTAAATTATGTGTATCTCAAGCACAGATAAGATGTTAAAAATGGGTATGAAAATCAATAAAACATCAAACTTGTCTCTGCCTTAGTAGCACTTTGATTTATTGTGATATGCATTATGCATAATTAAATAATAACTGCCGTCTTATCTGGTAAGATATTACCGTGCAAGAAATTGTATATTTAAATATATATTACAATTTAAGACTCAGTACAGTAAAAAATACTCGAGCGTTGCTGAAACAGAAGTGCACATTAGACTTTCAAAACTTGAGGTTTGGAATTTTGCGCTAAATGCATGCTCCATAATTTAGCGTATATTTCACATAAATCGAATGCCCATTTTTTGGATTAAAAGGGACACATCTGATTTTTGGTGTTTAACGACGCACTGTTATGACATCTGGCCATGCGGCACTGGTCTGATGACGTCGGTAGAGACACATGTTAACGTTTGATGAAGTGCATTGATTGGTTGATTGATTACTGTGGTTTAACGACGCACTGTTTTGACAACGAGCTTTGTGACACTGGTCTACTAGCATCAGAGAATGAGTAGATGATGACAATGATCATGATGAACCTTGCCTAGCCTAGAAGGGAGGAGAGGAAATCCGGTGCCGGCACGTAGCCATACTCTTGTCTACGAGCAACGAGGTAACCATCGGCATAACGTACGTTCCGAATGACGGTACAACGCGAACAACAGGGTTCCTCCATAAATCCATGGAAGGCGATAAGCAAGGCGAATGAAGTTGCTGTATTAACCTTTATTATTCCAACCTCTCTGCCGAACAGAACTGACCATGTGCATGATGGTCACCCATTCAATACCTGACCAAGCAGCGCAGTGTTGCTTAACTTCGGTGATCTCACGAGAACCGGTGTTTCCAACACACCAAACCGTTCGGCTTAAAGCACTTGAAACAGATTGGTACACAACATTCCAGAAACGTTTTCACTACTGAGATAAAGTTCAAAATCTCCAGGATTTCCTACATTTTTTCCCGTGCAATTCTCTAAGTTACTATTTGCGAACTATTTTTTATTGAAATACCTTAAAAGCTTATTGTTTAGTTCAATTTCCAATTTCTTTCAGATTGATGGCAAGTACACATCCTTCTCGGGGGTGCAATACTCTCCTAGAGACATGGCTGAATACGTATTTTGGACCGGAGATGAAAGAGGCGTCACTTTAGCAATTGAAGAATTCTTAGAGGATGGGTTGGTAAGTGAAAGAGTCTATCAAGCGCGTGGTGGTTTTATCACACTATTAGAGAAGTTCTAGCTTCTGGGTTCTTCCTGATACAGATATAGTTGAAGATAACGTTAAAATCCGAATGTAAAGCCCAAGTAGCGTTGCATTCAAGTTCAAAAACTCTGAAGTTACCGAGAAAAGCAGGAATTACTTTTAATTAAATAACTTATATAGATAAATGGGGAAAACGGGAAAAAAGGTGCACTAAAAAATAATAATAAAGGTGGAATTAATACAAATGTAAAAGAAAGAAATTGGAACGGAAAATGTAGCTGTAGGACGTTGATGGTTTTCAGATGACCCGCAAGGAAGCGATAAGTTTTCTACAAGAAATTAAGACCAATTTGGATGACTTACAAATGCATTACTCGAGGCAGCAACGATTTCAAAAGCAGGTGGATAGCACAGCAGCTCAGCAAGAAAAGGTAGACATATATACGTTGTGTTACTTTTGATGGTTGAAATAATATTCTGTATTGTCAAAGAAGTACAGACTTAGAAACTTGGGAGCATCAGAAAAAAAAACACAGCGAAAACTATTTTGAAATTTTTTTCTTATTTGAATGAAGTGGTTTGAATGAAGAAGTATGAATTAATTTTAAAAAAGTATTTCCATGGAGGTGTTATTTATGAGGCGGTAATTTAATAAATTGCTTAAATTATAGGAAAATCTAGGATCCAGTAAAGAATCGTTAAAGAAGAATATAGTAACAAACCAAGAACCCAAGGAACCAAGGGAAATAACCGCACATAAGAAGAACTCCCGTGAACTTCCTCCTGTTGAATCGATGCAAGGTATTTACATTTTCATTATCACGTTAACGCTTTGCGTTGGTTTTTTAAGCTTACGTGAAATTTCAACTCAATTTATTTATTTTTTATTGTATGTTCCCACAGATGACCAAGAACTACCAATGGGTCAAGCCCAGCAAAATCGAGAAATCTCAAATGAGGATTATGAAGAACTACTAGATCGTCTTAAAGTTGCTGATTTTCTCTACACTGAATATTCACTGGAAGAAGTAATCTACCAACTAGCTAAGGTTATATTTTCACAATCTCTGACGAAAGGTAATTTCATGATCAGCACATAGGTAAAGAGAATTGATTTATAATATGCCTTAATATCAACAATTAAACGTGGAATGTTCTGCTCTCACAGGTAGCGTGGAGGCTCAAGAGGCGTTACAGAAGTTCACCAACTTTTTGGAATCCGAAGCTGAAAAGGGTCACATCTCAAAAAGTCTCGAGAAAAAGGTTCTTGGTACGATGAAATCTACTTTATCGAATTTTTTTGTGAACTGTTTGTAAATATTTTCTTACTACACCTTTAGTAGCTTCTTTCGGTAACATTTTCGATCACATTTTAGATGTGCTGATAGCGTCATTTGCGGACACAATAGCTGAGCATCCCGACCTCGTGGTGGAATCGAGGCCAAGAGACACCCAGTCACCGTCAGCAAACCAATTACTTCATCAGATGGTCATGCTAAATCCTCCAGCGAGTGAAGCCTCTCTCAAGCCTGAAAAAGCGAATTCGGGAAGGCTGGAAACTCATGTCAAGTATATAGTAGATGACGTGTCTCAGGTGAAACAAGGTAATAAACCTAAACATGCGAGTGAATGAAGAAAAGCAAAATGCTTTTTGTAATGTCTACATTTACCAGTTTATTATGATATATACATCTATTTTACAGAACTCAATCACAGATTTAAATATTAATAGATAGTTAATCAAATCTATATTTACTTGTGCGATTTACCTAGATAGAGGTATCTGTAGAAATTAGAAAATCAGCGCTAGACCAAAATAAAGAGAGCGAAACGCAAGGATATATTATATTATATACGTATACAAATCTGTACTTATATTTATGTTATATTTAATGATTATCAAAATACAATAAAAATTTAAAATTGCCAACATCTCTAATATTATTATCTAGAAATATCATCTAGAAATATTATTCTTTCAGGGTTTTGGTGCTTTTGATCGGTTTGATTGGACATGAAAGAGCAAAAGTCGTCGTATTTTTTTAGTAATGCATTTTTTATGAGTTTGTGTATAATTATTTCCCATTAATAGATTCACTTTTAAACACATTTTGTTGCCAAAACTTAAATTTTGTCTAAAAGCAATTTTTCTGACTGCATTTTCTACGCAGTTGGTCTAAAATCTAAATGGTTAATTTGAGAGATTTTTTGACCTTATGGAAGTCCCGCCACACGTTTGAACGTGTACACTGAGCACTTCCCGCTCACACAACAGAGCGCTCTTAGGCCATGATTTTGCCTCGATAGGGCACATGACGTCTGAGCTTTGGACTGAGCTCTTATTTACACCCAATCCTGGAAAGCGTAGTGCCGATAAAATTCACAAGAGATTTGATTAAACATCTGTGAAATAACATGTCGGAAGAGACATTTACCGTTGGGGAGGCACCCAAATCACCTTTCATTAAAGCGGTGAAAAATATACGGAGTCTAATAAACGTTAGTATGAATGTTATTATAATACTGTCCATAGCATGCCCATGCTTGATTGGTCTGTAATGTCCGGAAATTAATTTGTTTGCTAATTTACAGAAAGGAGATATTCAAGTTCGGCTAGATCGAAAGAGTAAAAAACAACGCCTTCGTGAAGAAGCTTTATTACGAAGAAATGATCGGCCCCAACGACAACCAACAGAAAAGATACCGGGGTCTGTTGTCTATTTGTCTCATCTTCCCCAAGGGTTTGAAGAAAAAGGAATCCGCGGCTACTTAGAACAGTTTGGCAAAGTCAAGGGTGTAAAACTTGTCAGAAGTAAAAAGGTGAGTCCATTTGTCCAGGCCCATTTGTGGAAAAAAAAGTAGAGCTAAGCCGAGTGAGCGCCAAGGTCAGTAGGGAGAGCCGCGAGTGCCCTCCACGTTTTTTAAGACGTCACGTTAGAATAGGTTCTAGAGTTGACGACGCCTGTGTCGATTCATTTAGGTTATGTAGGGTTACCATTCTCAGAGGCTGTGACGTCAATTGAAGCTCTCAATTTCCAGTCTCGCTGATAGATTTAACCCAGTAGCATACAAACTTGTCCAATTACTCGCACTGAGGTTTTTGCCCATGGGTATTTAAAATTGCGCTCATTCAGTGTGGGTAGTTAAGCGCAGTGCCTGGATGCTTGTGCTATCAGGAGTTACTTGAACCCAAGAAGGGTATATAGCCTCCCAATGTAAAGTAATAAATAATAATAATATGACAGTAGTAGTCCCTTAAACCAAATTAATCAGTCTCATCGACTCAAAGTTAAAAAACCTTGAAGTGGAATGCTGGGATTTGGATCTTAACATTTTTAATTCAGACATGTGATTCTGGTTTGTGCATACTTAACACTGGTTAAACTGTATTTTTCTTCATTTTTTCTAGACAGGCCAGAGTCGAGGTTTTGCATTTGTTGAATTTGTGGAACGAGACATTGCAAAAATTGTTGTTGAAACCATGAACAATTATCTGATGTACAAACGCCTAATAAAAGGTGAGTTTTTCAGATTTTGCCAAACTTGAGTACTTATTAGTTATTACATAGTTATCTTTTGATTATAAAAATGATTGGGAACCGACAAAAACTATTTTAAGTGGGTTTTGAATGCTTAGTGAAGAACAAATAAATTTCCCAACGTTTCGCAACTTGTACCTGTTACTTTTTCAAGGGTAAGCAGTCCTGAAACTGTTCAAGGGTAAGAAGGACTGCTCTTACCCTTGAAAAAGTAATAGGTACAAGTTACAAAACACTGGGTGATTTTAGTTGTTCTTCATTTAACATTCAAAACCCAGTTCAAATAGTTTTTGTCAAAACTAGTGCTCATGTCTAAAAACAATCATGATTGGGAACCAATTGATACCTGCCGAGAATAACTAATTGATTCCACAGTACTAGCAATACTCAAGAGTACTTTGGCTGTACAGAAATTAAAAAAATGTTCACAATTTATTTCTAAACCATTTGTTTTGAATTGTGCCAATTGGAATGAATCTGAGAGTGTTGTCATGTGCTTGGCTGAAAACTCATAGACGACAAAGTGGTTGCAAAGTAGTAGTATTATGAAGCAATAATACCATAAAAATACTGTTTTTATTTATTTTTTAATGCGCTTATGATGTACAGACATTTTTTTAGTAGCAGAAAAAGAAAGAATTGTGGTTGGAAATAACTTCTCACATGCTTTCAAAAAGAGTATCTTAAATTTCAATCAACTCCTGTCTTGTCATTTTACCTTATTACATATTTATTTTTGTTGTCATTGGAAATCTTTGACCCAAGCTAATGCTGGAGCAAAATAAGATGGGTATTAATAACAACTTGCATAGAAAGTCCTTGACAGTTGTTCGGTTTTACTTTTGCCTGCACACTCATCCTTTGAGCAATTTCTGACACTCCAGTGCAGTCACTAATCTTTAACGACTTCTTCAGCTGAACTGCTTGTAAGCAACGATAGTCCATATGCACCTAAATTGGTGGACTCAGCGCCTGTCAAACCAGAAAAGACTCAATCAGCCCACTGTCGGCAAGCTCATCTGATGAGGCGAAATAAGGTCCTTAGCAAAAAGGCTGAGCAAAGTATGGATGCCCACACAAGAAGAAGTCTCCGCAGGCTGCAAAAGAAGCTGGATGCAAGAGGAATTTCATTTCAAATGAAGGTTTGTTACTTAGCTTTAAATGTTGTTCATGTCTATCTTGAAACATCTTAATTTTTAATCATGTACTCGGCACAAATAGCCTGGTAGCTGACGTACCGCTAAACCCCAGAATAATAATAATAATAAATGTTCTTCTGCCAAATAATCTGTAATCGTCCATTCTCATACTAAATAACGCTACCTGCTATCCCTTTTCGGCTGTCGGTCAGCGGACCCCTGACCCTGCACGACTGGTTTTACACGCATACATTAAATCACCAGATATTCTTTTGGTATCCCCTAAAGACTTCTTAAGCTCATAGCGATTTGCAAGATTAGTGCCAAGCACCGATGCCGGGATGCTAGAATGCAGCCGACTTGACTACACTTGCCAAACTACCCTTAATGTACAAAGATCTCCTAAATTAAAGAAAATAATTCCTATTTTAATCTGGACAAAAATGGATTGGATAGTCGCTAAAAAACTGATTGAACTTAACAATAACATCTGATAATAGGATTGGCACCAGTTTGAAAAAAATCCTCTGCATGTCTGAGCAAATTATTTTCAAGTTGCTAACTGTTTTAACTGCAACTGCAGGTGCATTTGAAACATACTACAAAGTCTTAAGAAAGAGACTGAAATTTCCTTCACTATCCATCATGGTCGATAACAGAATTAAGTTCTTTTTTGAGCAGTAAAATTACAAACTTGCGAAAAGCCAGTCATGGACTGCAACGAAGGTCGAAAAGGTATGGCAGGTAGAATTTGGCAATACAAGATTTGGCATCACGAGACTAGAGCTCTGTAACTAATGCAGCAAACACTTGCAGTAATATCAGAAAACCACATCAAATCAAAAACTTTTGAAACTGTTTTGCCTTTTTTTGCTGTGCTATTGGGATTTGTTAGATGTGTGCAAATTGTGAGCAAATGCAGAGCATGAGATATTTGAAGGACCTTAAAATGTCAGTTATTGCTGTTGTATGCTGCTACATGTTGTTGCTATTGTACTTATCAGGATTCAGAAGCAAAAAGATTGAATTTTCTTTGTAATCTGAATCAGAATTGTAATGCCTCTTGACCTAAAGCTATGTGACTTATTATGATCAGTGGTTTTGAATTTAGAGACAAATTCAAAATCAGAACTTTTTATAGTAGAAGCAGTATGTCTACCAAAATATTGCAACTTAATTCAAAGATATTGCAATGCTGTTTTCGTGTTATAGTTACGGCAATATCTAAAGTATTTTTAAGAACGCATGTATATGCGATTTTAGTCATATTTAGCGCACTTAAAACTTTAATTTGAAGATGAGATGATGATAATTTCTGATTTCTGAATCAGAAATCAGAACCAAAACTTGATTAATTTATAAGCAAAGTTTGATTTAGATATCATAATTGCGATCTATGTTTGGGGTATCTATTTATCGATCTGTTTGGGATCGGAACTGGGTTGTTATCGAAATCAATATGTGTAATTAAAATGACTTCGTATTCTTCCCACTTTGACAAATACCGTGTTGTTTCAGGCCACAAAGAAAGTGTGGAAGCCAGTAATGGGGAACGAGGCATCAGCCCTTTCTCAAAGTGCTGCAATCGAGAATCCTTCGACCACGAGTCCTGCCAAGGAGTATGACGATAGTCTGGTGTTAGTGCGGGATGAAAGCGATTCAGATTTTGACTTCGAAGTACCCAGCGGGATGCAAGTCACCCAATGGAGACAACCTATATAACTTGGACATGGCATTGCATACAATTAACGCTGGCCAAACTGGCATTACGATTAAAACTTGTTAAATTGTAATTGTAGTTTTTGATTTCCAACTAAATAAACTTGGCAAATACAAATGTACAATACATGCATCTTCTAATTAAACAACTGCGCAGGAATACATGGTGAACAAGTTTGATAATCTGTATAACAATTGATGATTAAATAAATCTCATGTGCATCGTATCAGAACTATTGTTTGAATTGCCTTCAAAAATGTGGATTATTTTTGCTAAACTCATAAAATTGTGTACAAAGCTAAAGCTTGTGTAAAAGCTACAACTTTACCAACCACAGCTAGTTCTATTTCATTTATGAAGAAAAATCCAAACTGAAGCAAAAGGTTTTAATAGTCTACATAGAACAATAAAAAGTTATCCCAGTTTTACAGTTATAATTGTTGAACACCTGATTGGACATACCTACGTGTGCTCTGCATTGAGTGTAAAAATGATTAAATTGGTCAAATGTATGTTTTTAATTATTCCTTGTTACTTTTTAGGAGCTCAGTTATTGAGATAGTGTTGAAAGTATGCCAACACTTTACAATTAAGGTTGATAAAATTAACGTCCAGCCTCCAAACGCAGTTAACTCTTAGATCTTTTAAATACTTCATGGCCTGACAGTGTTATCAATAACATCTTCCCTAGTTCAGTATTGCTACCTAGTGGTGTTGTGGAATTAATAAGTGTGCCTCTAGCACTTTAAGGAAAAATAGCTTAGTCGGCAATCAAAAGCAGTAAGTATGGTTGAATTTCTAGACTTCATGGTTAATGCAGTTTAAACAGCTAAGCTTGGTAGGTTTGGATTCACTTACCAGTCATTTGTGTAGTAATAATTAACCAATTGCCAGGAAGTGTATGCGTGTAACTTCAAATTGGCAGTTACCCCGTGAGGCGTACAGATCGCACCTGCTTCTGAGGTTCAGGTAGACATGGGCTGTATTTTTAATCAGAAATTATTTTTTATTTACGACTAACAGCCTTTATAGACATTAAAAAACTTACTTCTTGTACAATGTTGATAAATTCATGGATTACAATTTTAGAGAAAGTAGGATAATGTCAACTTATCTTATAGCACTGAATAAATTATTATTACTACTATTATTATCAATTATTTTTAGGGAGGTAAATTTGTTTTGAGGGTAATCGTTAGCTACCATGCCATCAAAACTCTGGAGAATTTTATAACTTGCATTTGGTTGGAGAAAATATATTTAATGATGCCTCTAACTTAAGCAATCTAACTATTATCCAAATCATCCTCATCAATCATAATCAATCTCTGTGATATATTTTGAGATTTTAGAAACACAATTTTTACGTGGAAAAAGAAACTTTGTTTCAAGAGTTTTGCAAGAATACCTACCCCCATCAAAGATTTATATTGATGCCAAAGCTCTAATCTGCAAAGTGTGGAGCAGTAAACTCAATGGTCGCAGAGAAAGCAAAGGATTGCACTTGTGAGCTTTTGTTTGTTATTTGTCCACTACGTTGCTCCTCTATAAATATATTTCAACGAGTATTTATATCGGAAATAACCAGCTACTACTTGTAAGTTCTTTGTGGTTTTTGTAGACAACAACTGGCTCGAAATAATTAACTAAGTATGTGATTTGTACCAGTAGACAAAAACATTATTATTTTTATTGCAAGGCTACTTTATTTTCAGGCTACCGAGAGAGAAATTATAAAAACAAGTTGTTCAATGTCAACCATGAGTCAAATACTACTTGTTACCTATGGTAGTATATGTACAATTAGTGCTCTTATGTTATCCTTCTATAATGAATGGATATGCACCAAAAGCTTTATATATGGATACAAAAAAAATGCCTGGGCCAAACCAGTCCAATATAGTATAAGGGCGATGATAAAGTGATATGAATTTAGTGGCAGCTGATGAAACCAAGCGTCTGCATCTGCATATTTTCGGAAAGGCAATTTGCTAGGTATTGAAGATTGACACACTGAAAGAAACAAAATAAATTACAGGCTTTACATTTAAAATGCCTTCTGCATTTGCGATGAGTAATAGTAGACTTACGCACGTAGCACGTTTGCTTTGAATTTTACTTTTAACAGCGCGCGGTAAAATTTCATCTCAAAGCGAATCTGTCGGGGGCTTATCTACCGATCTCCATCAATCGTGGTCCGTTGCTAGAAGCAATTGAGCGGGATGCGCCAGTTTTGACTCTAGTGTACTCTGATAACAATCACACTGTGATCGTTATTCGTCTTGCACTGAGAAGCCAGTAAAACCACACAATTAGCTCCAACCAAACGTGGAAAAGTGCAAATAAATGTGGAGAGGTAACTTGCGATACCTTACACGGAATAATAAACTGATAATGCAAATTATAGATAAAATGACACGCCATTTACATTTGTTGAATGTACAATACTAAACACTGCTGTTTTCTTGAGAATTAACCGCTGGTACGTAATTTGCGTCAAACGAATTATCAGTAGGTTGATTTTGTGGATTTCTTCTCCGTTTTGAGTCGTTCCGTTTTTTCTTCGCTGCAGCTGTAGACCCAGCGCTCTCTCGCCCAGCTTTCGTTCTTTTCCACTTCATGCGGCGATTTTGGAACCAGACTTTTACCTAAGGGAAAGTAAGAAGATGAGTAGGTAAGTTGTAAATGAATGAGACATAGAACTGTTAATTTTGTGGTTTTAAGACGACTCGTACCTGTCTTTCTGTTAGATCCAGACCTATTGCTATTTCGTATCTTCGTAGCCTAGTGAGATAGTTAGACTGGGTGAACTCTTCTTCGAGCTCTTGGAGCTGCTGAGTAGTAAAGGCAGTGCGGTCTTTTCGGAGTTTGTTCAGCTCGGCATTTGAGCCTACAGCACCTGCAAATATTCCACTTGTTAGGCGTTATTTTTTGTATGTGCCTGCGTTCCATTTCAAAATCGGCAGAAAAAATTCATTTCTGAGGTTGTATAGCAACAGTTATATCTGTGTAAATTTCGGTCAGGCCTTTAATTTTTCATTGACATTGTCATTGACATTGTCAGACTTCATGACGTGACTTCGTTTCTGACAGTTTATTTTTCACCTTATTATTATAAAACAGCTCATACGCATATCTCATAGAGGGCTATTATAATTTTCCTGACTTAGACTACAGGCCGTACGCATTTTCTAGTCGTCTTTCAGATATCTCACTTACTTGTTGTAGTTGCAGAGTAAAGGGATGTGTCTAGTGCATTTGGGTCTTCTGGCTTGGAAAACAAGACTACCGGAGGAGCGCATTGAGCTTGATTGGGTTTGTCCCCAAACGATGAACTTTCACATTGGGCTTGATCCTTTTCCTGATCCACTTCACTGGAGTCCGAAGCACCCTGTTGTGAGCTGGTCACCGAATTGTTCGTGCATTCTACCGGCTGAGATAATGCCCCATTGCATTCCATTCTCTGACTATTCACTTCGCCAGCAAAGAAATGCATATTAAGTCCATCAAATGCAGTGCTTCTGATATCGTCTTCCGTTTCGTAGGGAATGACATCTTCTAGCGGGTAACTCTCAACTTGATGATACCAAACACTTCGTACAGAGCAGTTCCCATTGACAATCGAATGAGTGCAAGGGTTGTCATAAGCATACCGCAAATCTTGTTCGTCGCCTTTAACATCTAACTCATGGGGGTGAAATATTGTATCATAAGTAGAGTCGGGTATGTTGTCGAACATATCCCGAAAGCTAGGGTAGAGTGGAAACGATAGAACCGAGTGGTTGCCTGCTGATGATGTAGAGGGGTAGCCATTTGAGTTACTAATCGCTGGTGCTCCATTGCAATACTGTGTGTACTGGCTATGCTGCATTTGTGAGGCATATGTTCCACTCTGGTTTCCCGTCATCCTGAACAGATCTAAAACAAATTCTTCGAGGAGAAATACGTTCACATTAACTTTGTTTTATCTGGATGATGCCACGATAAGATAAGAGAGACTAAACTTTGAAATCTCTTGTAAAACCTGTTCTGATATAGCTTCTGTTTTGCACACGAGGTTCACTTCCTACTTACTCTCACACAATGTCAAATTAATAGAATTTATTCAATTTGTTTTTTGTTTTTTTGTTTTTTGTTTTTCAAATAAAACACGAGCATTGTAGGTAACGATTTCACTTGTTGAACCACTTGACAAAGATTTAAATTCTACTGTACCTTATTTGGCACAGAAACACACAATAGACGCAGTGCCCGTCTAGACAGGCTGGAACGGCGAGCACTCCAGACGACGAGTTTTATGAAGATGTCAGTGGCACCTAGTGAACACGTGCATACTGTTCCCTAGTCCCTGGTCCCTAGTCACAAGTCCCGACCGAAGAGAGCGGATAGAGCGAGTGACCAAGGGCACTACACCACTAGCCACTCCACTAGGTGCTTTACTGAGTATTGCCAGCCTCCAGAGACTCTATCCCAACATCAACGACTCTATCTAGAACCAATCGGTGGAAGGTTGCGACATAGTTCTCAGTGGGGATAACCAATCGTCAAGATCTTCCTTCAGCTTAAAAAAAAAACGGTTTTCTTATCGAACACTTGTAGTTTTTTTTATCTTAGATTCAGTTTTTTTACAAATGGAAACCGATATGTTTTTTTTAGTGAATTGTCGCGCATGTAGATCTGGTCTTCAATTTTATTTGACGTATTCAGTAATATAAGATATATTTTTTACCCGTGAGTCGTGGTGAAAAGTTTAATTGGCATTCTATGAGAATCTTGAAATGGAGCAAACAGCGCATATTGCCAATGTCAACATTTTTCCGACGTCGCGACGCTAATTGGCGTCGGATGTGTCGGATAAGTCAGAATCACCGTCTTTCCTAATTGGTTACATTATTAACTGTAACATTCGACATGCTCAGAATCTCACCCAAAGTCCTACGACTGCTGACTGTTTTTAAACTGACACAGAACAGAAAAAAATGAAATAGAAGATTCAACAATTACCCACCGCAGTATGATTTATTTGGGCCGTTATAGAGTGACTAGTTTTGAACATATTTTTCTTTATCTATTTATTTATTTATTTTTCCAGGAGTATTTGTTATTTTCCTTAATGAGAGCATTATTGGGGATGGATTAAATTTGTATAACTCCTCTTTACAAACACGCTACATGGTTGCCAACGAAATATTTAGGGGATATTTGTAGCTTTTTGAGCTAGTGGTCGCAGGAAATCTCCCATTGTGACCTTTACTTCAGTTTCCTTGCAAATTAGTATGTTTGAGGCAAAAAAAACGTGCAAGTTAGTTTAATATTGCCTTTTTGGACACATCTGAATTCGTTATCCATGTTTTTTGCTCACCACATCATCAATAAATTCATCTTTCATCAGAGTGGTTCCCTTACGCTAGTGTTGATTCTTTCAGATCATACGATCTCGTACCAGGTTGTGTACAGACTCCTTATACAGACCTATATGAGAATCGCCACAATTCTATCGAAAATTTCACATTTTCAGACTTTTAGTATTTTTTGGACGAATTGCGATTGTAAATCTTACATTGATTAGTGATTATTAATTAAAGTGGCTGACTTAGTTCACAAATCGATGTTCACGGTCACATACACACTCATTACCCACACACATTCTTAGGTTATCTACCTAAACCATGTTTACTTGATTTGATATCAGTGATTGAAATGTGATAGGAAGATCAGGTTAGCCCCGACAAGTCCATTTGCATTGCCACGGCCAAGCCCTCGAGGAAGCGTCTGGCAGTCCAGGTCAACGACAGTGTCACCTTCTACAGCGGCTAGTTCGTCTCAGTTACTTTCGAAGAGTCTATACACAACCTGGTACGAGATCGTCTTATCATTTAATATTATTTTTAAGTCGAATCATATTTCCTCGGTTTGGTCGTTGTTCCTTCAATTTTCAACAACCTTACAGTGAATTTAGGTAATGTCTTGTTTTTGTTACTATCGTCTTAAGGAATGTGTATAGCTATACTTTCACTCACAGTTCGTTTGTTTGGATCTTGATATTTTTCTTGGGCTTGGTTGAAACTCGCAAATTATCTAGGGAATAGGGAGCAGGGAGTGGAGACAGGAATACAGATGTGTGGGTGTCGAGTGGAGACATGCAGTCTCGCTGAGAGGACATCCCTAGACCCATATGTCCGTCATCGCGTGTTAGATCCTGAAATGCACAGAAAATCTAATTGTCACATCCTCATAAATTAAGAAGAAAATAACCAGCGAAACCTTGGTTTCTCAGCAAATATCGTGAATCCAACGATACGAGAATATGAAGAAGATGAACGGGTCACTGTTTATTTTCTTCGTTTTCTTAATCCTCCATAAGGAATTATACGCTGAGGATGAAAGAGCAGCATCGCGGCTTCCCAACAATCTTCTTCCGATAAGTTACAAGTGAGTTTTTACGAATATAAATGAGACCTGATTTTGTGTTAATTTTTTAGATATTGAATTCTCTAGACTCGTGAATCTTGTTGGATTCTATAGCCATAAGGAGGTTCAAATAGCCTTTTCAAAATATGATGTACGAATATTTAATTTTACTCTTTTTAAAAAACAGAATTAAATTACTGCCCGTTGTGGAAGTGGGTAACTTTACGACCGTCGGAGAAGTGTGGATAACTCTCAATTGCACATCAGAAACTAAAGCAATCGTATTTAATATCAATGATATTGTGATAGACGAGAGCAAGATTGTATTGGAAGATGTCACTCTAAACCAAGAAGTGCGAGTGGTATCCACAGCGTCAGACGAAGATCAGCAATTTTATTCGGTCTACACAAGTATTACTTTAATCCATGGGCATGAATACAGACTTTATTTGCCTTTTGTTGGTCAGTTGAATGATCTACTGCAAGGATTTTACAGAAGTAGTTACGTTGATTCTGCAACAAATGAAACTCGGTGAGTGTTAAATCGTAACTCTTATAACTGTGAGTGATATACATTTGGCGGATTGTTTCCAAAAATGTATTAAGTTTCATTAAAATTTCATCCAGATCGGTTTCGAAGTCTGGTCAGTAGGATTATTTTAATTTTAATAATAAAGCTACTGCAATGCATCCATCCAAAATGACTGTTACGCCTCGATACACTTCGAAAAAACAATCTTTTGATATCAATTATCACAAACTAAAATTGAGCTACCTTCTGTTATTTTCAGTATTTCCTTTCATATATATATTTTTTTTTAATTTAATCTTAATCTTAATCTTAATTTTATTTATTTAAATTTTTAGTAGGAGCATTATTTCATGCTTTTCTTCTGTCATCTTTATGTATTTGCTATTTTGTATTTAATACTCTGCATTCCGTTAATGTCGTGATTTGTTTCAGCTGGTTAGCGAGCACCCAGTTTTCACCTACAGATGCTAGAAGGGCTTTTCCTTGCTTGGATGAGCCGGCATTTAAATCTACATTTGAGATAATTATAGCGCGAAAAACAACCATGCACACTTTATCCAACATGCCGCTGAACCAAACGATCCCTGTGTAAGCCAAACAATTGTCTTTAAACGTAATTTATTTTTGAGAAGTGTTAGTACAAAAATCTTAATAATTTTCTTATTGTTCCCAATTTCAGCGATGGCATGGATGGGTGGGTCTGGGACATGTACCCACCTACTCTTCGCATGTCTACTTACCTTGTGGCTTTTGTTGTTTCGGATCTCGAGAGTATCAACACGAATAATAACCAAACGGCAAATCCCCTCGAGTTCAAAGCTTGGGCGAGGAAAGACGCTCTGCCTAATTCGCAGTATGCACTCTCCATTGGCCCACAGATGCTTTCCTATCTTGAAAGCTACTTTGGTATCCCTTTCCCATTGCCGAAGCAAGACATTGTGGCTATTCCTGATTTTGGTTTCAATGCTATGGAGAATTGGGGGTTGATCACATTTAGGTAAGTGGTTTCTTTTCTCACCGAGCTGATGGCGGCAGAGGCATTTAGGCGGCAGAGGGCTTTTTACCAAAACATCTCATTTTTACAAGTAAACACAAAACATGAATGTGAATTTTTTCGCCGCAAGTGCAAAATACATCATTTCAGAGAGGTGACAAAAACAAGCACATTCCTGTTTCCCACACATGAGTAAGGAAACCTTACGCTTAGGAGTTAGGAATTTTTTTTAGTATAGTGCAATGTATTATTTCATTTCAAAATTACGTAGTTTAATATCTAATTACTTCATTTGTTTTTACCAATGTAATACGCACGTACAGAGAATCAGCAATGCTGTTTTATCAAAACATTTCGACTGAAGAAAACAAACAAGAAACTGCATATGTGATCGGTCATGAATTAGGACACCAGTGGTTTGGAAACTTGGTCACTCCCCAGTGGTGGAATGACCTGTGGCTGAAGGAGGGGTTTGCTACGTTCACGGGGAGCCTGGCAGCAGCACATGTAAGCAACTCCAGGACCTATTTGGCCTATTATCCTGTAGCTCCCAGAATTGCATTTCTTGGTTTAGTTAGGATCTTCCTTTTTGTCATGCAGTAGTGCAGTAGTGCAGTGCTGTAGTGTTATGCGGAAAAAATAGGGTTTTCGGTGATTTTCCGCCTGCCAGGGTGGTGAGGGGGGGGGGGGGGGGGGGGGTACAAGCTGTATTGTATTATTTTAATGTTTACAAAAATTCCACATTTCAGACAAAATAATATTTTTTTTGGGGTGCTGTAATCTACTTGCATGGGATCTCCTGGCTTTTTTAAATTGGTTAAATTAAATTTTATTAAAAACCTGAATTCCCTGAGTTGTAGAAGTGAAGGTACAGCTAGACTATTAGTAAATAGAGGGTGGACTGCGTACACCAGCGTGCATTCACTACATCACTGTTCACACTTTAAAACGGTTATGCTCCGTTCTGCAATGGTGTGGATCTGAATCCCTCCACTTTAATATTATTATTATATTTGCAGGTTGAACCCACTTGGAAAATGAAAGAACAATTAGTTACCACTAACATGCACTCTGTCCTGAAACTGGACGCTTTGGGGTCGTCCCACCCTATATCTGTCTTTGTTGATCACCCAGATGAAATAAGACAAATTTTTGACAAGATATCATATGACAAAGGTAGACACATCTGAACTAGAATATTAGAGACAGATTTATAACACACAAAAGTGAAAACACATTCCTGTGTGGTGGCAGTGCATTATAATTTTGTGGTCCACAACAGTTTCAATTAATATTTCAATTTTTTAGTTTACTTTTTTGATGTGTTGAAATTTTATTTCCAAGATAGCCAACAAACAAAAGGGTTTCTTTCCATACAGGAGCATCTTTGATAAGAATGATGCACCACTTTCTTGGAGAAGACACATTTAAAACAGGTCTCACAACGTATCTTGACACTCTGAAGTTCAGCAATGCTCGCCAGGAAGATTTGTGGCAATTCTTGACAGATCAAGCTCACACTGACAATACGCTACCTACTTCTGTCAGCGTTCAGGAAATAATGGACCCATGGACTCTACAATCGGGATATCCTGTACTGACGGTCACTCGCGGCTACTCGTTGAAAAATATGACTACTGTAGAACAGGTACCTACCCAATTCTAAAAATTTGCATGGGAAATTTTGTATATAATTATTTTTATGTATTCATATTTCTGTTTTAGATTTTCGCATAGTTTGTACTTGAAATTTACTTACGGTAAAATGCTGACAACTTTATTCGTGTTTTAGTATAATATAGTTTTGCCTTAGATTTGCTGCATGAAACTTTAATTTGTTCGATTGTGATCATTGGAAAACATTGGCCATCTCATCTCATACCATCTCATTTCACAGGAAAAAAGTTACAGAGCTAAACTTCAGGGGGTGTTTTCCAATTTTTGACCACAATGGCTCAGACATCTTCGAGACTAAACAGTGAACTGAGAGTACGAGTCTTTGCGGTCGAAACGTTGGCAAACACCCCGGTTCATTTTAGGACCGGTATCAAACAGAGCAAAATCGTACCATACGCAATGCGACCCCGATCCACTTCGCCAAACAATTAGTTTTTGTATTGTTTTTAAATTTGTATTGCTACATTTCTTTTTTAGGAGAGGTTTATATGGTCGGGAAAAGACAGCGTTAATGACTTTGTAACAAACGTAACTTGGTGGGTCCCGTTAAGTTGGACAATGAAATCACTATCCGATTTTGAAACAACAAAACCACAACTTTGGCTAGAAAATGTGCAAAAAACAACCATTGAAGAGCCCTTTAGTAATGCTGATTGGGTGCTATTTAATATTCAAGAAGCCGGTGAGGAAATATGAACTATTATATTTATTTTAGAGTTGTAACGTTTGTAATTTCTGTTTTTTTGTTTGTACATTTTTAAATGATAGCTGTGCTACTTTTTTAAGAAAAAAACTGTTTGAAAGGTATAGAGGTTGAGGTACGAAAAAATGTCACAAGAAAATCTCATAAGAAACCCCAGCTTACACAAAACTCTCTTTTAGGATATTACCGTGTAAACTATGATGCACAAAACTGGAACATGCTCTTAGAGGACTTCTACGCATTGCCCGAGCTCATCCGTGCCCAGTTAATTGACGATTCTCTGAATCTTGCGGCCGGAGGGTATCTGGATTATGACATCGCTCTGTCTTTGACGCAAAGGATGGCTGAGGACGTTGCATTTTTGCCTTGGCGCTCAACATTTTCAAACACTGCTTATCTCCAGCAAATGTTAGCGCAAACTGATGCGTTTGACTCGTTTACGGTATCCATTTCAGAAGGGACTTTTTTTCTCTCATCGCTGATGATAATTGCTGCCCATAGTAATTTTAAAATATCGTAATTTTCAGGGATTCATGCTGGAAGTGTCGACAAAGCTGAACGAAGCCCTTGGCTTTGAAGAGAACTCCTCTGACAATCATCTTGACGTCTTAAACAGAGCCAATGTATTGACTGCATCTTGTGTCTACGGGCATCCTGAATGTGTTTCTCGTTCTCAACAGAAGTTTGCAGATTGGATGAACTCTGACATAAATATGTAAGAGATCAAAAATTCTTACTTATTTTTTAATGAGAACTTTAATATATTGAGAAAAAATCCTCATTTCAGGATTTCTCCAAATCAAAAGACATTCGTGTATTGCACAGCAATCAAACTTGGAGGAAACACAGAATGGGACTGGGCCTGGAGAAAATATTTGGAGACAACAATCGTTTCAGAAAAAATACAGATCCTTGATGCGTTAGGGTGCTCAAAAGATCAGCAAATACTTGAGAGGTGATAATTTCTTACTACAATAATAGTAAAAATTAGTCACTGGCGATGGCAACAGAATGTTACATTGTGTTGTAGGTATTTGAATATGACCCTATCGGAGAGTTCAGGCATTCGAAAGCAAGACGGTTCTCGTGCCTTTACCTCGGTGGCATCGAATGTTGATGGCTACACACTTGCATTCAACTTCCTTCGAAATCACTGGAACGATTTGCAAAACTAGTAAGCAGTATTTTCAGTAACAATAAATGTTAAATCAAACCTCTGAAGAAGTAAGTAGTATATGTTGCGAAACGTCGGGAAATTTAGTAGCCCTTTACTTATCATTGAAAACCCAGTTCAAATAGTTTTTCTTATATCATACCTGTTAGTATATTTATCTAATACTGTCTGTACTCGAACAGTTATGGATTGGCTTTCTCAAGTATTTCAAAAATGGTGTCTTCAATTGGAACATACATGAAGACAAGTGCTGAGTTATCACAGGTTGAGTCAAAAAAATTTACATTTTCTTTCCTTAATTGCTATTAATAGAATTTAAAGTATTATTAAAATAATAATGTCTTAACTTTATTTGTAGCTGGAACAGTTCTATGAGGACAACAGTAATCAGTTAGGAACAACTGGACGAAGTTTCAACCAAACCATTGAGAAGGTTCGAGCAAACGTTCTTTGGATGGAAAGAAATTATGCAACGGTTGAAGAATGGCTTTTCAATCACAAGCAGCTGGGCACAAAAAGATACTGAATGGTTTTGTTGTGAGAAAGTTTTTAAACCATGATTTTTGTGGTGATTTTCTTTCTAAAGATTTATAATGAAAATAATATATTTTGTTGATCGTTAGTTTTGATAGTCAAAGGATTTTAATTAAAAATTTTAATAAAAGTTCCATGTGATGACACACACAATGGTTTTGCTGGATTACTCGCAGATTGTCTGAAACTTTACGAGAGCACAGTTCGGTTTCTGGGGTGAACTTAATAAATACATATGCAAAGATGTGTTTGATCCAGTTTAAAGGCCCATCCTCTGAAAATCCCTGTGTGCTAGGAGCGGGAGGTTCTGTCCTCAGGGAGTTTGGTTATAAATTTCTTCACGCAAGACATTTGGATTTTAATTTAAAGTAAACGTTGTGTCAAAAGAAGAGAAGAGAAACTGTGTTTTATTGAAGACCAAATTTAACGATAAGTAACTTATTAATTAATTAGTTAATATAATTAATATATGCTGGTGGGTTTACTTTTATTTCCATATTTTCATCAAAAATTATTATATTTCTGAAATCTTTGCATTAATCTTATAACTACAATAAAATTTGGTTGAACTGATGTTTTTCATTTTCATCACAAATTGACAATGCGCATAAGATGTTCAAGCAGTTTATTAGCTCTGATTTAAATAACTTGCTTGATAAAGCTGACCTATTCCATATCGTAAAATCGTGGAGTCTAAAATAATGGAGGGAAAAATCCCGGGATTTGGTATTATTGGGGGAAAATGGGGAAATTGTGGGAAAAACTAAACGACTGGCTGGCAAAGCTCGGAAAAATTGAATAAAGAAATGTGTTGGTCAAATTTGATCAAGTATACACTTTCACATTGGTGGCTGGATAAAAACGGCAAATCTCAGACGATGAGCAGGGTTTTATTTCAAAATGATAAATGAATAAATCTTGATTTAGTCAATATCTACTATAAATTTAATTTGTTTTTGTTTTGCAGTTGGTATTACATATATCGCTGAATCTCGGTCTGGCCAGCTTGCTAGGGCCTGTCGTGTTCTGTGGCTGTGTGCGTTATTCATGCAGTCGGGACCGGTGTTGAGGCACATATCCTTTGACTAATTTGTACGATCATTAATTATAAATACAAATGTAACGATTAGAAAACACCGGATTTCCATGAATTCCCATACGTCATACAGGTGAGTTCGTGCGATAGGTGTGCATGATTTGGGTGGTAGGAAGGTAGTACTTGAGCAATGCTCAGAGCGTTGAGTCTTCTGAACTGATGAGGACAAGGCTGTGTGATTGTTTCAGTTCGGATAAATCGTGCTAAAAAGTGAGCACCTTAACTGTGAATTAATAGATACAAATTAAATTGGTTAATAAAATGCGAAACTGAGTTGGTAACCCTTCGACATGTAGGTATCTGTCAAGGACAAGCCTAGATAGGCCTGCCCATAATGTGACTAGTTACTGGCTGACCTATAATGCCAATTGTATGATGTGGAGGTGTACAAAAAGCTAGGTAAGATTCCTTTTACCAATTGGATTCAATGTGTGATATCTATCTTTTGCTAATGATGTACACACCTTGAGATATTGAAGCACACAATAGCAATATTCACAAAAGACTACCCCCAGCTAATTCTGTCATTCATTTGTCTATCATTCCTGAGTGATAAGTAACAAATTGTATTGGTTGCATTGAATTTAACCCATCTGCAAAGCAATTGTAAATCTAATGTATTAAGATATTCTTGTTAGGTTCAAGGAAGATGCCAGTTCGTGTAGAAGAGAATGCAGAGTCGAGCAGTAGCAGCACTCCACCCAGAAAACGAAGTCGCTGTACATCTCCATTGGATATTTCACTCCGAACCAACGCTGTTGTGCATCTTCTACTTGAACGTGACACTCAGTCAAAACAAGTTGGGCTGGTTGACAAAGCCACTCTTGCACTTAAAAAGAAAACATCTTTTGGTTCTCTATTGACAACTGAAATTCTCCAGGCCAATACTTTCCCGACCCATGGTGAGTCTCTGGATTGTCGACCAGTATTATCGGCCTATTCACTTACTTTGATCCCAACACCGTTTTATTTTTTCGACATTGTATTTTATTTCGCAATAATCTGAAACACTAATCAAATTAAATTGTTTTCAGAAAATCTACTAAAAAGAAGCATGTTAAACGGTTATTTAGCTGGCGACAGCCACAATAAAAGCTCAACAGATGACAGTCCATGTAGTGAAGCAAATAGTAGTTCTCCAGTCGCCACACTGTGCAATTTGGGAAATACGTGCTTCCTCAATAGTGTGTTGTACACCTTGAGATTTGCACCTTTTTTCTTACATAATTTACACCATTTAGTGTCGGATTTGAACGAACTTAATGTGAAAAACACAATGAAAACTAAGTCGTCTTCTCTTGGACGCAACGTTGGGACTGGGAGTAAGAATTGGAATAGCAAAGATATTTTATCTTTAAATGTACCAAGCAACTTAGATGCCCACAAGAGTAATGTTCAAGTTACCACTGAGGAACTTCATGAATTGTATGAATCACTTCATGCTTCTGAAATCAAAGAAGATAGTGAACCTTTTCAAGCTGAAACATACCTTCAGTCTCTCAGGTACATCATTATAACTAAATATGTATATTTGTAACCTCTCTGAAAGTAAATTAGTCTGCTGGATATGATTGAACATTGTTGAGCCTGGCAATTGTCTGTGCAGGATGGTGAACCCAATATTTGAGGGAAACCAGCAGCACGATGCCCATGAACTTCTCGTCTGTCTCCTGAACAACATCAGAGAAACGTGCCAGTTGCTAGTAGAGCAGTCCAAGGTGCAAGAGCGAGACTGCCTGGAGTCTGCAACCGCCATGGGCGTCAAACTGGACTTGGCTGTTTTGCGACCACCCCCCATCACCACTCCCATCTCATATGCTGCCCGGTGGGGAGTTCGAAAGTCATGGAAGAAAAAAAAGGACCGAAGCAATGTGGCCCAAGCTGGATCGGGTAACCAGGTATTTAACAAACCTAAACCTACCATTGCTTATCCTGAATTTTCCTGTTCTATTTAAGCTGTTGTTAGCAAATATTTAAATTATTTCAGACATGCACCTACTGAGATAGTTATCTAAAATACAGTTAAATTTTTCCATGCAGTAACAACTTCTTACAATCTATAGTTCAAGAACTAATGACATAACTTCTACAGGTGGATCGGGAGATTGATGGTACGGAAACGCTCGTTAATGGCTTAGGGAACCTGAAACCTCTTTCGCTAATTGCTGAAGATGGCCCTACCACTACTTCTTTGCCAGAGAGCTCGCCTCGTCACCTAGAAGCAAACTCGCGACCTGGGACCACCAAACAACATAACTTTATTGCGGATGATTTTGAAGGGATGTCTATATTGTCTACAAAGTGTCTGGAATGTGAACATACAACAATGAGAAAGGAGGCTTTCTGTGATATCTGTGTACCCATAACAATAGAACGCAAGGACGACGAGGATTCAGGTTCGTGCAATGGCCAATGACTTTCATATTTTGTTTTTCCAAACTGTTTTCAGTGTCAAACCAGAAATTGTGCCTTCATAATTTTGATGTGTGTTTCTCAGTGTCTTGTATATTGATTTTCGATATTTCATTCCAGATGGTGAGTGTGGACCAAAAACTGTGAGTGGCATGTACCAATCTGCGATTGTAACCAGCGAGCACCTCCGCGACTTGAATAAGTACTGGTGCGAACAATGTCTGCGTTTGAATGAGGCAAGGCGATGGGTGCGCTACGAGACTCTTCCCAAATTGTTGGTTTTGCAGCTCAAGAGATTCTCCTCAACTTTCAAGTAATTAAATAGTGTACTATATATCATCTTAACAATAGTTTTCAAAAAACTGAATAGAATCTAGAAAGAAAGTTGAAATAGAGCGTTCAAGGACCCATTTTATACCTACGCTACGCATTTGTATTACATACATAATGCACATTCAGGTGTGTTGTGTAGCTGCCGCCAGTTTTGGAGGAGTTACGCACTCTGGGGGAGGGAATAATAAGGTTGAAAATGCTGCCACCAGAAGACTATGGAGGTCTTCAACCGATAAAAGAGGGAGGAGGGAATTTAGTAGTGTCTCTTGTTGGGGAGGACACCAGATTCGAGGCTGTGCTCGAACTGTAGGAAACAATTATTCAGGAGTAAAAGGACAAGGTTTAGTCAGCTTGACAGTAACTCAGATTTAATTGATGACAAATATAATACACTAATTTTAAATTAGAGAAAGCAGTGTAATTTTCCATCAAAAAGAAACCCTTTGATTTAAGGGACACTGTGGTGACCTCATTATGGTCATAAGAAGAGCTATAGCATACGGCCACAATGGTGACCTAAAAATTGTGTCCTCAAAAGGAAGGATAAGCAGCTCTAAATCATTATAGTGTTTGACACAGTGATGACCTCTCACTACAAAAATCGACTTTGAATATACTTTAGGGTGGCCACTATGGTGACCTGCTCTACGGTAGATTCTATTGGCGACCGGGTCAGTGATGGAAGTTCGACTGCCTTTTTGGGAAAATGTCATCCCCTTATATGCTATCAAAATAGGCTGCGAAATGAAGCAGGAGTGGTGGTGCACAGCCACTGCCTGTCATAGTATGAGAATTCATTCGGCTTAGTTTGCGATTAGGCTAACAGAAGCAAACTCGTGTGGGGAAACGTGTGCTCTGTCGGCAATAGCTTGTGCACCTGTTGAAATGCTGTAAGGCAGGTCTGGGCCATTGCAGGCCGCTAAAAGGGTGATAAAATAAGATGTTTGGGTGAACTAGTTATTGGCACTTGAGATGGCTGGGACTCCGAAGTTGGAGAGGGTGTGCTTCCAGTCTTTCTGTGGTTTCCAGCCTCACAGGTGCCAGGTGGTTGCATCTTTGGTGCGTCAAGGGTTTCAATGGGGGTGAGATATCGCTATGACGCTTGTGACTTGACCTCACAACACATATAGGTTACACAATAAGGTCCGAAAATAAAAACGAGAGTTTAGTTATGCTTTTATATAGTTTGTACATTAAAGGGATACATTATTTTCATTTGTTAATTTAATCTTGAAGCTACCTTAGTTGCATTTTTTTTCTGTGTGTGTACCATTTTTTCAATGAGGTTTGAGCTCTTGGCCACCCATGTATGAGAACACTGCCAGAAGCATCTGAAGTAGTTGTACTATGATGGATTTGAAGAGAAAAAAAAGGTGCAGCATCCTGTACCTCAGATGGCAGTAAAGCAGTTTGCACAGTCCTATCTTGTATTCCCAGTAAAATTAAATACATCCAGCCTCATATAAGAATGTTTTAAATGTTTGTATTCTCTGGTGTTAACTTGAAATGCCATTTTCAGCTCGATCGTGTCTGTGTCAAAAATCAACGACTACATGCCGACACCATTGACTCTGGCGTGTTTCTGTGAGAAGTGCAGCAACCTTCCGGAAGAGAAGCGGCCCCACCAGTACAAGCTCTACGGAATCATCATGCACCTTGGGGCCACAATTGCATCCGGACATTACGTTGCATACGTGAAGGCGTCAGATAACTCGAGCAACTACTGCCATTGTGATCGTGACAAACGTAAAGCTTCTAGTTTGAGTGCAAGTGGGGGTAAAGGGGGGAATTCATGTGATAAAGTAGGGGGATTCTTCAAATTTTTCCGCCAAAAATCATATGCGAGTTCAGATAATCCTTCGGCAAAACCTACGAGCACGTCCTACTATGCCAACATATGTCGCAGTCTCGATTGTTGTGGTATCAAGCTCAATCGATCTTTCGTGGAAGGGCATCAAGGCTTGAACGGAGATTCCGTTAATGGTACGAATGATCGTAAAGAATCCAAACTCGATGGTTGTGTCAACGGTTCAAATAACTCTTCTGATACGTCTGTCCCTGAGCCTGTTTGGCTCGAGTGTGACGACGAAAATGTTCGTCCCTTGAGTCTAAAAGAGTTCGAAGAGGTACTTGCACCAAAAACAAACAGAAGATCTTCGCAAACTCCTTACTTATTATTCTATTCCAAATGTCATTGATCATCCCAAGGCTCACTGTTGGGTCTACTGCTAGACTTCTGAATTACAAGTTATACAGTACGCTCTCAATTGCCCAGTTTGTGTCGGAGGCTTCTAAAAAGTTTGTGATATTTCCATGTGCACCAATACAATATTTAAATCTGGGAAATAACAGTACATTTACATTGATTGCTGTTTTATTTGAAATATAGAACAAATACAATTTTATCTCGGCAAACCGAGTGCAAAATAATTTAACTAACATATTTTCATATCTCAGTGGATTTATCACCTTGCTTGTTTTTGCTACAGTATTCCATAAGTTTAGAGCGTAGCATGAAATGGCCAAGAGGCAGGGTTATGGGCAGGGCAGGTGGATAGATGTGAAGAATAGTAAGCAGGCATTGAGTGGTCAGCTGTCATGTATCAAAGTTCAAAAAGTTGCCTTTGTATTCTTCGTTTGTGACGTCGCTTTCTTCAACTCTGCAAGTTGTCCAATTCACATCTTTCGTTCCTCGTCTCCATAAACCTTTTAACGGTGAAAAAAGCAAAGGGTAGCATTGGGCCTAATCATTCAACCGTGGCTAGAGTTAAGTGTTGTTTAATTCTTATTTTTGTTGAATAATTTGGATTAATTTTATTTAATTAGTGTATTTATTTTGCAAGTGATGCCCATGCTTAACTTGAGGGTAAATTACTCAATGATAGAACGGTAATTTCCAGATAGCATAGATAATCTGACCGGCATTAACTTCTTTAAACGCTTATTATGAGTCAAACATAGTTTTAGATGTTAATGTCTTAATTTACTCTTTATTGCCATGTGTTACAACGTGAGTTAGTGTTAGTAACATACCAAATACTAATATGTTGCTAGTCTGAACCAGTATGCTGTTAGACCATGTTAATCTAAAGTGTTCAGATTAAGTGCTCAGATGTTATGTTTAAACTTTTATAATGAAATGCCTCTATCAAATGTGCATTTCAGCTAAGTTAACCAACCATGTATTATGTTTGGTCATGATATGTAACACATTTAAAGGTACAGTGTGTGTGGGCAAACTCCACTTGTTTGTAACCAATAATAGAAGGTATTGTAGGGCAAATAATCTAATATAACAAAGTGATACTTCTAATTTAAAAGTAGCATGGTTGGTATAATAAATAAATAAATAAATCATGTTAGGAGCAATTTGTCTACGTAACCAACGTGAAATTTTCAATACCCACACAACACGGAACAATTTTTTTTTTTTTTCATATTTTACATTAAATGAGATTAATATTCATATTTCATTATGATCCTGATGGTATAGGGTTTTATGCTATTTGTAGCATGAACCAACAGTGATTTGATCTTCCATTCCAAAAGGGTTGGTTACATTTAGAGATTATTTTTACAGTAACTAAAATGATTTTTGATAGCGTCAAAGAATCTGAACACATGTTGTTGAGGCTTGAGGAATAGTAGTGGGCATGTACCGAACCAATATATTTTTTCTGGTACCTTCACTGTACATAATGTTGTAATTTATGTAAATATGATTTTCAATTAAATCAGGATGGTTGCATTTTACTGTAAATGTATATATATTAATTATTAGAAATGACATACTCAACACATTGTTTAAATTTAGGAAATAATATACATAGAGGAAACCAAAATAAATAACTAACACAACTTATAACGGCATTGATTCATTATTGCAGTTAGTACCCAGAAATGAGTTGAAGCAAATGATTAAATATCAAGTGTACTTAGAGATTTTTTGAAACTTGAATGTTTCCGCGTTACAAAAAGAAACAGCTGATTCGAGGTGCCTGACGTTCGATTTGTCAGCTGTTTTCAACTTGGGCCGACAGTTAGGGTCAAAGATGGGGCTAGTAGGATGAATGGTTGACACTTTGGTTAGAATTTACATAATATTTAACCTCAGTTGGAGAGAGAGGCAGCTTTTAGGGCAAAGCGATCGAAGAGAGTTTCTGTATTATTGAGAAAACAATTGAACTTGCTCTAAATTTGGGCAAGAGACCTGTAACTTCTGTTTCCTATGTGAATAAGTGAGCCGTCACAAACTGCCGAGTTTATCAGATGAGCGCTTTTATATGATTTGTATCTGGTAAACAAAATTAACCGTTTTCGTACTTTTAATATATTATGGATTCGAGCTATTCTCTTCCACTGTACAGAGCAGGCAGGTGAATTTTTACTTCGTCAGAAGCGGGTTTTCGCATCATGGGATCAAATGCACGAAAAATAGGTAATGTTTTAATAAGATCAACATTGAGAATAGTATTCTTGAATGGTTGATGGTTATTTGGACAATGCATGTGATGTGGGTTGTTTTTCACTGGCCAGGTTCATTGTCAGTTTCAGTCGGTCCTTTTTATTGACTGAATATACTCTGAATATTGATTGAACTTCTATGCTACTGGTTCATTCCCCAGCATGTTCAGCAGAAATATTTTTTCTTGCGTTGTAATAAGAGCTTATAACTATGTTTTTGAGCTCAGTGTTAAGAGTATGGCTAAGGCATGATGTTGCCTATAGCTCAAAAGTTGCATGATACCGATATAAGTTGTGCTGTGCTTGCGTTGTTTCGGGAGAAAAGCTAAGGAAGGTAGAACTTAAAAGGATAGTTTGATTACTTCGAGGTGTTGCTTAGCCATCAGGATCTTTGTCATTTGTTCCACTGATTACCACTGAGCAGTATAAGCAATGCATGCAAATTATTTTGCTCCGAAACTGTAGCAAATACCAACCCCAAATTAAAACCGATGCAGGGAACCCCAAAAAAGTAATGGAAAATCATCGATACTCAACAGCAACCTGTGGATTTCACAAATGTATTTCTTTATTCCTTTTTGAACCCAATTGCAATATGTACGGGTAACAAGTAAATGTTTTTGTTTCAGATGAAGTTACCCGGAAGAAAGAGGAATTTAGTCCAAATTCCATGAGCACGCAAAAAATTATTGTCATCTTGGGAATTATATTTCTAGGATCGCTTTTGGGACTTTTCTATATCTACATGAAATTTCCTCAGCTTGACCAGTAAGTCATGTCATGCATCCACAGATCGCAGGCTATGACAAGCTGCCACAGCATTTTCAAACTATTCATACATTTGTCAAATTTCAGGGATGAAATACAACATTTGAAACTCCCTTGGGACATAGAGGATGCAAAACAACTAGGTCGAGTCCTGGATCGCTATAAAGAGCGATATTTCTACGAAGTACTCATTGGAATTTTTATTGTGTACATTTTGTATCCTTTTAATTTTTTGATTGAAGTACTAATTGCACAATGGCTGATAATCAGTTTGCACCAAAGGCTAAATTGTTGCATGTTTCATATATAGGCATTAGGCAAGCCACTGGAGTAGATCTATGGCAAAAATGGTTCTAAAGGGCTTTGGTATGGTTTAGTCATCACTCCATAGAAGATTTGCAAGAAATTGCCATGTGCACAAATTAAAATGGGAGTGTAGTTTGAGAAGCAAAACAATATTATATTTTGGCTTTTCGGTAGCTAAGAATAAGAACTAATTTTTTGGGTATTTAGATGGTGTGAGTATCAAAAGGCGGTTTGGAAAGAAAGGAGAGAAAGAGAGTGCTTATCTTCATCTCAAACTTGAAAATTGGTGTTACGTTGCGCACTTAAATGTTGGGGTTCTGGCTTTAACCTTTTTACTATAGAAATTTACTGTGAAGCTTGAATCATACTACCATAACAAGAATGTTACACTGTTTTTATGAAAAATGACCATCAAATGACTACTTTGGACTCAAAATGGAGGATGCTAATCAGTCGAATCACCATCGTTTCGAGTGCTAAGAAATTGAATTTTTTTATTCCTTGCACATTTCTAGCATTTGAGACAGGTTTATGCTCAATTAGTCTTTATTAATACTAAACTTAACTATATTTGATATCTTTTGTAACAATTTGTTGGTAGATTATATTCGTAATTACTTAATTGTACAGGTTTGCTAAAAATGACGGTCGCATGCACCATCGGATGTCATCCTCCATTACCACATATTACTGGCTCATTTGCTCAGTAGAAATTTTTACATTAATGCTGGACCTCTGACTGTCTAAGCCAAAACCTCTAAGCCTATACAATCAAAGCTAATCTTTAAGTGAAAAAGGCAAGAGCCGAAAAGTCAAAATTTAAGTGTATCACGCAATGCCAATCTTCAAGTTTCTAGTAGGTTGTGCTCCCTCACTTTCCTTGTTCTTTCTATACCAATTATTGGAAATCAAGAATTTTTGTAGATACCTCGAATGGTAGCCCAAAGTTATGGCCAATCAGTCTCCAGAAAAAGGATCTACTATAGAACGGGCTCCTAAAAAATGGTAACCAACACAGGGCTAAAATCAAGACCGAGCTCCTAATAACTAACAAAAATTTGGGATGGATCGTATGCAATCTTCTTTAACAGCTAACTCACAGCCTGCAAACATTTGCCATTCCGGGATCAATCTCACTGTCGATCCTGTCAGGTTTTCTGTTCCCATTTCCACTGGCGTTACTGCTCGTCTGTTTCTGCTCAGCAACTGGAGCTTCACTTTGTTACATGCTGTCGTTCTTCTTGGGAAGAAAGCTCGTCTACAAGTACTTTCCAGAGAAAGCCTCACAATGGGCCCTCACTGTAAGACTTTTTGTTCTGAATTAAATTGTTATAAAACAACTGTGTGGTACTGATACCCATATTGCTTACTACCCATATTGCTATGAAGATGTGTGATACTAATTGTTTTATAGGTGGAAAAGCACCGGGGGAATATACTCAATTACATGCTCTTCCTGCGTGTGACGCCATTTCTACCTAACTGGTTTATCAATCTTGCTGCACCAGTCATAGACGTTCCATTGTTTCCATTTTGGCTCGGCACTTTTTTAGGTGAGGATTAATTTCTAAATGTTCCTTGTGTAGTTAAACATGCTAGAAAACTTTGCCTGCTTTCTATTGAGTTCATATATCTACATTATATTGAACTAAGGGTAAAATCTCTAGCCCAAAAAAGCTGCCATAGCTGGGAAAGGAGAAGATAATTTTAATTAATTGTATATTTTATTTTGACGATCTTTGCTATTATTTCAGGAGTCGGCCCACCCTCGTTCGTAGCCATACAAGCTGGCCAAACTTTGTACAACATGTCGGCTTCTAGCGACGGCTGGTCATGGAATTCAGTGATTCTCCTCGGAGTGTTTGCTGTTTTATCAATGGTACCCGTATTGTGGAAACAGAAACTACGGCACAAGTTTGAATAGTTGTTTCTAAAAAATTCGATGTATGTGCGTGTTTGTTAAATTTGCTCCTCCAGCTCTATTTTGTGCCTGCTCCATAGTGAAAGTCCCGTTAGTTATTTATAAATAATTCTGATTGAGATTCTTCACAAAGAAAGTTGTAACTAATGATGTCGAATCATTAAAGCTTAAGATACACTACCAATGACCAAATCTTAAGATTAGTTTTATTTTTGGCATAAAGACTTTTCAAAATGTTTCAACTTACAAGTTTGTTTCACCTAATATGCAAAATCCAATATTAAAAATGTTTAGCGAAAGAGTATTAATGCAGCGTGATTTGCTCGTGTTTGCATAATTGCTGAAAGATACATTTTTGTTGGGAGTGGTTGAGTGGGACTGGGTTATTTCTTGATTTTGAGCTTCTTAAATGTTGCAAATATATTCCTAAGCATATATAATTTATTTATGCTGGATGGGCGTTATTGTCGAAGAGTTATTGTGTCGGGATCATGCTGCCGCTGCAAACAGTACCTACAGAATGACTTCACACTCGGTTCTTGCCACCAAATAGAAAATGTGCAATAAATAGAGCTAATTTCATTTTAGATTTTCTTTACATGGGATATTCCACAAGTTGGTGTTGTTGACACTACATACAAATCTTATAAGCTAATCAGAAACAAGATTTTATTTGGTGACAAGTGCCATACATGACACCTGCATAGGCAGTATGTGCTCATAATAGTCATGAAATGGAACAAAACTATTCATTATCTTTAGCATATGTAAAATAATTATGTAGCTAAAAATAAACGTAATTGGGATGCTGGAACATTTTGGCTGATATTTTATTAGTAAAATTATGTCAATCTCAAGCAATGTTCCCTGTGATTTTTCGAAGGTTATGTGCCCAAACAACATTGGCTGTGCAACTTCGAAAAAAAAATGTGCGCCACTTACAGTATTTAGATTGCCGCAGATTTTTTTGGTCAAAGGATGATATTAAAAGCGTTTATTTTTATAAAATGTCAAAAATATGACATTGCACAAGGAAATAACTATCTTGGGGATAAATTTGTTGATGCAAACTCGTTTTTTTTCTTCAAATCCTGCCATTGATTTCATCACTGAATTCTATGCGTTTCATGAGTCGGTAACACAAGGAATGTGATATCAGTAGGAACAATTTTGTTACGTAGTCGGTGTAGCCGCTGTAACTCGAATTAGGAGCTCATCCTAACTCCCTTGCACCCTAATGCTGGTGTAACTTTTGTGTGCTCTGTTGCGGTGTATATCTGCGTGCCCAGCGAGGCGCGCACAGCTTAAAGGAAACACTGGTCTCAAGTTAAGCAGACTTTCTTACTATTGCTCCTTATTAGTTATTAGTGTTGAGGAAGAAAGGAATTGCTCTTCTTACTAAAGAAAAATAAATGTATGAGAGTAGATGTCAGGCTGTTGTTTCGGCACTTTGCCTTGACATCAGAGAATTAAATATTGAGGGAATAAACGAAAATAAAAGTCTTAGTTTTAATAAGATCCAATGTAGACGACACTTATATTATCACTAGCATTTACTGGATAACTTCTTAGTGTGTAATAAAGACTGCTGTAGAAAACTGCAACAAAGAAACCAAGATGATAATTGGTGGAAGATTGGTTTAAGCATTCTATTCCTGTAGGGATGGAGAGCACACGTACGAAAGTATGATGGCTTCATGTGGATTGCTATGGTAGAGCAATGTTTCATACAAGGATATACTGGTTCAAGTGCCAAAAGTCGTTCTCCAGAGGCTTGCATTATGAAGATGTTGAAACTCTCCATCGTTGGCTAAAAGATTGCCGAAAAATTAAGTAAGATATTGATTGACATTTAAAACTATCTACAGTTCGTCAATTGTCAAAAATGTAATTTTGCTTTGAGCTCTAAATACTTGGATGCAAAAAATCCATGGCCTTACCAGAATGTAAGCTGGAGATTTCTGTTCGTCAATCAGAATGAAACGTTCCACAGTCACCCATGCTGGGACAAATTTCGGTCTCTTAAACAACTTCCGAACTGCACGTATTGCTTCCAGGCGGTTGATTCTCCTAAACAGCAATTATTTTGGAACAGTAGCCAAGAGGATAGTTATTTTATATCTTTTTTATAATAAGTTAAAATCAGATTCTCACTAAGTACTGCATTAGTGGGAGTACTATTTTACAAACCATAACACATGGGCATCGTGATTAGGTGATGGGGCCTCTTCTAAGTTTTGGTCCATGACATTATTTATTGTCTTCCAGCTACTAATAGAAGATGATATTTGAGATGCCTCTTTGTCAAACATTTCATTTTGCTCCCAATACATTTCTTTGAGATTGGTAAATGTTACTTCAGGGGATATTCCCTGAAAAAGACAAACATTTCGTCAAATGAACTTTGCAGATCATCGTTACTTAGCAGATTATCTTGCAAATGTTCAACCTTCATGAAAAAAGGATAGGCAGAATGTGGCTGTAGAGACTTCGGGTTGTCCATACATTCGGAAAGATCGATAGGGCTGTAAATGTTTGTGCAAGGCCAGCAATCGATTTCTCGATAATTAAAAAAAGGATTTTTGACAAGGCAACTTTCGTCGTACACGGCTGTAACACAAGTAACATCAAAAAGATCAGAATTGGTGCAAGATTCTTGATACTATAGAAATTCAAAATATCAGCAACTATTAATTACTCATGTTTACCTGTAACTGAAGGGTAAACTCTAACCATGGGCAAAGATACGAGGCGTAATATTTTCATGATGGGATATATGAAGTCCTGAATATTCCTTGCAATAACATTGTATGAAGGCTTGTGATAACATATCATAATATACACGAATAAAAGAGTTAATAGAAGGGCTATGGAAAGCACAAGTGGGACAGTAGACGAATTAAAGTGGTGTTTCCAGCGGTGGTGGTTCCTGCCGTTGATATTTGCTAATGTTGGCGAATCATCCAAGTTATTCAGTGATGCACGAAGAATGTCCTCTACTTTGTCAGAGTTTATGTCCATACTCTCACCATGGCCCTTAATTTTTGTAAGATGACAGCGATAGATAGCCAGGGCATCTTGTCTGTCTTGTAGATTCATTTTTGGGTGACTGTTTCTTGAGTGAGGTTAGATTTTGTTGAAGTTCTTAAAAGCTATTCTAAAAACTGTTTCCTACTATGTTGCAAAGAGGTTCTTCGAAGTCTTTCATCATAAATTCTTAAATTAACAACTTCTTAACTCATGTAATATCACCAGTGTCCCAATTAAGTTTCATCTCACATAAATTCCCACAATATAACACCAAATTGTTACTAGCTAGGTCCAGTCAATCTTATAGTTCCGACACACCCCTCCCACTTGAGTAATGGCATGTGAGCAATAAGTCTTTCATTTCAGGGCACCGAATAAAATTCACTAAGACTTAACCAACAAGTAACAGCTTATCTGGATTGAAAAATCACAGCAGCCAGAGAACACCATAGGTTCCAAAGGTACTAGCAGGTACTAGCAGAGATACTAGCTCGCTAGCACCTACAAATTATAACAATGTTAACAAGAAAGCCAACATCACATTATATTTGTTCCACCATTCAATAAAAGCATATTCCTTAAAATAAAGGTGTAGACACTCAGTATTTTTGTTTCTTTATTCACTCAATAATTTCTGCATCTCGTAAAACAGCTCGACAGAATAATATACATTAAAAAGCAGGTACAGATATCTAGGCAAAAAAAGATACGAACAGAAATAAAATGAAATTTTTACATATGTAAGAAAAGAGTAAATTTTGCACTACAAAATAAATTGGTATTAATTTTATCTAGGTACATCTCATCGACATGAACACTATTATTCGTCATTTTCAAAGTCGGCAGGGTTTTTGCGCATCAGTGCGTTATGGGTCTTCTCCACTTGATCATAGAACAAGTAGCCAACAATGAATGCTAAAAACAAAGAAAGTATGTAGTAAACAGCTAAATACTGTCAAAATAAGACATGTCAAGGAAAGTAATTTTTAGAATGTAGGTTAGCAGATATAGAAATAACAATGTGAACCATTATAACTTCCATTGGAGGCAAATTAAGTAAACCTCAAATTTAGCCAATTGAAAATGAATGCTTCCATTACTTACGAGGTAGGACCCTGAAGACATTGCTTCGAAATCTCGTAAAGAAGTTCGGAATACCCTTGGAGACGGCACCAGCGAAAGCACGCTGTTCAAAAGGTGAGAGCTTGTAGGAGATGATGCCACTAATTTTGGCCAATTCACCAAAGTGTTTACCCATTCTGAAAGCTGAAAAGGATCGAATTTAGTACAAACACAGTATAAATGTGGTTAGGTTTAAGTAAATTCTGAATAGCCACATTTTTTTTAAATTTTGAGGTTGACTCTCAGTGAAAAATTTTCTGAACCACGAAGCTAACAGAATTATTTATTGGCTACATTGACTGAAGAATTAAACTGATTGATTATAAAAACTGTTTTACGAACCACTCGAGACGAGACGAGCCTGGAATTAATCAACAGCTGATCGAGGAAAGACTGACAGTGAAAATTGTAGTACGATATTCGCACACGCGTAGTAATGCGGCAGAGTGGTACACTTTTAAATATTGAAGACTTGTTGAAGACGATCATCATGAGATCTTGTATGACGACTAGTGCAATGACAGTTAGGACTAAAGAGAACTGAAAAGCGTTTAGGTTCAAGATAAATTCAATAAAATTCAGGTTTCTAATCCAGACAGCCATCAAACAAAGGATATTAACCCCAAACACAGACCCCAAAACGATGTGCAAATCCACACCTTCTAATCAGGTAGGAAGTACTATCGCTTCCAGGACAACACTCTTCGAATCCCCAATGCTGTCCTTTCCTGAATACAGGTGATGAATCTAACAGCAGCAACTCATTAAGTTATTTAAATAAACTGAGAAAACTCGCTATGTGGGGGCAGTAAGCATCTAAAGCATCACAACCTTGGTTATTCCGGGCCCTAAAAATATACAACTGTTTAAGAAACCCTGTTACTCTTACATGGCACAGAACAGGATATTCCTCACTTTTTTTTAATGTCTCTTAGGTTTTGGTAATTGAAAAAATACTTGTTTTCTCTCGGCAGACTGGGCAGACTGGCTCGGAACAGTGCCACTGAAACATTTTTACGCCAGCAGGCCAAGACAATCAAGAGAAAATAAGAATCAAAATTTTAAATTTATTTATTTAATTACAATTAAGTAATTTGAGTTTGACCAGGCAGCGATTCCTTGGAATGAAAACGCTTAACAAGTCTCTTCAACGCAGGGCAAACATCACAAATCATCATTTTCATAAAACTCTTCAATCAGTTGAATGCAATCAGGGGAAAGAGGTTTTCCTGCTTTTTGATTTGCAGATGGCAGTATCCCTTGGGCCTTTACTAGTTGTTTGGTTTTACGTACCAAATGGTTAGATGCATTGAACTCTTGCATTATTCTCTTAATGCTCCAACTTTTTGGAAGCACAGATAAAATTGTTATTTTCTCGCTTCTGGTACTCGTCTTAAACTTTTCTTTCAGTTGTGCTATTATCTCTGACCCATCACGGATGCTGTCCTTGCACTCCTCTGAAGATGTCAAATCTTCTTTGCTGATTTCTTCATTACTGGGAGATACTAGTTCCAATCTCTTCTTTACACCTTGTGTTATTTCGCTGAACTTTCTTTTCGAATAAAACATAGATTTACCCTGTAGTTTGGTGGTATTAATAGGTGACACACCAAATGCAGCTAAAGACTGATTCACGGCATCTGCTTCACAGGGTATGTCCACGAAAGGTAGGTCAAGTTCAGTGGATTTAGTTGGCGTTAGAACAGAAACGGTTGTTAGTTCCTTCAGCCTGAGCGAGAGCAGCTTACGGCAAGTTGAGCATAATTTCTTTCCAGGGATGAGGTCGGCAATCTCCAAGTATTTCGTCCTGGATGCTGCATTAATTTCTCTTAACCCATTAACTTTCACTATTCCACAGTGAGCCTGAAACGGATCGCAGCATAACTTGTGGTGACAGCTATACAGACGAAGGAATTTCTTTTCATGTAAATGACACACGGTCTTCACATTATCACACTTAGTACGCAGAGCTAATGATAACTGCTGGTCACTATTGAAACTTTCAATGCTTTTAATCGCTAGATCTTCGATGGGTCCACATTCTTCTTCAAAGAACAGTCCAATTGAGCACATTATGAATCTCTAAATAAAAGGTGCTTGAGAGCAAATTAGCTTCTATCCTCATCAACATGAGGCCAGAGACTGATTGCTTTAGTCCAGACAAGAAATTACCAAACTTTTTACTTGTAACCTGTTACAACTTGATCCATGATTCAGGAGCATGACAAACAATCTATAGTTGTATTCTAGGGAATACCATTTTAAGATTCTTGTAGATGCAAGTCCAGACAAGAAATGAACAAACTTTTGACTTCTATGAACTGTTTCAACTTGATCCATGATTTACAGGAATATGGCAAACAATCGATTTGTATTGTAGAGAATAACATTTCAAGAACATGCAACTGTGCAAACAAAAATCAACTTTAATATAAAATATATGCCAGTGCTCTGATCACAATAATTGTGATCAGAGTGCTGTTCTACTGGCAAAAAGGCACTTTTTTATAGAAAACATTTTTTTTTCTTGGAAAGTGGTAAAACACCCATCTTGATTTTTGGAACACATGATCATATGTATGTTCTGTACATAGGGTCATTCCATGTGTAATCACTCACTTTTAATTAAATTTCACTTTGACCGACCCAGATTTTGATGAAAATTGGTATACTTGTTAAGTTTGTTGACTTAGGGGCTATTTTTTTTTTTTTTTTTTTTTGGTCCAACCGTTCGGATATTACAAGGGGGGGAAGTTGGGGTCATTTTGCCCCCCGGGCGTGTAGTGACCACCCTTTCTACGCAATATCTAGGGTTCTATGGGAGCTACAGAGCTGGGAAAAAAATCATCTGAAAGGTAATTTCATACCCTACCTGAATATGGAAACAAAAATGACGATATGTTAATACGAATTTAATTGTGATTTTACACATCTGCATTTTCCAAAATGACCATATCGCTGATGAGTCATTTTTGATTTGCCTGATTTTTTTTCTATATATACAGAACATACATATGATCATGTGTTCCAAAAATCAAGATGGGTGTTTTACCACTTTCCAAGAAAAAAAATTTTTTCTATAAAAAAGTGCCTTTTTGCCAGTAGAACAGCATTTTGATCACAATTATTGTGATCAGAGCACTGGCATATATTTTATATTAAAGTTGATTTTTGTTTGCACAGTTGCATGTTCTTGAAATGTTATTCTCTACAATACAAATCGATTGTTTGCCATATTCCTGTAAATCATGGATCAAGTTGAAACAGTTCATAGAAGTCAAAAGTTTGTTCATTTCTTGTCTGGACTTGCATCTACAAGAATCTTAAAATGGTATTCCCTAGAATACAACTATAGATTGTTTGTCATGCTCCTGAATCATGGATCAAGTTGTAACAGGTTACAAGTAAAAAGTTTGGTAATTTCTTGTCTGGACTAAAGCAATCAGTCTCTGGCCTCATGTTGATGAGGATAGAAGCTAATTTGCTCTCAAGCACCTTTTATTTAGAGATTCATAATGTGCTCAATTGGACTGTTCTTTGAAGAAGAATGTGGACCCATCGAAGATCTAGCGATTAAAAGCATTGAAAGTTTCAATAGTGACCAGCAGTTATCATTAGCTCTGCGTACTAAGTGTGATAATGTGAAGACCGTGTGTCATTTACATGAAAAGAAATTCCTTCGTCTGTATAGCTGTCACCACAAGTTATGCTGCGATCCGTTTCAGGCTCACTGTGGAATAGTGAAAGTTAATGGGTTAAGAGAAATTAATGCAGCATCCAGGACGAAATACTTGGAGATTGCCGACCTCATCCCTGGAAAGAAATTATGCTCAACTTGCCGTAAGCTGCTCTCGCTCAGGCTGAAGGAACTAACAACCGTTTCTGTTCTAACGCCAACTAAATCCACTGAACTTGACCTACCTTTCGTGGACATACCCTGTGAAGCAGATGCCGTGAATCAGTCTTTAGCTGCATTTGGTGTGTCACCTATTAATACCACCAAACTAAAGGGTAAATCTATGTTTTATTCGAAAAGAAAGTTCAGCGAAATAACACAAGGTGTAAAGAAGAGATTGGAACTAGTATCTCCCAGTAATGAAGAAATCAGCAAAGAAGATTTGACATCTTCAGAGGAGTGCAAGGACAGCATCCGTGATGGGTCAGAGATAATAGCACAACTGAAAGAAAAGTTTAAGACGAGTACCAGAAGCGAGAAAATAACAATTTTATCTGTGCTTCCAAAAAGTTGGAGCATTAAGAGAATAATGCAAGAGTTCAATGCATCTAACCATTTGGTACGTAAAACCAAACAACTAGTAAAGGCCCAAGGGATACTGCCATCTGCAAATCAAAAAGCAGGAAAAACTCTTTCCCCTGATTGCATTCAACTGATTGAAGAGTTTTATGAAAATGATGATGTAAGCCGTGTCATGCCGGGTAAAAAAGATTTTGTCTCGGTTAAAGTGGGTGACAATCGAGTTCACCGCCAGAAGAGACTAGTGTTAAGCAACTTAAGTGAAGTGTATCGCAGCTTCAAAGATAAATATCCTGACATCAAGGTTGGATTCTCGAAGTTTGCAGAGCTCAGACCCAAACATTGTGTTCTGGCAGGAGCAGCTGGGACACATTCTGTCTGTGTCTGTACGATACACCAAAACGTTAAGTTGATGGCTTTGGGAGCAAAGCTGCCTTTGCTTTCAGACGGTACCATCAAATCATACCAACACTGCCTTGCCAGCCTCATGTGCAACCCCCCGCTTCTCAACTGCTTTGTAGGAAAGTGTGGCAATTGTCCGGGAACCGATGAACTTCGTGAATGGCTAGAAATCTCATTCAGTGAAAATTTCATAGACTCTGTGACTTATAAACAGTGGCTGTCAACAGACAGATGTACCCTAGAGACAATTACGAAACCTACAGATGAGTTTGTTGACTGTTTTATTGAAAAATGCATTTTATTAAGAAATCATGATTTTATTGCACGGCAGCAAGCGGCATTCATGCAGGAGAAGAAAGCCAACCTTAAACCAGGGGAAGTTTTAGTAGTGGGCGACTTCGCTGAGAATTATTCTTTTGTGCTCCAGGATGCTGCACAAGGTTACCATTGGAATAACAGCCAATGCACCCTTCACCCATTTGTGTGTTACTTTAAGCCTGAAGATCGAGACATACAACATTTAAGTTACGTTGTCATTTCTGACTCGCTAACTCATGACACCGTTACTGTGCACACTTTCCAAAAGCACCTGATAAGACACCTGAAACAAAACATTTCGGATGTATCCCATTTAATTTACTTTTCTGATGGAGCGGCAGCCCAATATAAGAATAAGAAGAATTTTTCCAACTTGTGCCATCATGAAGTTGACTTCGAACTAACTGCTGAGTGGCATTTTTTTGCCACATCCCACGGTAAAGGACCATGCGATGGAGTTGGTGGGACTGTAAAACGAAATGCAGCACGGGCAAGTTTACAGAAACCATATGCCGACCAAATAATGACGCCGATAGACTTTTACCGGTGGGCAACAGAAAATGTGTGGACTGTAAATTTTGTGTTTGTAGCCAATGAAGAGATTACAGCAAATGGCATCAAACTTAAAGAACGATTCAAAGAATTAAAAACTATCGTAGGCACAAGAAGCTTTCATGCGTTCTACCCAAAATCGCTAACTTCCTTACATGTGAAACACTTTTCTCTTTCTGAAGAAATCAACATTGTGAAGATTGTTGAGAAAAATGAAGAAGGAGAAGAAGAAGAAGAAGAAGAAGAGGAGGAAGCAACAGCAGCAGAAATACCCGAGTTTGAGTTCAAAGACGTGGGCAGTTTCATCACTGTAGCATACAACGAAGACTGGTGGCTAGCGTGTGTTCTTGAAAAATCATCACAGTCTCTTGAACTTCAAGTCAACTTTCTACACCCTCATGGACCAGCTCCATCATATTTTTATCCCAGTGTACAAGACAAACTAATTGTAGCTTTTGCTGATGTTTTAACACTGGCCGACCCCAACACGGCAACTGGTCGAACATACTTTTTGTCGGCTACAGACACCAACAGGGCAACAGCAGGGCTTATAAAATATGTACCTCAATAAGGTAAACTACATCTCTCTTAAGATATGCAAATTTGTACTTCATAGTAGCTATGATTGTAAGTAATGATCATTTTCTTGAATGTTGTCTTAAATTCAGTTCATATTAATTTATATTATGAATGAATTTGCAGAAAACATTTTTTTTTCTTGGAAAGTAGTAGAACACCCATCTTGATTTTTGGAACACATGATCATATGTATGTTCTGTACATATAGAAAAAAAATCAGGCAAATCAAAAATGACTCATCAGCGATATGGTCATTTTGGAAAATGCAGATGTGTAAAATCACAATTAAATTCGTATTAACATATCGTCATTTTTGTTTCCATATTCAGGTAGGGTATGAAATTACCTTTCAGATGATTTTTTTCCCAGCTCTGTAGCTCCCATAGAACCCTAGATATTGCGTAGAAAGGGTGGTCACTACACGCGCGGGGGGCAAAATGACCCCAACTTCCCCCCCTTGTAATATCCGAACGGTTGGACCAAAAAAAAAAAAATTAAAAAATAGCCCCTAAGTCAACAAACTTAACAAGTATACCAATTTTCATCAAAATCTGGGTCGGTCAAAGTTTGAGGTGAGTGATTACACATGGAATGACCCCATATAGAAAAAAAATCAGGCAGATCAAAAATGACTCATCAGCGATATGGTCATTTTGGAAAATGCAGATGTGTAAAATCACAATTAAATTCGTATTAACATATTGTCATTTTTGTTTCCATATTCAGGTAGGGTATGAAATTACCTTTCAGATGATTTTTTTCCCAGCTCTGTAGCTCCCATAGAACCCTAGATATTGCGTAGAAAGGGTGGTCACTACACGCCCGGGGGGCAAAATGACCCCAACTTCCCCCCCTTGTAATATCCGAACGGTTGGACCAAAAAAAAAAAAAAAAAAAATAGCCCCTAAGTCAACAAACTTAACAAGTATACCAATTTTCATCAAAATCTGGGTCGGTCAAAGTGAAATTTAATTAAAAGTGAGTGATTAGACATGGAATGACCCAAATATAAGTTGGTTGTTCTGTTTTTCATACGTGGCAAGAGCTGAACGCGAGGTGATTTTTCATTTTTTCTTGATAAAGGAGTAGATGTACTTGGTTGCTGTTCTAAAGGCTTCTTGTTCTGCAGATTTTTTCTGAATTTCGGTTTCTTTTCTTTCTTCACCGAGGTTGCTAAGGAATCGAGCAAGTCAGAAGAAGTGGCGCCCATGCATGGCTCATCAGAGTCGTCTATAAGAAATTCAAACAGAAATTTCAGAAACATGATTTTATTGATGAGCTTGGGAGGCAAAGTGAAAGCATCAATTTCTTTAAATTACTGTAGAAAAGTCCTTGTATGTTTTTATGTGTTTGTTTGTTTGTTTGTTGGTTGGTTGGTTTCTCACAAAGACCGTTTCTCAGCTTAGACTTACAGCAAGTCAGAAAGTGTGCTAAAAAATCACGATAAGAACAGTTTCATCAAAAAATTCCAGACATCCTGTTAAGATTGAATTTGCTGTAATTGTTTTCTTGGCAACATTGTCACATTAGGTGAAAGAGATGTCTGTGGTGGTCTAAAAATTCCAAAAGAAGCATAAAGGGAGCTTGTAACATCTCTCCACCATTTGCTTTGGTTCAAATTTGACAAGTGTCCCAACCTCTGTATGTCACAAAAAAAAAATATTTACAAATAAGAGAAAAAAAATATTTTGAAACTATCTAGCTATTCTATTCTGAGTAGAGGATTTTTCAGATGAAGAGGACGTTTTTGGAACATCCATTCACTGAGCTAACCTAGCATTGGTGTGCTCACCTGGTAAAGACCCTTCTTTATTAGGTAGTCATTGGAAACCGACGTTCTGATGAAAAGTTTGCTGCGTTGAGTTTTGAACACTTGTGTTGCAGATAGAATCACAGAGACCGTCTCCTTTACTTGGCTGCAACAGTAACAAGATCCCACATGCAAGACAAAATCTAGATTTAAGTAATCAAACTCAAAATGTTATTAAATTGCATTACGTTCATGCAAACAACGCACGAAATCTGGAATGCATGTTATATACATAAAAAAATAGGTGACCAGATTGAATGTAGGGTCAAACGTCATTGGTAGACTTTTAACAAATTAATTCCTTAAATATATTCGACACCTTTCTCAAACCATTTCATCACAGGTTTGTAATGATGGGGTTGGTTAGTATGATGAAAGATGTGGATAGGACAAGGGGGTATTAAACATGTTCCAGTTGTTTTCACACTGTGGGATGTAAACCTTGTTGCTCAGCAGGTACTTTGATGGTGCAGTGAATGCTCTGATGAACCTGATAAATGCTCTGATGAACAGTAATGCCTTTTTTTTGGCTTTGCCATGAATTTGCATCAGGTTCAAAAAGTAGATTATAGGTGCAGTTTTAGTACATTCATTTTAGCTAAATATGAAATCATGGTGCAATACAAAACTTGTATGTTTTAAATACCTGCCTCATTATAAGCCTCATCCAGCTACAAGCAAAAAATTACCAAACAAAAATGAAAAAAAACTCTGAAAATGCAGTTTTCAGCACATTTATTTTTTCTGAGGATGCATGCTATGAACTTTCAACAGGAATATGAAATTGTTGTGTGTCATAGAATGCAGTTAAAGAAAGGGTGACTTGATTTTAATAAATTTGGTTTTCGACATCAATTATTAAGAACCTGTAACAGCTGTGAATATTTAGTTCATTCCTTGAATAGAGGGCAGTGTTAATCGTATCCGGGGGAGTAATACGGAACGCGGTGTGCATTTTCCCTTTCCACACGTTTTCTACCCCGGCAAAAGGGGAGTGTATCACGTGGGTGTCTGGCTATGCGACTGGATATTTGATTTGGAACAAAACACTACTGAAAGTCTTAGCTGATTTGCGATAAAAATTTTCCAAGAATCGCTAATACCATAGCCATTTAACTCAAAAATTCATCTGATGCTAATAATTGAATTTCAAACATTTTTAAATCTCCATCGCATTTGGCTTCGAGACCTGATTTCAAATCAGTTTCAATTTTTGTTCTAATGTTGAAACCACCCTCTCTAGCATCAATTTACCGTGATCAACCAGCAAGATTACTGGACTGCACTTGTCTCGCCAAACCTTCGTAATCGCCTTATTATTATTATTTATTATTATTGGTTTTTATTTGTTTATTATTGTTTATTAATTATTATTGTTTTTTTATTATTAAAAAACCCAGCCAAGTCAAAGTATCTATCATTTGATCGATTTCCGAAATTTGAAACAATCAACGTTACTTCCCGAAATGTTCTATGCAGAAATCTTTTTTGAACGATATCCTAGCCCCAGATTTAGCAATTTGACATAATCTCTCACCCAACAATTTCAATGTGAAATGGTCATGTTCGTGAATGCATAGTATGAGAGGCTCACAGTGACTTCCAAACGTGTTTTATAAGCAATAAGCCGAGTCAATCGGGATGCAATATGGTATTACAATTTAGTTCAGTAGCAAGCAGTTTACATGCCAAAATTAGCAGCCGACTAGGTTTGACATATTGCATGTATGATTTGTAGTCTATAGCTAAGAAAAAGGAATGATTGTAGGTACTCAGTCTGCGGTTTTTCAAACTCATTCATGACATCGCACTGAGGTGCATTGTGACATAATATTCTCTCTGTACCGAACTGAACTTCTCGGGGCAATAAATTGAACTAAATAACGGTGTGACTAATAATGAAAATATACAACAAAGCAGGGAACAAAAAATCGCCCTTTATTTACTTATTACTATTTCTCATTGATTACTGTTTATTTTACTTGTATTATCGAGAAGCATGAACCACGTAGCACCACGACTGTCGGCACATGGAGCTAATGAAAGACCAGCAATTTGAATAGTCTGAGTTCGAAAGTCCAAACTGCCATCCCATTCCGCCGTACAAGTTGACGCTAAATTTCACAGTCGATATTTCTCAAGACTCGGGTAGACTTTAATCGTGGAAGGTGATTAATGTGTAGCTCGGCTCAGTCACTGCAGTCGCTCGGCAATTATTATAATCCCGAGCTATTTCCGTCTCGTGCTAGAGATTCGAATGTGATAACGCTGCTTAGACAGCTGCGAGAGGGAAAAAACTAGCAGTTTTTGGACAGAGAATTGCATTGATTCACCTTTGTATTTACAATTAGGAATTACACGTCTACTGCCTAGCTCATTAAAGATACAGCGTTCATGATTTTTTTCAAAATACATGTACATTATCTAGTCATGGATGTGAAATGCAATGCAAAGTATGCACTCCGAAAAAAGATATCGATAATTTCGGTAAGAACTTAAAAAATGCATTTAAGAGTGAACCAAACCGAATTAACAAAATACACGGCCATAATTTCAAGTTTGTAGCTGAAGTCGTTTCGTGGCAATCTTTGATTGAGCCGAAAAAAAGTCCTTTCTTCTTCGGCCAATTGCATAAAGAATATTGAGTGGAATCGATTGAAACTTACAGGGCGGTAGGAGAACACATGCACCTACCCAAAGAATTTTGAATCCTATTTTTAGGCCAACCGATACGGCAGCTGTTAACAAAAGAAGGGAAATTGTTGAGAAATGTTACATTGTGAATAGACGGAGAGGATTATTCCCTGTAACCTTTCCTTAATGGGAAATAAGACTTCCATAATTAAAGGCATTCACAACTCGATTTTAGCAGATGCAGTGTTCTTTTCTACGATTTTGAGTGAAAACCGCAATAAAAACAAACATTTCCTTGCCGAGCTATAATTTTTTAAATTTCGAATGCGTTATCAACTCAACTCACTCAAACGTTAAAGCGTTATCTCACTCAAACGTGACGTCAACGGCCCTGTCTTGTGTCTCTTGACATATTACAGCGTGGTTTGGCGATAAGCGGTGTGTGTGTGATTTTCGGCCGATCGCACCACACCTGACAAAAACGCTTTTAAAATGTCACATAAATCTATTTTTATTGAATCTGCCTCCACCACATTAAATTTACACAAAATGCAGTTGGTGTATTTACAACGGGTGACGGAAAAACACGTTGTTTTTATTTTCTCGATTGTTTTGCTTTTTGTATGTGCCTTAGACTATTTTGGGTTTTTAATGAAGTTGTAATTATTATAAGATAATTGTGCTGGATGGCTGGTGATATAGTAAAAATAGAAAATAGTAAATTAGCAGTTTATGCAATGAGTTGGGAGACGACTGTATTGCCCTATCAGTTTGAACCTGAGTATAAAGTGTTATTGACTGTGTAGTTTTAGTGGGTGAGGACGATCGTACATTACATGCATATGCAGGTCGTAGGAACAATATTTTCTGGTGCAAATGTGGACTATGTAAGCCGAGTGGATGCCGAGTGATTTCGAAACACGCTGGGTTGGCACTGCCCCCGGGTATAAATGTATCGATTGCTTACGGCCGGTTTCACCTAATAATCGTTTTTTAGAAATGTCAGACTGATGAAAATCACCGGGCAAAAAGTGTTTTGAGCAAACACATGACCCGGCATGAGGTTCAAAGTTGTGCCTAAACGCTCTAGCCTTCCATACAGCAAATCGCTTCGGAGATTTATCTCTATTCGGGTATCGGTGAAATGTTCGGCGAGGTACTGATTTATCGGTACTGTAACAGCTGTAATACGAGCACTGAGGCATTGTAAAATCGATCGATGTTACACGATAGACTAGAAGTACTCTTTACATCCTTCCTTAATGATGGATAGAATGAAACTGAGCAAGATGTAGTGACAAATATTGATCATAAACTTCTGCATGCCACCCATGTAAATACATTGGCGACCACCCGCTCTAGGGCCACTCACGAACGCAGCGTTGTGCGATAATATTTCCCTGACCTGTTTACAAAACAGACCTGTTTCGAAATTTTCCAAATCAAGCTGGAATTTTTTGTTTAGTACATTAGTCAATCTGAAACTGCAAAGTGATCAAAACGTGTTTTGTGCCCCTTTAAAGTGTCAAATAGAGAGTCCCCTTATTGACTCTTCAAAGAGAGTCATCAGTAGTGATCAGTAGCAACTGATTCAGCAATCAACTATGATGCAAAATCAGGGTTTTCTACACACAGCTTGCAATTGTGGGTGGTAGGCAGTCTCGGTTGCACAGCTGCAATATAATAAAACAAATAACAAACATACAATAACGATCATCTTTCCTGTTACCATAGGTTACTGACTGGCTGTGACTGTCTGAAAATTATGTTATTAGTTAATAACAAGATACAATAAAATGATAATCTTTACTTTCCTCATATTTTAACTTTTATGAAATAAAAATGCTGGATCACCGACGGCGAGCTCAAGCTTAAGGGTACCTGTTTCAGTCATTCTCGCGTGCTGCTCCTGTACCCACGACGCCATGACACCAACTGGAAGCCGACATGCAACTTTGCGTGCTCGAGGCGCGAGTTGCTGCAGTGTGAGCATGGTTTGGCCCCTTTTTCACACAAGCCATCGGCCGAATGGCAGCCCCTATTACCACGATACGTGTTGTGCGGTGATATAACAATTGGTTGTCATGGCGATGACATAAATACAAAACAAGTACGAACCAAGGAGAGTAATGTTCGTGTCAATGCTGCGATTTGCGTTTGGTTTAGATTATGTTTACAAAGCGACGTTCGAACTATATATATTTTTTTAAGCAGTCTGAAAATTAAACATAACTCATCTACCAAAAATGGCAGCCAGTGAAAAGGTAAATTGTTATACTAAAATAAAGGGGAAGGATATAAATTGTGTTGCTTTTGACAGAATTTCAGAATTTAATTTTCTTTGTTCATTGATTATTTAAACATGCCTGCATTAGTTTGTTAGAAGTTGTTGTAGATGTTGCCTTTAAACAATTTCTCATGCGTACTTTAATGTGATGACTTTTGTTTTTTGGCGTCAAAATCTGTGTCCATGGTTTTAATTAATGTATATGTTTATTTTCAGGAGCTTTTTGCTTTAGAAAGGCCTCATGGGCATGGTGAAATTATTGTATCCTGGCAAAGAGACAAAAGCGGTTATCTTGCTACGTCTGGCGTGGATGGAAATGTATTTATTTATAATCGCATTGGACAAAAATGTGATCTTATTAAGATTAAAGGGTAATAATTTCTCCATACTCTAATTTAGCATAAAGTACTTCTCAAAGAATCAAAATTTTGGATATTACAATGTTTTAAGCATGCATTAAAATCTACCTTGAGGTATTCTTTTATTAGAATTTAAAGTCCTTTTATTAAAAACAACAACACAATTCTGCCATGTGAATCAGTTGCCACCAGTGGCAACATCAGGAAAAATTCAGTATGATCCCCACTGATCACCACTCACTATGAATGTGAGAAGTGTTGAATTATTGGAAGCAGAAAAGAAAATTGAAATTGAAGAAAGAAATTTAGAATGAATTACATTATAGGATGAATAAGGCAACCAATAAAAAACAAATGCATATACATTATATTTTTTTTTTCTTGATGTCAATTCTTTGACATTGAAATTTGGTGGTTTTCTAATAAACAGCACCTCACCAATCATCGTTATATTATAATCTAACTGATTGAAATTCTTTAGGTTGTGTTCCGATATGTCTTGGGACCCAGACGGTGACGTTTTGGCAATAATAAGCACCACTTCAAATTACATCACCCTTTGGGATTCACATACATTGAAAATAGCTCAAATTGACACTGGCCTGAGAGACCCACTATGCTGTCTTATGTGGACAAAGACTAGCCAGATATTGGCTGTAGGTTCATCAAAAGGAAATCTCTCTATTTACAACCACAATTCATCCAAGTAAGTCCATTAGTCTGTCAGGTACACCCTTGATTGCCTGGCCAAGGTAAAGACCATTCCATCGTACACCATCGAACAGAGGTTACGGAGAGCAAGGTTTCTGCGACCTGAACCCTGAACTGGTGAAAGCGGATGGAAGAGAAGAGAGGAGTGCAACTTATCAGAAGAACGAAACGGTGTTTTGTGGAGACACAACTTGTCAAAATTTTTTATCATCTTACTTTTACTTTTACTTTATCTTGTATTATTTATCAATACTTTTTTTCATCTGATTTCACATTTTTTCCAGAAGTTAATGTCAAGAAATGTATATATATTTTTTTTTGGCAAGATGATTAAACATTAACAAGATTTTTCCATGAAACACCTCCTCTTCTCTCTTTACTTGTGATGAAATACAGTTACAGATTTCAATACATATATATAGTTAAAGTTAATCAAACGGCAAACATTTTTCAGACGCATTCCCGTATTGGGAAAACACAGCCGGAAGATAATATGTGGTGCCTGGAATACTGGCATGGTTCTTGGACTGTGCTCTGAAGACAAGACCATCAGCCTGAGTAATGTCGAAGGTGACACCTTGAAGACAATTACTTTACGAGGAGACCCTTCGGTCCTAACTTTCTCTGAAATGAAGCTCGACGATAGGTCGGGCGAGGCTGAATACACTGTGCGTACAGTTTATTTATGTATTTTAAATGTTACTTTTGTCAATCATGAGATTTCAACCATTTCCACTCACTTTAATTATTTATATTTCAGGTGTCAGTTTTGGTTAGCAAAAAAACATTATTTTTGTACAACCTAAACGATCCGGATAATCCTGTAGAACTGGCGTTTCAGCCAAGATACGGACAAGTTGTCACCTACAAATGGTAAGTTGCAATTTTGAACTCTCATATTTTTTAAAAATGTATGCTTAGTATACAAAAAAAAAAAAATTTATTAATTTTTTTTACATATTACATAAAGTACATAAATAACCAGAACTTGTTTTGGGGAAAAAACCCACATAAGCCAAGTCTTGTGTCAGGCTAATCGTCTTTTATTTTTTTGACAATATGGAATGCAATACAATAAGAATACAATGCATAATTTGTTTGCAGGTTTGACGATGGTTACATTTTACTTGGTTTTTCTGGAGGTTTCTTTATTGCCATTTCAACCCACATGAAAGAAATTGGCCAAGAATTATTCCAAATAAAAAATCACAAAGAGCACATGAGTGACATAGCTCTAAATCTGCCGTTGCGGAAAGTAGCGAGTGGAGGGGACAACCAGTAAGTTTTTCATTCTGTGTCATTTTGCATTGACTAAAATTTTTGTCAGAGTATCATTAATGATTGACATGAATCAGAAGAGTGGATGATGTATTTTCTTCTGTTTACAGAGTAAAGATCCACGAAATGTCCAACTTACAGGAAGTGGCGCGTGTTATCAGCCTGGATGACGAGTCAAGCGTGGACAAAATCAGTTGGTCAGACGACGGTCAGCTTCTTGCCGTCACAACCACAGGTGGCTCAGTATTTGTTTATTTGTCAAAGTTCTCGGAGTTGGCAGTTGCTAACAAACGGCAAATTGCTGTACTCACAAGTCTTACCGACTTGACCATCTCAAGCTATGATGCAGATAAACAGGTAAAATACACTTTTATTCGTTGTTAGTTGTGCGTTTTTATGTGTTTTTATGCGTTGTTTACAGCTCGTTACAATCAGTCTCCCTTACATGAATGTGTTTCTTTCCTTCAGGGTAAACCACAAGAAATTCATAAGATTGCTCTGATAGTGGAACCTGCAGTGATTGCAATTGGTCGATACCATGCTGCAGTTGCCATGAATAATATTGCATATTTCTATGACTTGGTTAAATCAGATGCTTCTGGACCGTTACTTATGAGGGAGCAAGAATATCTTAGCTCTATTACCAGCATAAAAATGAACTGGGGGTATTGTGCTGTATTATGTGAATCCACAATACAAGTACACTTTGTAAGTAGGAACTTAGAACAATAATTGGTACTGATAGGATTTTCTCTCTGCACTGGATGTTTTTAATATAAATCGTAATGCAGCATTTTTTTTTTGTGTAGATTGAAAGGTCTGATAAGCCAAGTAGGTTCGAAAGAGAGAATAAGTTGCTTCCGGAGGACACCACTCTCAATACTGTCATCACGTGCCATGCGCTGACCGATGAATTCCTTATTTATGGGACTGACGTGAGTAATCTCCATTTCATACTTGAAACTTCTGAATACATTTCATGGTATTTTCATACCATGATATATAATGCAATTAATTAATCGAATGCCCACAGTTATATAGTTGCCCTTTTCTGTTTCAAATTATTATTTTCAAGCATCCTTTGCTTTCTGTGTCCTTCGCTTTATGTGTGTTGTAAACATGATGAACTGATTTTTTTAAATTTAAATTTTAAATTTTAGACAGGGAGTATACACTACTTTTTCCTTACCGAGTGGAAGTCTACAACAGAGATGAAACACACTTGTGGAATTAGGAATGTTTATCCAGATCAAGTAGGGAGACGAGTAATTGTTTTGGATGAGAAGAATGATTGGTACTTTTACAGTGCAGTAAGTACAATTTAATGCTGCCGAGTTTGTCGGGATATTGTGTTTTTTAATTGCAATGCACAAATGTGCATTGGTCATATTACCATTGTCATAATATTTTTTAATTTATTTGTGAGCATTTGGTCCCCTGTGGTAGAAATAGAAACTTTGCCTGGATCTAGCAGCTGCTAATTAAATTACTCTGCATCCTATCACCCATAAGATGCACTTGCAGCTGTCAACTTTACAAAGATTGAAGATTTTCCCTGAACCATAAAATCTAATTTTCTTGTCCATTAGCATCCCCTCCGCAAGAAAATAATCTATCTGAGTTTTTTGAAGTCAATGTTCTGCATCATGTTCGACTTTCGAATACTTTAAATCCACCTTTATATGCAATGATAATCAATTTTATAATACAATATCTGATTGTGCTTTAATGTTTCCAGATTGAAGGAAATATGATGCTTATTAGTGATTTTCCAAACAGTTGCTTGGGTGTCATATGGGATGATACAGACAAAAACATATTTATTGCCTATGATGACACTTCTCTGTATACATTCGTCCACACTCGATTCTCAATTAATAGTAAGTAAATGTAGCAGTTGTTCCAGGCTTGTCCAAATTTTATAAAAGAGATAGGTCACAATATTAGCTGAATCACCACACCTAAGTGTATTTTGTTCCAGCCCCTCCAATTCAGCGGTGTGGATCAACTCCGTGTCCATCACAAGAAAAACCAATTGTACTTGCTGATGGCGATGTAATAATGGTCAAATCTGGAGGAAAACTGGGAGTCTCAAGACTTGCAACACATTCAATTGGGAGTTTATCGTCACTCAAGGAACAGGAATTTGAGGATATTGAAAAGTGCTTGAAAATGCAGCTAACTTTGAACCGGTAATTAATAGAGTGCCGTAAATTAATTGAGATAGAACATTAACACATAAAATGCAACTTCTAATTTTTTCTTAACTTTTCATTTTAGATTTGACAAAGCTAAAAAAATATGTGTGGCCACTGCCAACGAGAAGTTATACATCATGTTGGCCGAAGCTGCTTTAAAGACGCTTGACGTGGATCTTGCAATTCGCATCTACCGTGAGATTGGGGATGCCGGAATGGTTCTGTCACTTCAATCGATAAGGGACGTTGAGGACAGAACGCTGTTGTCTGCTCACTTGGCTATGTTTCTCGAAGAATTTGACCTTGCGCAAGAGTTGTACCTGGCATCGGGAAATCCCCAATTTGCATTAGACATGCGGAAAGATCTACTCCATTGGGAACAGGCATTGCAGCTAGCTCAGAACACGGCTCCAGAACAAATCCCGTCTGTTGCCACAGGATATGCTCAGCAGCTCGAGTTTACGTGAGTTTCTTATCTGTATTGAATTACTTTTAATGTTAAAATTTTCTCCATAGACAACAAACAGAATTTGTTAATGCAGTCAAACCATTTTTTTAAATACGGTAGCTTTGGTAAACATTATTCCAGATTATTCCAGGATTGTATAGGAATAAATACTGGTAGTCTTAAAGACTAGATACAGAATCTTGTGAGCTTGACAATAAGCAAGTGCAGTCACGACACCTAACTTGTGCGTAGGGTTCTTTGTTACCCGGGTTTGTGGGTTTCTTAAATTTTCACTTCCAAAAATCTAAAAAGAACCATAATTTCAAACTTATTCCCTTTAATATGTACTATTTCACACATACACTGGGCGCCTGCCTCGTTTGCCATGCAATTTGGTGAACTAACCCACTTATGTTCTGTGTGCAGTGGGAACTACCCCCAAGCACTTTCCCACTATGAGCGCGGGCTAGTAGAGTTTCAAGGCGAAGCAAACGCAGAGCATGTCGCCCTGTGCCGCGCCGGGGTGGCGAGGACTGCGATAAGATGCGGGGACACTCGCAGGGGAGTTACAATCGCGGGGGAGCCTGGGGCAAGCGACCAGCTAAAGAAGGACTGCGCAGAAATATTGGAAGAAATGAAGGTGAGTTGGTTTGACTGCAGAGAAAGTTCTGCTTTTTGGTAGTTTTCCATTTGGTACGAATAGTCCATATATATGATAGGATACGATTTTACGAATATTCGTGGAATAGTGCGTCATTAATAAACACGAGACTTGCAACTAATGCAAGTACTCCCTATTGCGGATCACTGTCTATTGAAGTTTGTCAGCGTATTAAACTTTGATCCTGGGTTTTTAAACCTAAAAACTCGTGTCATTATGTCGATCTTCAACTAACAGGATGCTACTGGGCCAAATTGGTTGACATTGGGTTTAGTCAGAGTCCCAGAACTAATGTCATGCTTGCTAAAAGAAAATTACTACCTGGTCAATTACTTAACCAGCAAAATTGATCAACAAACGACAAAAAATTTTGATTCGTGGAATCGCCAATCAAACTTTGATTTTTTTTTAGTCCTAACTATTTTACTGCAGAGATTAGAAAAAAAACAATCAGCATGTGCTGCCGATTTGATTGCTGAGCAGAACTTAAAACGTTAGCATAGGAGTTCTGACAAGTCCTAGCAAACTGAATGGTTTTTGGTTACTCAAAAGAAACTTTTCACTCTCACCTCTGAGAGGCATCAAAACTATTCAATAACTATTCTTTAGAAATCAACTGGATCTAGTTTTAGAATTCTGTAATAGTTTACTAATTTTGACTAATTTGTATTTCTTCTCTTGAAAAGTTATTGAACGATGCTGCTGTTTTATACGAGAAAGGCAAGTGCATTGATCAAGCTGCGGTATTATACATACAGCTAAAAAATTGGACTGCAGTTGGACGTATTTTGCCAGGCATTAAATCTTCAAAGATTCATCTACAATATGCTAAGGTAATTGTATTTTTGAGATCCATGTTTTCCCCTTGTAGAGTGATTCTATTTGTTTTCGCTTATCGTAAAAATGTCTTCATTAAACAACATTTGTTGTGGCTATGGCCACCATTCATCTGAACTGTACTTTATATTCTAGGCATGTGAAGCTGACAAGCGCTTTGAAGATGCATTGCTTTCTTATGAAAAAGCTGGAGAAATAGACAATGTTATTCAGATTTATTTGAACCAATTTAATAATCCAGCAAAAGCAGTTGAGATTATCCAAGAAACTTATTCGGCAAATGGTGCAAAGCTGATTGCAACGTAAGAAAGGGAACGATTATTACTTTTTAATGTTATAGTTTTAGTAATTTTATAAGATCTCAGCATAAAAACAGTATATTGTTAAAGAAATCACGTGAAATTGTAAGTACCTGCTTTTTTTATAACTATTTTATAATCTTATATCACATAACGGTTTTTCAAATGCCAGGTATTTCCAAAAGAAAGAAGATTACAACTCTGCCATTCGGTTCCTGATCATGTCCGGACGGAATGACGAAGCTTTCTTGCTGGCAAAGCAAAGCAAACAGCTGGGCCTTTTCGGGGAAATACTTGTTTCGCAGCTAACTGTCGGCGAGAAGACTCCTCAACCACAAGACTTCCTCAGTTTATCCAAACACTATGAGGCAGAAAAAGACAACAAAAATGCTGGAAAATATTTCTTTTTTGCAGGAGAGTATAAGAAAGTAAGTAATAATAGGCTTGTAAGAAGCCTTGATGCTGTCTCATCTCTCTTGTTTGCAATCTGTTTTAATTGATTCTGTCTTGCTTTCAGGCAATTTCGTATTTGATACAAGCATCTGCCAAAGCCGATGATGAGCAGGAAACGTTATCTTTGTGCATCGATGCAATCAATTTGGCTAAGGATGAAGCTCTCACACAAAACTTATTAAAATTGTTTCTGGGTGAAGTTGATGGCATTGTCAGAGTGAGCAAAGTTTGACTTTTAGTTTTATTCCAGGACAAATTGATCAGAACGAGGTTCCTCTAATGCTTTCTTTTTATTTTCAGGATCCTAAATTTGTATTCCGTTTATATATGGCACAAAAACAATACAAAGATGCTGGGAGAACTGCTATTATAATAGCAAACGATGAACAGATCAGAGGTATTGTATTTTACCTACAACGTAAACTATACTTGTAATAGTTATATTTGGAACTAAATCATACAAACCTTGATCCTTTCACAGGCAACTATCGTAGCGCTCATAGTGTACTCCTAGGACTGTATCAAGAATTGCACCACGAGGGCTTGTCTATTTCTTTTGAATTTTATTCAAGTCTCACATTGCTTCACTTGTATACATTGGTGAGAATACATGTTCGACGAGGAAACCACTTGATAGCAGCTCGTCTGTTGATCAAAGTAGCACAGAACATATCCAAATTTCCTGCTCGTAAGCAACAATACTTATTAAGAATCATGCTTTCCATTTGATGAAATTAAATGGCGTGATGTAAAAATGTTTGCAAAAAAATGTTCATTATTTTGCAGATATCGTTCCGATATTGACATCCACGGTGATTGAGTGCTCTCGTGCTGGTTTGAAGCAAGCTGCATTCACATTTGCAGCTATGTTAATGCGTCCTGAATATAGGCCACAACTTGATGCCAAATATGCTAGGAAAATGGAATCTATTGTGCGTAGACCACCGAAAAACGATGTTAAAGATCCTGACGAAGAGTTGTCTCCATGTCCGATGTGCAATACTGAGATTGTAAATACTGATCTGAGATGCATGGGTTGCAAAGAACAGATACCATTCTGCATTGCTACGGTTAGCAATTAGCTCAATCCTTGTTGTGATGTCTACCTTTAAATCGTAACATGATCAATAATTTTGTAATACCTTACAGGGTCGGCACATTGTGAAAGATGATTTTACAGTTTGTCCACACTGTGAGTTTCCAGCAATCTATTCAGAGTTCCTCATGTAAGGATAAGTTTAAGGACTGATAAGAATTTTAGGAACACTTTTTGGTGCTATATTATCCGTTTTATTTTGTCGCTATCTTATTTAATAATTTGATTACTTTGCAGGTTGATTGAAGAAGATGAGCCTTGTCCAATGTGTTCAGAAGCTATATACCCAGAACAGTTACGTAGCATACAAAATATAAAGCCATACCTTGATAGGCATTCTGTTGAGTAGGTCATGAAGTTACTGTCCTAAGTATGGGTGGATTGATCTCATTTTTTCATTAAGGGTGGGGGTGGGGGGTGTCCAACAAGGAAGCATAATGTAATGTATTAATGATCTGTGACCTGTATTTCTCTGTAATGTAATGTTATTTTAAAATCATTTTCAGTTTTAAAAACATGTATGTTCATTTTTACTATTAATCAATAATTATCTAAATTTTATATCATTTTTTATTTTTGATATTTTTAACTTTTATGTAGATTTAGTTATGAGATAGTAGTACAACAAAATTATGTCTTAAAAACGTCCTTAAATAGCATTAACTATTTTGTGGCAATTGCCATTTCTAATTGACATGCATGAAAATGTGGTCCAAGCCATATTTTGCCTCTACTTGGTTGAGGTAGTTTGGTAAGCGTTGTCATCTTTGAAGTGATCCACATTTTGTAAATTATCTTGAGTAATATCTCAGATATATGCTCCATCTGTGGTAGTATCCAATGCAAAGATACTGTATACCCTAGTATATCTGATGCGTGCAAGTGCACTTATTCCTGTGAGCAATGGTTTTTGAAGTCACACAAGTGTGCAGCACAATGTAATATTTATTGATAATTTATTGGTGAATTTAGTGCCGGCCTACTAGCTAGTGGTTTTAACTGGTTGGATTATCCACTTTGGTTACTCAATTGAGCAATAATGGTGTATTTTGTGATAGTTACGCCTCCTCTGCCATTATTCCATTTGCTCTTCTTCCGTCCGTAAAAGGTGCACTAGTTATCAAGGTTATTTTAATCTTTCTAAACATAGAGTAATATTTTACATGGTTTTCCTTCTCTGGTGTTTTTGGGACTGTTTTATTACTAAACTGCTTCAAGCCAAAATCAGTATTTGTATTAATTTATTTGAAATGCAGTGTGTCAGGACATTTTTGCTTCTAATTCGAAGATAAACCTTCTTTACAGATCGTTATCAGTTACTCAAATTAAATTTAACGGTTTGCTTTTGTTCTGCAGAAATGTCCTTTTTGCAAATGAGGTAGCTGATACACAATTTATTAAATCAGTCGAGAGCAAGATTACTTTAGCGACCAATGTTATTCCATTTTCCATCACAAAAGTACAATTTGAGAGTTAGTGTGTTTAGAGTACCTGAGCAATAGTTATACACGGTGACCATATTTTTCCTAAAATGGCCTAAAGCCGCCCCTGATTTTCATTACAGTGAGGCTTGTGATTCTATGCGTGATCATTTACAAAAGGCCTATAATAGTGATTAATTGTGTTTATATAGATTATATCATAGGAAATAGTCGTAACCGAATGATATCTTAAAATTACAACCTTTACGCTATTGGATTAAAACATGTAGCATTTTTGTCTCAGAATTAACATTTCTTACAAGCAGTATTTACTTATTGACATTGGAAAAAATTATGTATAACTGGTCGAAAACCAGATTCTTGAAGTGGGTCAACCCAAGTCCAGATTCAATCTCGCTTGTAATATAAATGCACACTTATTGTGCCGTCAATCAATGCCTCAACTTGTGCCTTGCAGTGTAGAGTGATCACAAGATTTTTTCAGGAACTGGGTTTTTTACTCACAAATGTGTGCGTGTGTGTTAATATAAATTTTAAGTAATGTAAAATGATGCTTCATCGTTAGAATAAAGTATTACCTGTTACATGGGCTTAGAAACTTTTTGCTAAACCATTATCAGAGTGCAAGCTCAATAAAATAACCAATAGCTAAATGGTTACTTTATTCCACATGTGACCCAATCTCCATAGAAAAAACGATCAATCTATTCATAAGATCGAATAAGTAAGTGTTTATATTTCTAAAATATCAAGTAACTGTAGGGAATTCCACATAAAATCAGCCTAATTGGAATTTTTTTTTAATCCAAAAACTTGGGAATGACCTTTCTAAGTAGGTCACTTTTAGCAGTCTGCGTCGGCACAGTTTTATTTTATCACGATAGCACGATACCTAGGTATAATTTTATCTTTGGCACTGTTGTTTTTGGGAAAATTAATCCACCTTTCGTCCATGCGCTAAACATTTTTGGTTTTTACGCACTATTGACACTTTGCATGCGCATTTACTATGCACTGTAGTATTTTAATGACAGGCTGAAAAAACTCTTGGGAAAAGATTTTCTTGTATGTACCTTAGCTGGTTGAAAATTTGAAATGGGGGTTGGTGCATCTTTAGTACCTCTGCCTATCGTGAGATGCAAAAGTGGAGAGTGTTAATCTGAGCGGGGTATGAATGTAGATAAAGGAGCACAAATTCAGTTACCAGAGTCAGTGCATCAAAGCGGTGTTTTTTTTTTGCAAGGCATAAAGATAAGTGAGAAAGCCACATGCTCTACGAGAGTGATCGCAAGTCAGAACAACTGGAAGCTGCAGAGCAGGTTTGTTTGCTCTCGATCTATGGCAAATGCAAGAAAATTTGCAGCATAGTTGGAAAAAAGAGAATTGAGTATTCTTGACGTCAACATCGCTGAAATAACGGTAATAAGGCTGTATATGGTGATGTTTGAACAGCGCAGATTATTTGTGTGGTATCGTACCTATTGTATTATTCTTTTCCTTGGCCAAGCAGGAGATAGGAAATAGGGCCTTGTCAGGAGATCTTGTATTATTGTGTTTCTTATGTTGAATACATGTTCTATATCTTGTAGTTGCTCCTATGTAATGAATGTATTTATTCCACATGCATGTAATGATCTTTTTTCAAGATTCAGAAACTAATCTTTGTCTTGCTCGTATTACTTTGATATAACCTGGGAACAAGTGCAGATTAGCGCATAACAAACCAAAAACAGTGAAGTTAGGAGTTGAGAAGGCCCAAGGGACGCGACAGGCGCCCAAGAAAGTCTTATTCAACAAGATTCAATTCAACTACTAATTTATTTTTTAATTTTACAAAATAATCGTATAACATGTATTTGAAGAAAATTCCTCAACTATAATTGATGGCCTCTTGTATGATGGGCAGGTCAGATTTACATTCGTAGTACGAGTTTAACCAATACACATCCAGTAGAGTCCCATTTGAAATGTATTTTTTTAATTTGAGAACCTATGTGAATTCTGGGTTAAATAACGAATTCTCTAAATTAGATGGGTATTTCATTGTTTCGTGCTCAAATAATCTCTAACAAACAAATAATATTATCAACATCACTTTACTTATATAACTAAATTCCCGCGCAAGAGTCGGCCCATAAGATTTGACGTGCCTTTTCGCGCCTAGTGGGGTGTGAATATCCTGCATCTTGTTTAGCGCTCGCGCAGTCGAAAGTCAGAAGTGAAAGGGTCGACAACTGTGGCATTATGGCAGAATCTAGCTCCTCGGGAAATTCAATTGTGGGAAAGGAGTGTGATGAAAACTCGAGAGAAATTACTCTGGAGGAATTTTTGGAGGAGGAAAAACAGTTAGAAGATGACGTGCTCGCAGTGCTAGGAGGATCTGATGACAAAAACTGCACTTACACGATGGTAAACAATTGCCAAAGTTTTCATGAGAAATTAATTATTTCGTTTGTTTCACAGTAAATGAAGGTTGCTCTACACATTGTTAAGCTCATATTCAGCGGAATTTGACACCCAGGAAGTCACGTTATTGGTATCAAAAAGCTGTAAACAAAATTGATATTAGGTTTCTGTTGGAAATCAGTCTTAGCCTGGAATGGCTCTGATTTGCCTGTATTAACCTACCACAACCAAAACGATGTATACAAAATATTTCATGATGCATACCTAGGACATTCAAATTCTTTCCTTATTTGCTACATAACGTAAGGGGTACATCTGTTAAAATTGAAGTAATGTTAGAGCTTACGAACAGCTATCAAACTGTGTTTATCTACCTAATAGTGCTGATTGCTAGCGATTTACTCTACATCATTCTTGCTGTTTCTAGGAAGGTACTCGGAACATTTTTGCAGAATTCATTCGCGAACTTTTATTGCTAGTCTTTTTCTTCTTTGAGACTGGGCCAAAAACTGACACTACCACATTTCGATATTTAGTTATGTACGCTATCATCACTGCAATTTTATCAACGCCCCAAAAATTTTCGTAATTCGACTTCTAAGAAAGTTTTGTTTGCTGGAGGAAAGTTAGTATGCACTCTTTTGGATGCGGTTTGTTGACTGAGTGCCCCTAGCTCGATTTCAAGCTTTTTCGTACTAGGTATTCACTATTCCTATATGCCTGCATTAATTAAGGGCTGCATTTTATGTTCAACAAATATATAATTAAGTGCTATTTACAGGGATATATCAAGAGACAGGCCTTGTATGCCTGTCTCACCTGCACTCCCGCTAGAAATGACAAGGGAAAACCTGGCGGCATATGTTTGGCCTGCAGTTATTCCTGCCACGAAGGACACGATCTTGTCGAGTTGTATACTAAAAGGAACTTCAGGTGTGACTGCGGTAACTCTCTGTTTGCTGGGAAAAAGTGTTCCTTGATACTCGTAAGTGCACAACAGTACATTTTACAACGAAAGAAAGACGTTCCAATATTACACCAATATTACAAAGTAATCAATCTGGAATGAAACCCACTATTAATTGTATTACTATTATACTATGGTCATCTCACAAGTCTTTACGACATTGCTACACGTGGAGGTCATAGGATAAAATAAAGAATACTTATGCTATAGTATTATGGTAGCTGAAATAGCATATGTTTGTATAATAACATCCCTTGATTTAGGATAAAGCAGAAGAAAACAAACTCAATGTATACAACCAGAACTTTGTTGGCTTGTACTGTACGTGCAGTAGACCATACCCAGATCCAGAAGGGAGAGACCCAGATGATGAAATGATTCAGTGTGTCATTTGTGAAGACTGGCACCATGGCAAGGTAAAATTAATTTATATGGTTTAAGACCAACTATAAACTTTTTGGTCATGAAGCACTTGTAAATGTAACTAATTTCGTTTCAGCATTTGGGTATTCCTGTTCCCTCCTGGGAGTTCTCCGAAATGATTTGCTTGTCGTGCATTTCAAAGCACAAATTTCTGGGACACTACTCTGGTTTAAGTGTACCCAATTCAAACGAGCAAATAGGAACTGTATCCCACAATTCTGAAACAATTGATGTTCAAACCATGGAGCAGCAACCAACAGGTAATTTTTTCTGTCATAAAATAGTTTTATCAGTCTTTATACTTACTAACTTACAACTTGCAATGCTGTATGGCTACTTTCCTGAACAAACATTTCTTGCAGTCACTGCTTCACAGAAATAGTGACTCATTTTTGTTTAGAGCCAGCAACGGCCATACTGATGTAGTGCAGAATGATGAGTATAATACCTACAGCACTCTTCATCCTTCAATACCAAAAAAATATTCTTCTGAAAGCCAAATAGCTGCTCTGATTAATTTGTAGGTTACCCTTATATGTTTTGAATTTCTCATCATGCACTCTACATTTTTCAGCTAGTTCAGTCTGAAAGTTTGCTAACCTAACCAATCAAGATTTACATTTTTTTATCAGCATTTCCATAAAAAAAACACACAAATTGCTCGTTTGAAATTTATGTCAGTTGTTTCCATGGGAACTGTCTTGGTGAATCAAAAGTACAAAAGCCCCTAACTTCTAAAGAAAAATAAGTGTATTAATAAAGAAATTTAAATGGCTGTGTTTGTTTATGACACAACTCAAATTGCGGTCGTGAAGCCCTAGTTTCATCACTCATCGAGCCTTTTACGTACTGTTTGGTTATCGTTCTACTGGAAGTGTGTCTAACAAATTTTAGACACTAATCAAGCTTGCTAGTTCCCTAAAATTAAACCTGGAACTGCGCATTATATTTTTTACTCGTATTCGTTACTGGATTAACTGTCAACAAAAATAATCTCTTGTTCAAGTGGAAGTGCGCATACAAATTTATTTTAACTCACCAAAAATTGATAGCCCCTTTCTCTTATGAACTGGAACAGCGTCTAAAAATCGTAAATCCACTGAACTAGCTTCTAACTTATTATTTTCATTTGTGCAGTAACTAATTTCTGTTCGAGGTAAATACACTGGACGAACGTCCAACAAAAATTAGTCGCTATTCCGGGGAAACTGACTGCAAAAAGTCATCAAAGAATTTAATATTTGTACAAGAAAGTGATGCAAGATGTATTAGTCGTTATTCCATTGATCGCTATTCAGCCCCCCCCCCCCCCTAAACTCAGTTTCTTTCGTTACAAACATGCTTTATAAAATTCATCATTATTATTACTTTTCCAGTTTGTTACACTTCGAGCCACGAATGCGGCCAGCCAATTAGTGCCTTGTTCATGCCTGATGATTGGAGGGCCAAGTTGTGTCGCTGTGAAAAGTGCTTAGCAGATTATGAGACCGAAGGCGTAAAATACTTGCTAGACCCCAATGACTCAGTACAAGCATACGAAGAGAAGGGAGCCGCCTCAGGCGGAGCAAAAGGCCGCTACGAGCAAGGAATGGAGGCTCTTTCCACTCTAGACAGAGTAAATCAAATTGAAGCAATTGAAGGTGCAAGACAACTCCATTTTTCCACTTGATATATTAATGCATTTTGATTGCAATCTCTCATCGCTTTATATATTTCAGGATACAATTACTTGAAGGATGAGTTGTCGGACTTCTTAAAAAAGTTTGCTGAGAATAAGCAGGTTGTTCGCGAAGAAGACATTAGAGAATTTTTTTCCGAAATGCAGGCGAAAAAGAGACCTCGTCTGGACCTGCCGAGCTTCTGTCGTTAGTCTGATGTGCTGAACCGCTAAAATGTATGACATTCAAAATTCACCCGTAGCATTGACGAGGTACTGAAAACCATACACCAGTGACCTTAGGCTCTTTTTTTGGTATTTTAATTATATGGAACTTTTACGTCTGTAACTTGTTTGGAATTCTCGTGGAGCTGATTCTTGTTAATGCATTTTTATAATAAAATATTGTTTTGTTGCATTGTCAAAATAAATGTTCAATGTACTGAGAAAATGACTGTCTTTTTGCTGTGGTTCTAAAAACAGCTATGAAAATCAGTCAGGAAAATCTAGGATTGAATATCTACCACAGAAGGAAAAAAATACTTTGCTCTAGTGCGTAAAGTGGCACAATTCGGCTTCCAAAATGATTTTTAAAAATCGGACGACGACCAGGATTTTTTAAAAATCAATCTTAACCTACCAAAAGCTTAGAAGATAAATCAGAAAGCTTGCCTTATAGGTTGGCTACAATTATATTTTTGGTACTCTTCTGTTAGTGTGCACCATTCTCAACCCACTCGCTCAGTCTGCATGACACTCAGTAATTCCAAACTGATTCCTAGTAGTTCCTTAAGAGCTGATGCTAATCGTAGTGCCTTAGACTGTTAAACTGTTACTGGACTTATTTTAGGGTTTTTAGTTCATATTAAGTTATTTTTCTGTATAAATAAGTGTTAAACAATATGTTGCTGTGCTAACAGATAGGTACCATATTTTTATCTTTAATATTACATTATGCATAATGATTTTCACAATTTCACACAAGGATATGCACACTTAAATTTTAAGACGTACGTCTTTGGTAACCATCAAGATGTAACATTTGTGTGTGTATAAGAGTTTATTGTTACTTCTCTTCTGGTGCAGGTTACTCAAAAGCTTTGCTTTCGATCAGCTGCTGTCAATTTTTGTTCTTGATTATATTTTAATCTGGAACCCTCATATCCATAAAATGGATTTGAAGCTCAGGAGTAGTGATTAAGACTTAACGAGGGTCCAAATCTGGATCAATTGTTGTCTTAGTCTTCGATTACTCAAGGCCAAACCTTAGTTTCTTATTATTTGTTGCAAATGGAGTTATAATTAATTTGAGTATTGTCCTTATATAATAAGTTGATATTTGGTATTATAAGTGATAACAATTCATGAGAAATATTTGCTTTCCACAATGTCTTCATTACTCTCCAGCATTGTCAGTTGCTAAATGAAAACACTTGATTAAGTCTCTTAAATTTCTAGTTCCTGAAGATTTTAAGAAAAACTTTAAATGTAGAACTGTTAAGATGTAGAATTTCGCCTGTGCCCTAGACTCTACAGGCATTAGAGTGTTACATTTTCTTTTTCTATCTAAGTTTGTGTCTCCAATGTTCAAGCTGTATGAATGTTTGAACTTAAATGGTTATTGTAACAAGTGAGCTAAAAGAGGATAGTATCGTGTTGACTGACCTACCTCTTACATAACAATGGTCACTACTTGACTGTTTGGTTGATTCATTGTTGGTATTAATTTGTTTATAGCAATCTCTCCTGGCATGGAATAAAATACTAAATAATAGTTTTCATCATTGCCTTTGTTTTTAAGGTAAATATGTTTGTAGGTAGGTAGTTGCGGAAGATAATCGTTAAAACATTATGTAGATTCATTAATTGAGATGTCAATTAAAACAGGCCTTTGCATTTAACAAATTTTTAAGTGGTCAAGCGATATATGAGACATTGAGGGCGACAGGGGCAACTTTCTTGAATTTTCAGTTCTTTGTTCCAAGTTATTAAAAATATGCAGAATTGAAGGACTATGAATTCCATGTAGTGGACCAACTTGATTTGTAGCGGTTTCTTATATCAACGTTGGCAAATACAAAATACATTAAAACGTTTATTTAAAAAAAACTTAAGTGGGGTTTGACTACTTTATCACTCAATGTCTCATGACCGTAGTTGTCGAAAAATGAACTGCCAATAAATTTGATTCCTCCTTCATAAGGGCCTCATTCCCGCCTTGGACATTTCATTTAATTCTCATGCGTTGATGACACAAGAAATATTCCGATCGGCTGGCCAAACAAGGCGAATGTCGAGCATTTTATTCAGTTTAATGGAAAAGGGGGGAATTCCAAGTCAAATCTGGGTAAGAAATATCCCTTTCTCTAAGTACAGTGTAGACCTTAAGAGAAGAAACCATACCAAAGTCCTCTGTGCAAATTTGTTTCCACAATTGTGAGAAATAGCTCTTCGAGGGTTTTGATATAGTTAAATCTCTTCACACACAGTGTCAGTGAATCTACTTATTGGGCCAGATTAAACGTGGATAACGCTTTAAGCGTAGATGTTAAATTTGATTTCCCAACAACAGCTCATGAGGTGTCTTGGACATGTTTATAACCAGCAGGGCGATGATAGAGGAAGTTGAAATTCAAATAGCGAGCCGACACTACTTGGCGGGATATTTTCAAGGGGTTAGAGCCTCAAAGTTTAGGTTCAGCCTGGTATCCTTGCCTTAGCTACAATATTTTCATAATCATTTTCCCCGGGGAAATAACCATAACAAATATGTAAGAACTTTAGTTCTTAGCGTGTTGGTTATTATAGATAAAGTCAATGACAAATGACAGACATTATTCTAAAAAAAGCAACTTTAACTTTAGGCGTCACTTGGTTTGTGGTTCTTAGCAAACACAAACAAAAAACGGCTTCTCCTGCAGCATCTAAGGCAACGGACACTGTGATATTCCTATCACCGGTCGGAAGTAAAGAGTTTCTCGAGATAGTCGACTCAATGTGTGAAAATATGTCGTCTGGGTACGATGACATTCCCGGTGCAGTGATCAAGAAAGTGTCGATCTACGTGATTATATCAACATAATAAACGAATCCTTCATTATCGGTAAATTCCCAACAGCCCTGAAAAAGGCAGTTATTAAACCAATCTACAAGCGAGAAGAAAAAACAAGCATGAAGAACTATAGGCCGATAGCTATTCTATCTTGTTTTTCTAAGATCCTTGAGAAAGCGATGTGCCGGAGACTAGATTCATTTCTTTCAAAATTTGAGTTGATCGAAAAATCCCAGCATGGATTTAATAAAGGAAAATCCACATCGACAGCACTCGCGAAATTCATCCATGAAGTTATACATTCCTTAGAAACGAAATGTGAACCAATAGGCATCTTTTACGACTTTTCTAAAGCACCACACACCGACCACACCACACACCTTGGACAAAAGTCCTCTGATCAAGCTACTAAGCAGAAGCATACCTATTAAAACAGAAACGAAGTTTCTAGGCTTAATAATAGATGACACATTAAGCTGGGATAACCACATAAATTACGTGTGTAATAAGGTAGCGGCAGGTTGCTACCTGATAAAAAGGCTAATGAGTTTTTAACTAAATTAGAAACGGTCAAAATAGTCTACCACTCAAACATCGAATCCCGTCTCAGGTATGGCATATCAGTCTGGGTATGGTCAAATAAAGCAATTAGACTTTTTAGATTAAAAAAGAGGGCCATCAGATACATGGAACTCGCAAGTAAAGACCCCTGCGCGGAGATCTGGGTCAAAGACTCCTGTCGACCTCTATTCAGGCATTTTAAAATTTCGACACTTTTTAGCTTATGTATTTTTAATGTAATCATGTATGTCTGCAAAGATGGTAGGGGAAAAAATGAAGGAAGACAAAACACACATATTATGCTAGGAAAACCGAAGCTAACAATTAAAAAAAATACCATCTTACGCAGGAGGCTTATTTTGGAACAACCTCCCAAGAGCCATCGAAGAGAAAGAAAATGAAGATTTTAAAAAATGTCAGCGTTCTTATCTGATCGAAGGATGTTTTTTTAATATTGATGAATTCCTTGCACCAAAATATGTGTAACTAGTTATTATTATTATTAAGTGCATGTATGCACTGTATATTATTTTCACAATTGACTGAAGATGACTTTCCTGTCAGACGATTTCTCCACAAATCCATGCTATCGAGAGGTTGATAAGCAAGATGATTTAGGTCGGTGTACTAAATTTTATCCCTCCAACCTATCTCCCGAACAGAACTAGTCACGTGCACGATGGTCACCCATCCAATATCTGACACAGCGAAGTGTTACTTAACTTCATTCATCTCACGAGAACCGGTGTTGCAACACGATAAGCTTAAATTATGTATTGAGGAAGTAGAGTTCAGTCAACATGTAGCCAAATCAATTTGTTAGCATTGCCGAAGCCTAAAAGAGATGTTCCGACAAAAGTACTTGTGAATTTATGATGAAATGCTCTCCTCCAGGTTTGCACAAACTACAAGAGAGAGAGAGCGCTCCCACCCAAACACGTGATCAGAGCAAGAAAAGGGCACCAGGAGACCCGATCAGGAACCCGATCAACTCTGTTAGTCGAACACGTTAATGTTGCACTGGGGCCGAGTCACATATGCCCAGTTCAACAAGCAGATCGCCCCCAGTGCAAAGCTGGGGCGCACCGGAGCAGCCAGTTAAATGTGCCATTAGAGCCTAGGGAGTGACCCTTATGCCATTTTCGACCAGCCTGCACCTAAGCACTGTTTGAAACATGCTCCTTCACGGGGATCAAGACCTTCAAACTCCAGGCCTTCAGTACATTAGTCGAGTTTCAGCTCTTTAAGGGACAGGACGTTTATTTCGCAAGCTCCTGGTTCTATCCAGTCGCGAAATATTGAAAAGGTCGAACTATTCTGCCCACGTGCCACTGCTAGAATTCAGTCTAGCCAAGGAGCAAAATTACATCATGTTGTAAACACTACCAGGCTTATCGGACGCGAAGGATTATTATTTATCAAGTAATTCCAAGATCATTACAGCAACAAAATATACCTACTAAATCAGGAATTTCATTATTTTCTTGATATCGTTGAATTCGTGATTGCATCCAGATTTCAAATCAATTTCAATCAATTTTCTAGCACAAGAAACGTGGAACGCCAAGTGCGTTAGCGCGCTGTAAAACAATGATTTCTCGTATCTTTGCAAATGAGTCATCACTATTCGCTAAGCCTTCTTATCGCAGGACTGATGTTTCCATTGCTCCGCGCATGAAGAGAAGCAATAAAATACTCAGCAAAATTACCCATCCATGGTATAGATCAGAGCAAAAGAGCAAAAATTGACAAAATAAATCCGGAAATTTGTCAATAAAAAGAGAAAGAAAACACATACGGGCTCGAAAACTTAACAACTACTACATTTTGATGTATTTCACACCTTTCCAAAGTTTGGTGAAGTTTGGTCAAACACTTTTGGTGGTTTAACTCCTAAACGATTCTACAAAATCTTAAAATTTTCGTAAATTCCCCCCCCCCCCCCCCCCCCCCCCCCCCCCCACTGAATGGCAGCCAGTCGTAACGGGCGATAACTATACGGCGCGATTCCTTTTGCATACTCCCTGCGAACAGGGGTCCACGCGGTTAGACTTTTGGGGGTCAAAAAGGATTCGAAGCGATCTAAAAAAAAATTAGTGTATGGAAAAGTTTGGTTGCTATTAGATCAAATTTTGATTTTTTGTATTACGTGGACGGGTTGAGTTTTTGAAATAGAGCTAAAATGTGCATATTTGAAGTATTTGTGTGACAACCATAAGTTCAATCGAAAACGTAAATAATGGTAACCATGGCCGCAGCCTTTCCCTTTGCACATTTTTTTTCAGATTTTTTCGAATTAACTTTAACCCCTATAAGTCTGACCGCATAAAGAACGACACCCTTAGCTCATTAGTGTTGGGTAGAAACCCCCACCGATATAGTACATTTTTGACTCCAAACGTGCTTAGAAACGCTGCCAAGACGCGATAAGAAGAAAGTGAAATAATGAATGAAATAATTATTTTTTCATAGCCTTTCGATGCCAGCATTCTTTTTCCCTCAATTAATAGTAGATACTTTGCTCCAACTTAAAATTTTTATGAAATCAGCAATTTACTGATTACATGTGTGATTCAACATCGGTTTGAATCAGCTTTCACAATCGAATCGAATCGAATCAATACAATTATACAAAATGTAAAATGACAATTTCTTAATTTGGTGGTATGATGGCATGCTGACTTAGCGTCATTCATAAAGCAATTTCCCCGATAGCACCGAGATTAACTTCCCTCGGATTCCGAATTCGATACGCGTGTTTCAACTTGTTATCGACTTGAAGATATGAGAATCAACCACTATAAAGGTGCTTAACAGGTAAGGGCGTCGCGTAGTCGACGTCTTCCTGGCCAATGGTGACGACGGAGATGACGCCTGCTCGCTCCAACGTATGGTAGAATAGTTTGGTCACCACCAAGGTGCTTACCACTTGGTAAGGAGTAAGGACATTGGGAGTAGTGAAACGATGGGATATTTTATCCCACATCGTCACAAAGTGTAGAACAAGATTATTTCCTGTCAACTCAAAATTTTATTGCCGTATACAAAAAAAAAATTACAAAGCATATTCTCTAAACAGAAATAAGCGAACAATCTCAATGTAAAAGTAGCACGTATAAAGCGACGCGAAGCGAAGACTTGGACGACAGTGTCGTGTCTTCGATCAGCTTCTTCTGACTTGCGCCTTCATAAAGCTCGCGGGCGTTGAGAGATGAGCATTTTTTTATTCGTACTATTGTTCCCTTGTTTGACCAAGAAAATGCTACGATATTGTAAGGAATGTTAATTTGGGAGCTTAGTAGTTTTATTGAAAATGTTTGGGGAACTCGCTTTTAGTGGAAGGGCCTAACATTATCCGAGATAATATAATCCAGGTGGTGCGCTGGTCGACGATCCGAAAAGATCTTTCTTGAGGTGAACGCAAAGGCTATATATGAATTGAAATTTAGAGTAGGCAATTCAAAAGTAACAAGAACTGAAGATTCATGACAATACCTGCACAAAGACAAATCCAGAAAGACAATGGCCATGTACGATTTATCGAAAACGGTTTCCGCATGGAATTTTTGTACCATAAACATGGAAATTTGAAAAAACTCGAAATCACTTCGAGATTTGCATCGCTAGTATTCTTTCAGGATTGTAAATAGTTTATAGATTAACGGCGCAAAGCCTGCTTGAATCTACCTAGTGTCCGCTATCACGAAGGCGGACGGAGGGAAGGTATGAAAAGTTAAACTTATTTGAAGTCGAGCTGGTGACTGCGAACTCATCGCCATGTTCTGCCTTCTGATTGACGAAAATTAGGGAAGTCTTCGCTTTGTTTCGCTATAAACGTACTTCCATGCCTCATTTAGTGCTACCTCTGCTTTCGGCGACACGAAAGGTTCAACAAAAGTGAGGGTGGGGGCACCGCTTCACAACATTGGTTAGTCGCGTTTTTTTTTTAAATAAAAGAAAATGTAGAACAATCTTTAGGTTTTGATGCACTCCTCACAGAAACATAAAATACGGTTGCTTATGCCTTCTTGTGAGAGTAAAAATATGAGGAAAAATATTGAGCAGGTTCAATATTTCCGAAACATCGAAGACAATTGCTGTAGCTGCAGTGGAAGGGTCACTTGACCAAATCGAGCCCTCTTATTGGCTGAAAGGACGGGAACCTTGCCGAAGCCTTCGTGGAAGGTAGCACTAAACGAGGCATTATAAGTGTAGCAAAGTCTCTCTCAAGTCCTTATCGTTGCACGGTAACGATTGCTGTGACGCAGCATCGTTTAATAGTAAAATAAAGTATTCGTGAATTTTCGATAAGAAGGAATTACAACTAGGAAGTCTTCGTGGAGGGCTACACACAACACACGGTACTCTGTGGTTAATACCAAGAATAAAATGGCTGGTGGTGCGTTCTTGGTTGCGCCCCAAAGGTGGAGTGGCTTGAGAAACCTCCGAGGACCGATGCCCCAGACGAGGCGGCGAGGGCATGGCTGGCCATGTTGGATGATGTTAGCAGCGAGGTTGGGCTCACGGGGTGCCCGTGACCAACATGGCTGGACCCCAGCGACGCCCACGACGCTGCTTGGTGACTGGTAGGGCTACTAAGTGTCGACAGCTCCGCGCTTGCCACGCCAGAGCTATTGTTGGAGCCTGCGAATGGAGAATTGTGTGAATTTGTGACAATGCCAGATGGTATTGATTGATTGATTATTGGGGTTTAACGACGCACTGTTTTGACAATGGTCCCTGCAGCACTGGTATAATGGCGTCGGTGATGATGAGAATGATGATGAACCTAAACTAGGCTAGAAGGGGAAATCCGGTTCACGTAGCCTACTCCTGTTGAAGAGCACTAAGTTGACCACTGGCTTAACGTCTCTTCCGAAAGACGATACAACGCGAACAACAGGATTCCTCCACAAATCCACGCTGTCGAGAGGTTGATTAGCGAGACGAGATAGCGAGATGAAGTTGCTGTACTAACTTTCATCCCTCAAAACTCTCTTCGGAACAGAACTGGTCATGTGTATGATGGTCACCCATCCATACCTGACCCAGCGCAGTGTTGCTTAACTCCGGTGATCTCATGAGAACCGGTGTTTGACCTGGCACAGTGTTGCTTAATCTCTGTGATCTCATGGGAACCGTTCGGTGTGGAATTAACGGGCTTGTCTGGAGCTTTAGGGAGAAAGGTTGAAAAGTAAGAACCCCAAAATCTCTATTTGAATTGAAGGATGCGCAAAAGTATAACCGGGTTCGTCGGAGCTCTGGAGGTGGGTTGAAAAGTGAAACATCCAATATCTTGAGAAAAATTGACAGTAGTGAGTTTTCTTGAATGGGTATAAATGGTGATATATTTCAGATTGTTTTAGAGGAATGTGTTTTGCATGACGGGTTGCGTAGAATGTTGTCGTTCTATTTTTTTATTTGACGTGTTTGTTTGCAGTTTTTTGGCAGAGAGCGAAACCCACCCAATTTCCGGAATGGAATAGATGGAAGCATGGTATAGAATGGAACTGGTAATTACAGTTAGCCACTAAACTGAACGCCATTTGAAGAGAGCCAGGCCAAGATTGCTGTCATATTCTAAAGAAAGCACTGATCTGTGTGTAATTAAATCTTTGAAGTTCATTTGAACGTTCGGGAGTTAAACCGTTGCGGTTTGGGAGTTACGAAGTGCGATACGATTGGCAATTGGAAGACAAACCTGGAAGAAGCTGGTGGTTGGGTGTCGGCTGGTAGCTGGAAACCAAGTTTGGCGACGGAGATTGACTGAGATGCTGCAGATTGCTGTGATGATGGTCGTTACTTATTCCACTCATCTAAAATTGCAATAAAAAAACAATTAATTTCAGTATCTGTAGCTGCAGGAAAAATGCTTTAGCAATAGTAAGACTTACCCCAATAGGACCGTAGCTAGGAGTCCCACCGTGTCGTTCCTCGGTAGGCTGTTGTTGACTTTGGTGGTGGTGGCTGGAGTAGAGTCCCCCTCCGTGATGGTCAGACACTAGAAAACGACCATAAAATACATTAGCCGGCCCAAGTTCCCTTCTAGTACCACCCTGTTATCCCGATTTCAGTAAGATCCCTCCCCAAGTCCCCAATCTGCATCAGGATCCACCAAACGGGGAGGCACGGATTTCAAAAAGGAATTTTGAACATTCCTTGCATGCCTTCTAGCCAAACTGTTCTAAGTTCAAGCAATATAGACCCGAGTAGAGCTTATATGGAACATAAGCGGTCACTTTTGTTTGCTGGTTCCGACATTTGCTAGTTACCCCAAAGTAATAAATATGTCTTGACTCTTGAGAGTCCCCATCATTGCTCTTTAACTGTAAGTGATGAAAGACAATGCATTATCGGCAAGCTTACTTGGAGTGGAGCTGGAAGCATAGGCTGGCTCGGAAATGGCCTGTGGAAGGACGTATCCTGCCGAAGAACTTGGAGGGTACGCAATCGGCAGAGGCATGGATCCATACCCGCTTGTTGTGCTAGACAACTGCTTCCGTAATCTCGCTCTCCGATTACTGAACCAGACCTGAATTGTTCGAGATAGGGACATTCTTATTAGTAAGATCAGGTACAATAATAACGTTGTAAACTGGTAAACTTAAAAGTTTTTACGCCAATGAACGTGAATGTAGGATAATTGCAGGGACATGATCACTCTATTCGGAAAAGTCACAGTTCATTCAGAATGATGGTTATTTCAACAGTTAGGTTTTCCTTAATGCTTGAATTTATGTCTCTGTATAGTTCTGCAACCATTTTGCCGATTCCCATTGTAACTTTTAACTTGATGAGTTTACTTACTTGAATTCTGGCTTCAGTGAGTTTGGTTCTTTGGGCTAGCTCCTCTCTTGTGTAAATGTCTGGATACTGGGTCCGTTCGAACGCCTTCTCTAGCTCGTCTAGTTGCTGAGCGGTGAACGTCGTCCTACTTCGCCGTTGCTTACGTTTCAACGGGATGCCAGGCTCACTTTCACACTCGGATCCTTCGCTGTTCTTACCTAGAACGGCACAGTTCAATTCATTCACTCTAATTGCAAAAGCGTACATCAACGATGCGAATCGATTAACATGATTTTTTTATTATAGATCTTTTATTAGTAACGTTCCGTGATTCATGACAAGGATTGCAACAAAGCATTTCTCTGCTCATCTAGTATTAAGGTGGGATCTTCAATTGTTTGTCATTTTGGAAAAGAATTCTATCTCATTTCAATTATTTCTTCAAGTTTGTTTGTAACCATATGGGTTACATGTTACATGTTCCCAATCCAGAGTGGGTATTGTTTGCACTTGACAACTCTCTCCACCCTCGGCCTCAGACAGATGAACAAGAACATTTCAAGACCAAAAAATGCAGATAACTGTTGCCTTAGGTAACAGCTAATGCCAAAAAAGCAACAGATCATAAAACAAGCAAGTAAGAAGGTATAAAATGAGGCAACATCTTTTTCGAGTGACGTATTCAGATAGAATTGTGGCGTTGTTGTTGCTGACTCATTAAATAGGAGGGGCTTAATTCAATGTCCATTTGACACCTGGTGATTATTATGGACCAATCGGGAAGTGGCATACTATTATTGTGTAAACCATATCCTGTTTTGTAGAATAATGGCTGCATGCATGGTGAGATGTAGACGAGGGATACACTTCAATAACCAAACACTGAAGCTGCCTGCTGCCTATGTGTCTATTGCCCGCTCAGCCCGCCACATTGCTCTGTGGCGAAACTTTCACTTTGTACCGTATCGCAGAGACGCCCGAAAATGTTTACACTTTTTCTACAATTTTGAAATTAACTTGCTACTTTTAGCAATGGGTGACATCAGGTGCCACAGCCAGCTATATTGCATGAGGTTCGATGGCAATTTTTCTACCAAAAAAAATAGGGATTCTATTGCAATCTAGGAATATTTGTTTGCGTTATATGTACGTTAATTATGCGTTAATCATCTTTAAATATCTGCAGTGCCACATGTCTTATTGTATCTGTTATGTATGTCGGATATCTCATTTAGGATCGGATATGAAGTTTGACGAATATGTACTTTCCTTGTTAGTACTAACCTTTATGATTGACCAAAATTATCTACTGCAAAGATTTTCCCGATGCCAATGACTCCCCCCCCCCCCCCCCCCCCCCCCATTTCCTACCACTTTTTCCCCTTTTTCATTCCCAGTTAATCAGCCCCTAAAAATGTCGGCCCCGTCTAGGCCTAATTGAAGGATTTTAAAGACCGTCGTATGGTTGATGGCATAAAATGTGTCGCCTGGTTAGTCCATGCAGAAAATTAAATGCGCTCGTCGTAATTATATAATCACACACTCTGCAAGTATTACATATCAGTCACTACGAAATAAAACACGTTCTGATTTTGCTTTCGGTTCTTAAGTGCATATTATGACAGCAGTACCACAATCGGGTCTGCAAAAGCATGATAAAACATGACAATGGCCATCTCCCACTTGAAACAGCTACTATCCCTTTCCGAATGTGAGCCACTGCAAATTTGGCCATATTATATCGAGACAAGACAAAGCTAAGGAGCGAAAGTTTCCAGAGAAAACGATTTAAATTTTTACACAATTGCTGAAAACCAGTGGCTGTTAAGATAAAAGAGAAATGGGTTAGCACAGCAAAGAAGAGCCGCATGCTTATTTCTGCGATCAAATCCTCGCCATGCTTAGTGACAAAATAGTAATAAATAGTGGAAGAAAAGTGACAAATAGTGACAGGGATAGGCACAAGTGCAGGGGTTATAGGATGAGTCGAAAATTAAAATAATTATGTTTCTAAGCAAGAATAAAATTATGATTCGAAATTCGTATTTCAAGTAGACTTTTTTACACGTTTGTACCTGACTTTATAAGTTAGATTCAGTAAATTCTAATATAATTAACGCATGATTGGCCACAATATACAGTTGCAACCAAAAATATCCCTTTTTGACGTATTTTTGACCATAGGACACTTATTTAAAGATCCTGCATAGTTATGCACACAATATTTTAAAACAATTAAAATAAATGTACGTTTGTCTTTCCTTTATTTTTTATCAACTTTAATGCATTTTGATTGGTGTTAAATCTAAATTGTATCTTTTTTCTTGCCAGGAAAAGTGTAAACAGTTTGATAAGATCAACATATGTTGAAAAATGGCTGATAGAGAAATGCTTCTACTCCATTGACGCTTACCTAGCAAATAAGTAGTAGAAACTAATTATTATTATTATGTACACTGACTGTCTTATATCATGTCTGATCTTTGAACCATAAACACTTTTTTTATATTATTATTATTATCCGTTCGAGCGATTCTTTCCAGCATTTGACAGGTCGCCTGGACTAATTTGATCCCCAAAACACACCTGTGCTGCAAGGTTTAAACAACAACTCTAAAAAATAGTGAAATTAACCAAAAGTGGCGGAATAAACTCGCTGTTGCAATTTTGCCATTGGAGACAACGACGTTTTTTTTTTTTTTCTTAGCATATCTTTATATTAGTGGCTGCGCTTGTGTTTTTAATCATAAATTACTTCTGTGATTGTATTTTGTGACATATCTTCGGATCACCACAAATTACGATCCAGTGTCAATCTTGCAGCCTTTACTCAGAATAAAGTTATGACCATCCACCAACATTTTCACACGATAACTATTTTCGTTACCAACTGCGAAAACAAAGACGACTGCTAGGAAATGAAGTTCCATGATGGTCTTCAGGGGAATTAGCAGCCATGAAAACACTGGAATAACTGAGCTGTACCACGCATGTCTCCTTAATTTTTCATAAAGGTCCTCTAAATAAATGTATATTAGATCTGATAGCAGAAAAATGTACAATTGTGACTTTGACTTGGGGTTCGTTTCCAGAGTAAAAAATAACTTGAAAATAGCAGATTGATAAAAACAGTAAAAAACGATCACATATCTTTTAACCAAATATTAATCGACTCTGGGATAGGCATTTAAGGGTACTCTCGATAAATTTAAGGCATGCAAATGCAAAATGGGTTAACAATTTAGCAGGCAAGATAAGAATATAAAACGAATGTCTTACATTCACCGTCGCTGAGTTTCTTGTCGTCATCACCGTCACGTCCGCGAAGAAGCCGGGAGATGGCGCTCACGGAAGGTGCTGTGCTCCTATCACACAACCCGTCTTTGATCAACCTGCAACCCGCAACAGTCACTGCTCAATCTCGAGCTTACAAGCAAGTTGGACCCATACGCATGGTAACATGTAAGGGCTGTAAAATTCCTTCGGTGAATACGCGATTACAAAGTTTTTCTAGTGTTTCTTTTAGCTTACTCTGACCGTGCGAACAACCAAAGCGCTGTCCGTTAAACTAGCTTCGTGAAAAGTACTGCCAAATGGTTGCTTAACCGACAAAAATGAAGGATGCTGATAGGTGGATTCACCGTCGTTTTGAGTTTAAGAAATTTAATTTCGTGATTTCTCGCAGATTACTCGCATTTGAGACTGGTTTACGTTTAAATAATCTTTGCTAATTGCTTACCTCAACGATTGATGTACATGCATTCATATGTTGTGTCGTGATTATTTAATTTCAGGGGATTGTTAAAAAAGACGGCCGCATGCGCCATCGGTTGGCAACTACCGTTATCACGTGTTGCTGATCCTTTGATCAGCAGAAAGTTAAACATGACTCACTGGCTCTCTAACTTTATCTATACTCTCATTGCTACGGCACTTATCAGAAAACGGCTTGAACTTATAGGCCCTAAAATAACGGTGTTTCCTTTTTATTGTTGAAACAAAAATGAGGGAGGCAGTTTAGCAGAAAGTAAAGATTAATTAACACGTAGGCTGAAATAACAATAGATGGGTATATAACAAAGAAACATCAGAATAAAACATAAGTTCGAATAAGAAAAGATTACTTCAATGCGAAATGGTTCGCGAATTTCGACTCGTATGGTATTCTGCCTGGAGAGCATGGCATATGTCCCAATCCCAAATCGGTTGATTTTCATAAAGCAATCATTCACCGAAAAGCCAGATGCAGAACACCGATGCACAATGATCGGTGGAAAAGTTTTCAGATTTTCGAACAACATTCTCAACAGTTAATTTTCACAGATTGGTTTCAAAGTCGGAGACTTTGTCCGAGTTGAGGTATTATCAAACGAATCAACAATTAGACCAAGGATTGAAAAAATCCTTAAAGAATTTTCTCTGGAGTTTCTTTCCCAATGTCAGTTATGGAAAGTCAATTGAATTGGGGTGTGGGAACGATACTAGTTGAAGTTATCATTGATATCCTCAAAGGCGGAAAATAACCCGTTCATAATTTATGAATTCAATGCGAAGTTGTCATTTTTCCAACGTTTAAAAATTATTCGTAAAATAAAGGATAGCTGATTTTTGTTTGTTTACTGATGTTTTCTGCTTGAAAAGGCTTGGAAAATGCATGTCCCACTGAACACAAGTCTGAGAGACTTGTTTAATCCATCTCAGTAAAATGAGTGTCATTCACAGACGTAAAACCCGATTGTGTTAGTCTTGGCTGGTTTGGAGACTCTTGGAAAAGTATGGAAAATCTACGGTGTCGTTTTATATTTCTTCACGACTACTGATGTCCTGACGGTAACCGAGGTGATTTCTGCACACAAATAGGACCTCGAAATCATTTGATTTGTATCTTAAAAACTATTCCACGTAGAACCAAGCTTATCACAAACGAGAAACAAATTAATGTGATTTTATTTTACACGGAGTATCCCCACTGACCGCCGCAATAATGTCTTATCATGCTCGTACCTGATTGTTGCATATCATGTCTGGTTTCATCCAACAATCAAAACCCCATCACATACTTAAACATTGTTGTTTAAATATACCCTCCAATATCATATTCAAAGTGCGATGAATAATGTAAAAGCATTGCTGCCTATAAACCAAACGTACAAAAGCCACGTTTCTATTTATGAACATGTCCATAAGTAATGCTTCAGCTAATTTAATGAGGCACTTCGTAAAGCAACTATACTATACTATACTATACAACTATATCTAAAAACTATAAGATTCAATCGAGAAAAAAGTCCCTAAATTTATCAAATCAAGGGATAAGAATATGTGAAGTAAAAATTGTTTAACTGCTTACTTCGTCTATTGGTATTTACGATCTGGCTGTTGGCTTTTGAGTATAACCGTGATGCACATTTTGACGTGGGATCTAGTGTTCTACATACTTCGATTTCGAAAAAGCGTTGCATACAAATAATACGAAAATGGTAAATAAATAAACTCACCGATCTCTAATTTCCCAGCTAAATATCCCGGGGTTTTCTTTCTTGTAATCTTCGATTCTAGTTTCCACTTCTGGAGTAGCAACTCGTGGCTTCGAACCTCCAATCACTCCAGGTCGAATAGAGCCAGTTTCTTGATACCTGTTGAGTATTTTCGAAACGCAGCCGTGGCTGACTCGCAGCTGACGAGAGATCACGCACGGGCGTACGCCGGCGGCTGCCATTTCCACAATTTTCAGTCGGATGTGGTTGGGCAAGGGTCGTCCGTTGATGAATACACCCCCTAGCTGATTCACTCTCCCCTGGCCTGCGTGACAGTTGACTCGAATTAAACATTTGTCACGAATAGTGACAGATCGGCTCAATTCTACTGCAAAATTCGGCTTTTTGGACTTCAGAAGTAAAACTAGGCATGTAGTTTTGGCGGCAAGGCAATTGGCTAATTCCTTTATGGCAACACGAAGCCGCAGAAGAAATGCGCTGTTGTTTTAGGGTCAGTTTTTTCAATTTCCATATAAAAACATAACAATGGATGAAAATAGAAGTATCTGATTTGCCGTTACCATGGAGACTAGTCTGTAACTGGCAGTTATCTGTTTAGCTGGACTTTGTAAAACTGGCCCTAAATACAATTTAATAATTAACAGCTTAGAATTGAGCTACCGGAATAAAGGAACTGATTTGACATTCTACATTTGTTTACAATGAGAGATTCTCAATTAATATTAATATGTAATGAGCAAACTTTGATAACATTTTAAATGGGTGTCAGTAGAACCTATGTTTAACAACAAAAAAATTACAGATCGCATGCCTTAGGCGAGAGCATTCGCTTCACAACAATCAATTTGCCAAATCTTTACCAATGCCGGTTGCCGAAAAATCTTGCGACATCTTCCAATGAGTGAAGAAGTCATCAATCACACTCTTTCTGTGTCACGGATAAACACTAATTACGACGTGTAATGTATTAATTAATTGCTTATCTAAATGAACGATCTAACAAGATTGGTGCCCCGTAGATTCCAAACAGAACACAAAGGACAACAAACTGATTGAATCAATCATGAAGATCATAAGCGATCGGTGTTCCTTTGAATGAGATTGCGCTTAAGGTACCACACGCTTAATTGAAAAGTGGGGGGTGATATCAGATGGTTGTAACATCTTAATTTGATCAACACACGCCAAATTCTAACTCCAATCGCACAAGGAAGATAGGGACAGAAAATATACTAATATGACAGACGGATGCAACGTTATGCAGAAATAGGCGTAAATCAAATGAACATACTTTCTGTTTATGATTTGCAAAACGCCAAATATAAAAAAATATATATATATATATCGGTCGTTTCATTTGCATTATTAAAATGAGTGTTTAAACTGAAAACTTTATATTTCCGATGATTGACCAGAGATACATGTAAGAAACTTTGATAAAAGTGGGTACAGGGTAACTTGAAACTGAAATTAACATAGGTATAGTACACCGTCGGAAGTAGGTAAGTACGAAGTACTGCAATCTAATGATCAATCGTAACTAATGCCTTCCCGATAAAGTTACTTCGTATACGACGCTGTAAGACGTCCCTTCGTTGTATCAGTTGCTTATGATGTTGAAATTCTATACATTGTTTTAAAGTGTCATGCGCTTACACAAGTGAAGTATTGTTTTAAGGTTGGGTTCTATCTTAACACAGCTGATCGAATGACCGCTCTAGGCAATTCTCTGATCAAGTTTTATGAAGAATTTGTAATAAAATGCAAGTCTAGAAGCTCGCTCGCTGTACAGTTCAATTATTCTGCGTAATTTATAGTAATATTTGCATGCATGTGCAGGTTACTGCCGGGTGAGTACAAGTGGTTACATACTAAATACTCCATGATATTATAATCGGTTGATCAATATTTCAGGTGATTATTATAGTTAAGAGGTGGTATTATTATTGCTGTGACTAAACATCAAGTTAGAAAAGCAGAACTGCAATTAAATTGAACTAATTTTCAATTGAATGACAAATTTGACCATGCTATTATTAGGAGTATAAATAAAGGTGTCTATCATCGACAGTTCAACTTATTTGTGATAATGAGTTACAACGAACGCAGTATTTATTATGTAGAAACAAGAAACTTAGTTGATGAAGTTGAAACAGATTTATTCTTCAGCTCAAAATTCAGAGGTACCGACTTGAAGTGGCAAGAGCTAATGACCAGGTTGCTAATATTTCATTCTCCCTTCCACGGATGGCAATGTCAACAAGTGGTTCTAGTAATTTTTGATTATAAGAAGAAAAGATTTACGTAAAGAATGCACGAGGGCGTTCGCTACAATTCAATTCAATCTAAAGATGTATCAAAAAATTGAAAACGTAATCGCCGGCATGCCGGTGTACTTTCCACGCGACCGGTCTGTCAACAACGTACCTTGGAAAGGGTATCCCGTGAAGCATGGTCGCATCATTGTGATATTCGTCACTGTCATCTTTTGCAACACAACACTTCTAAGTAACGCACACCATCACTAGTTTCAAAATATGTCACTGAGCACCACAAACTGTCCATTCACACTGGATCGAACTGAAACGGTCCTCACTGGTGCTAAAGAGCTCGAAGATTAAATTAATTAATCACTATCCTTTCCAGGTGTCACAAATAACATAAGCAACCGCTCAAAACAATTATCGGTTTAGTTCTTTTTAAATCAACAACTGAACACACTATACGGAAATATGTTAGCGATCCATAAGCAAAATTCGACTGGCGGAAGAAAGTCTTCAACACTCGATGGCTTTGGAACTACTGACTCCCAAAGAGCCCTAACACCTGGCTCTTTCAGCCGACCGCCCCTCGTTAGAAACGCCTCTATTCCTAGGTATGCCTCTGTATTGGTCGAGAGTGGCGAAGTTGTGGGCTCGTAGGCAAGGAGGCGTTTTCACTCACAGGTACGAATGATACAAGTACAAGATATTTTAACTTAATTTTGTCCTTTCGTTACATTTTACAAGACCATTTTCTTAAGATACTACTGTAAGATCTTCTACTGTACTGTATACTTGTAGTTAGTTATACTATACTCGAAGTGAATCAGAAGTACAAGATTGTAAATGGGAATATAATTAAGTAAATATGATTATATTGACAATTTGAGGATTATAGTGCACAGAGAACAAGTATATGTTCTATTGGTATGACTCGGCGCAGTGTTTGCCACTTTTTTAGTGTTGTATATCTGTAGAAATTTAAATGTAAGGACAAAAACACATATTATCCTATGACCTTACACATTTGGCATCAAATGTAAACATTATCTTAAAATATTTTAGAAAATTAATGCTATACAAATCACGGCAGAGATTCGGTAGGATTTAGGAGCAATCGTATGCGTCGTAAAAATTGTCGATTTTTTTTCCTTGCCTTCAATAATCTACTCGAAATTTAAATTTTTAGTCCCGCTCCATGCATTCATCAGGATACCTGGCGCATTGAATCCAACAATCAAAACGTCCTTTACGCTTTAATAGCCAGAACATACACGAATCTAGCGACAGAAACAATTTTCATTGTTGAAGGGGAAATATCTCGATTATCTAAATTGCAACCGATAGTTGGGTGAAAGAGCATTTGCATTGTTGCATGTAAGACCAAGAAAGGATGAATTCATGCCCAGGGCTTAGTTTGTGGTGCCGTATTTACAAACACTCAAACAGCAAGAGCAAAGTTATTTATAAGAAAAATGATTCTGGACATGATATCTAAATTGCGCTATAATGTGTTTGTCTTTGGTGGCATGCGGCATTGAAATTCCCTGCAACAGATGAACTAAGCCAAATGCCCGTGCTGACTTACATGCAGAATTGAGTAAAACTCATCTTCTATGCTCATCCCTGTTCGACTGCTGCTCTTGCCAAAGAATTAAAAAGTAACCAATACTTATTTAACGATATTAAAGAAGCAGTGGCTACAACTTTTTTGTGTGTTTATTTCGGCATTTGGAGGCAAATTTGCAAAAAGAGGGATGCTGACGAGGCCAAATTTCAATCCTTTGTATACAAGCCACTCGGTTGCTTTAATCTTATTGCAATACAAAGACCTGGATGTGATTGTCGATTTTCGAAGTTAGGCCTCCGTCTCGATCTAAGCTTTGATGATCTAAAATGGTTAACTTTCATTTTTTCACGCGGGGTGAGTCCCTCCGTGCTGCCAGTGCTGCAGTCAATGGGACAAAAAAAAAGTAGCAAAATAGAATAGCAAAATTGAGTTTGATATTACACTCTGATACTCTACAGGACGCAAATAGATGTTATCATGTTCAGAGGCAGGGAAGAAACCTGGCCATAATTGTATGTTTTGGCATCGAGAAGTGCAACAGGAGTGCAACAGGAGTGCAACAGGAGTGCAACAGGAGTGCAACAGGAGTGCAACAGGAGTGCAACAGGAGTGCAACAGGAGTGCAACAGGAGTGCAACAGGAGTGCAACACACATGCTTTTATGAACCACGACATTCTATGTCCACGTGAAATATGAACCAGGAGGTGTCAGCTTTGGAAAACTATTAAAGTACCTATTTAACAGACCGTTAACTTCGGATTATTTATAAAACATTGCCACGTTACATGAAGGTTGTAATATAAAAAAAAACTGTTCATTCGCAAACAAGCGATTGAAATCTGGATATTGCTTACAGTTATCACGCAATGCAACTTCGTTCTCACGACTTTCATCAAATATTCATCAAATTTTGAAATAATACCTTCGTAAAATCACTTAGAACTATCTGAAATCGTACTTCGTATTCAGGATGGCACAAGTATATTAAACCATTCATGCATAATTCCAAAACTCCCGTTGTACCCTTTGTGGTTGCCAATATATAAATGTTTTGAAAAATATCAAAAACAAATAAATTAAAATGAAGAAAATATATACTTATATAAAAGATGAAAATATGCTGAGGTGAGAAGTTTTAAACCAAACGCTGGGTATTGTTTTCAAATGTCAACTGCGCATCTTTTTTCTCGTATAGTTTTCTCGTGGTGTCACCAACAGATCAGAATTCAGATCGAATCATCAGATCGGTTATATTTTATTTTATTTTTATTACATGTGTATTTTTATTTACATGTGATACATTGTCATATTTTCGTATAAGTCATCTAGTCATCGTAATAATCGTAAAGCAATATAATATAATCACATAATAATATAATATAATATAATCGCATAATCGTCAATGGTATTATATTCTTTGATTATTAAAAATTGTTTAAGCCTTATCTTAAAATCTAAAAATTCCTGAACATTTCGAAGATCGTCAGGTAGAGAATGAAAAAATGTAATAACATTATCTATTTCATAAAGCGCAGATTTATGATTAGAGCTGGTCGGGAGTTGTTTATACCTCTGTAGGGACGGACATCCCTATTGGTGAACAATGTTACATTAGATTTGACAAATATTATCGTTTCTAGTAAGTACAGACTAGGAAGTGTAAGAATATTGAGCGTTTTAAAAACTCCCCAGCAGCTAGCGCTTCTGGGTTTGCTTGTAGCGACGCGAACTGCGTGCTTCTGGATTTTGAAGATCTTTGTCGGCTCAGATGCAGCGGCACACCCCTCCAGAGGACGACTCCGTGACTCAAAGTTGGCATGGTAAAACCTCAGCAAGTGATTGAGTCTAAATGTCTTCTTCAAGGCTCCTAATTGGAAAACAATGAATCTCAATTTACGAAGTAAGCATGAGATGTGTGAGCTCTATTTCAAACACTTGTCAATGGTAAAAACTAAGGAATTTTGTAACACTCACTATATAAGATAGTTTCTTATCTCCTTCATAAACAGTAGTTATATTGGTTAAATTAGTATGAAACACCGGAGTTCCCTGAATTCCTAAATTGTGAAAGTGTAAGTACATCTCCGTACTTTGACCACTACATCACTGTCGATACTTGTTAGGTATCTTTTCTCACAGGGTAGATTCATATATATAGTTAGCTATCAAAATTTGAAAAAGAGTTTACCGGCAAAACTGTTCATTCTTATTTCACCTGTGACATCTCAAATACCTGTCGTGAATCGTGACAAATCTCCGAAATATAAAAGGTTTGAAAGCTACGTGAGATGATATTTAAAAAGCCTTATTCCATCATTTTTATTTGAAGATGATCTTAGGAAAAGTTTGCGTTAGGTAAGCGATAAACTTGAAATTGCAGCAAGATGAAGTAAGCAGAATTGTTTCACGATACGCATGTCAACGATCAAATAAATAATATGAACATGTTAATTGTTTCATTTCAAAATTCAAAATTCAAATTTTTAATCATTAATACGTAAGATAAAATATACACCGTTCATTACCCTAAAAAGCAGCAGCTGTCAAATGATTTCAACTTTCGAATTGATTGGGGAATTTCCACCGAAATCACAATGTTTCGCAGAACGCATGAAGAATAAAAACCCACGAATTTTTTTGACTCTATCCACAAATGTGTCGTCTCTCCATGCTCAGTGTTTTTTGCTTTACCCTCTTTTGAAATTAGGTGAGGGGTTATACATTCAAGAAGGCATGAGTGACCAAGCCAATTATAAGCAGATACACGCACATACACAGAGGTATCGCACCGTTACAACCTAATCGAATAAGTTGCATTAGGTTCCAATGTCAATTCAACCCTAAGAATAAGAAACTTGGGTTGTAATTTCCCCTCAACAGTTTCATTACCACAGTTTTTGTATTAATGTTCGTTTTTTTGTAACACAAGAATGGACATGCACTGAACTCGTGTGTAGGGTCTGAAATCAGTATCCATGGACGGCGGAGAGTATGATTAAGACATGGGCAAAAACGGATTGGAATCTTTGTAATTCATGACAATCGGTGGACGAATTAAACTAGCATTTGTCTGAGATGGAATCGGCTAATCACTGGAAACTCCAGCCCTGTCTGCCATGGATCTGCTAAATTTTCATTATTCGTATTTATTCGTATTTTCGCAACGGTGTTAGACGAAATACAAGACGTTAATACTGAGATCTCATTCCTTGTGCATGGAGAAATAAAAATAAAATATCTTAAATGCATTAGTTTATTTGTACAGGATTGACTTCAGCAGGCTTGCGAATTTTACATTTCGCTTTCCAGGGACACTACTATCCAGGAAGGTGGCGCACACTTATTTCATTTAATTGCGTCGAACAAATCTGAGACCTCATAGTAAAGCAAAAACATTCTTCTTATGACTCATGTTTAAGTATGTTTCAATTTGTTAACATTTGGGCATCACATCCTATATATTATGAAAGTGTAATCTAGAACTGGGCATCACCAACTACTATAACGTGTTTGTGCAATCCATGGTTTAACAGTCTTCTGACGAACCTTAGATGAAATAAAATCCTTCTCTGTACCAAAGTTACTTTGTCTGGAAATGACTGTTGATTTGAGTGTCAATCTCATTGATTACCAAGTCAATAGGCTGCCAGAAGCATTGATACCCACTTTCCCAAGCTGAACTATCAAATGAGCCAGACATTTAGAAAGTTCCGATTGTTTACCACAGAAAATATGTAAACCAGGAATTTCCAAAAGCCCTTGTGGAGATGTCACAACTTGGACTGGCTGGTTTAGCATGGTCTAACTTTTAGCAGTGGATAGCCGATGGCTGGAGACTTGGATGAGAAGTCTTGTTATCTGTAGTCAGTGATGCGCTAGCCATGGGAACCAGATCAATGTAATGCAGGAAGTGTATTCAATTGCATGGCTCTCATTTGTTACCCACTTAGTTCCTCGGAGCCAGCGGACCGCGCACACCATATTATTACAGCCAATAGAACAGGCTTTACTTCAATATTTTTTATTCACACTTTGTAGGTACTTTCATCGAATTCAAACGCTGCAGAAATATCATCGACAGAAATGTTTTCCACATAGTTATTCTCTCTATTGAAAGAAAAAAAAAATTGTTTGATAACATTGGTTTGGTAAAGGAGCGTTCTTTCAAAATGCCCGCAATATTTAATACCTTTATATTAAAAAAATTATTATAAAATTATAATATCGCTATCTCAGCGCAGCTTTTTATAACGTTTAACTTAAATATTTGTTGTTATAAAATATTATTAAAAAAGGAAAATTTAGGAAACAAAATAAACCCGTGATTTTCCAAAAAAATCACATCGTATCATCATATCGACAAAAGTTCATCGACGATGCACATCTTAGTAAATGGAAACAATTAAATAGAGACCAAAAAAACTATTTCTATGAAAATCTGCCCAACCATAAAGATAATCGAAAAAGAACAACAATCTAGAAGAGCCATCAAAAGCTGGGCAGTTAGTTATGAATGAAAATTGTTCCCTATCTTCGTCACAGAAAATACCGTCTGGCCGATAAATTTTCTTCATCGACTGTACATTGTCAAGAGATAGTCGTGATGATGATCTATTTGTTTCATTTTTTAATGCGACTACCAGCTGGCTTAGCTGGTGTCTGGCTTGATGAGATCCTGCGGTGTGAAATGCTTCTCTTTGCTACCTGTGAATTCCATCACAACTTCACATATATTTGCCGCCTAGCTGCATACTGCGCCAAGCTAAGCCAAGCAGGCCGACCTACGTTGCGATCGCCGCAATAGCAACCTGTAACAATGAGCCATCGGCAACAAGCGGCCGCCTGCCCCATTCCATCATCCCGTCCCGTCCCGTCCCGTTCCATCTTGTTCTCATACCTATCTGCCTTAGTGCTACTGATATTGTGCCCAATCATTGCATCCCAATTCCCGACCCCATTGTCGTCAACCACGTATGCCATCAAATAATTCAACTGTATTATCGACTTAATCATAATATTAGTGTAGCCATAGAAAAATTATTAATTTTCTTTTCTCTATTTATTAAAACATAAGTTAGTTCAAAGGAACGCGCCTTCGGAAATTGTGCGAATGAATTTAATTGTTCGGTTTTGTTTAAATGGATGTCGGGTGGTAGTATGTTCGTGTAACATATTTTAGCTGACCACATTTTAGTATGAAGATCTGTTAAAAACTATTAGCACTTGTTTGCAATCGAACTTAAAAATTACCAAACAAACATCAGGCAGAGTGATTTCCCACAAAAGCATTATTTTAACTTTGTTTTATAGATCCTTCCTCTCCCATTGAATAAGATAGGACGTTTTATTAAAACCTCGAAACTATTAGATCTAAAAAGCAATTAATGTGAAAGAAAGATAACCCTGAATAAAAGATTGGTTTTCTTCCCCTGGTATGTGGCGATGCGATGAGAGTGAAGCAAAGTAAGCCGCCCGGCTCAGGTCTCATCAGTCATCAGAATCCACAGGTGTACAAAATATTAGGAAGCTGGTGCCGACACTAGCAGGAGCTCCAAGCCACCCGAGAGATTGCCCAGGGGCTTCCATCTAACGACTGTCCAAGGTGGACAAAGCATTAGTCAATTAGTTGGCTGTTATTAGCCATGCAATAGACTGACAATGCTACTGTTGTTACATGAACCTATTACATGGGTGAATTCTACAAGGAAGAACGTACATCTTACAATAACATAGCAATGCATTAATAACAAATACGCTCGGAGTCTCGTCCCTTCTCATCTACAACTCATTTACACCTCATTGTATATCATATACCTGAGTTGATTGATAATTATGCAAGTGCGAATTACACGCCTTTTGTCGGCTGGAATGTAATTAAAGATCAACGGAATAACTAGTGGTTATCATTAACAATAACTCATTGACGTGCAAGGTTATTTATAGATTTATATACGTAAGTGAATAGCGCAAATTTAATAAAGTCTTTCGTGAAATTATGACTGTCAATTATTTGATGAATTTTATCATTTTATAATTTTTCTTTGTAAAGACGGCTTCTTTTTCTTTATAGTTTCAATTATAAAATTAACCATGCCTGACTATTTATAAGTGTACATCTTGCTGGTTAGGATCAAAGACCATATAGAGTTGTTAGGATCTCAGAAATTAAAAGTCGATGTCACTCAGTATTCCACAAAGCTGAGGAAATTTAATTTCAACTACCAGTGTCCATCACACGATCTAACAAATTTATAACGTGTTTCTGTCATCCTTTCTAACAATCCATGAAAACGAACATAATATGGCATCAAAACGCGGAATATTCTCCGTGTTTCGTTCCGTTTAGCAAGGCAGTATTTTAAACTGACATTTTCAAATCCGTGTAATGGTTTTCTTTGTTTGCTTCTTTAAAAAAAAACACCGGTAAAACACCGGCAATCTAGTTTAATTACATCGCCATGCCAATTCGTCGTAGTGAGATGTAACATAGATTAAGGTATGCTTGTAAATAGGAAAATACATATACATTCGTTAGATCTTTCACGGTAAACATTTCCGAATGACCGCGGCATCTTCACTAATCGTCCATTACTCGTTCACTTTCAAGATTTCATAATTTGCATGAAAATCTACAAAAAAAAGTTTGGCACATTTTCTACACGCAAATAGTGTTGAACGACCGTTGTGTGCGGCATTTCAGACTGATTGTTAGGCAGGTGACGCTCATTTTACGTATTACTTAGGCGCTACGCACGCATCGTTGACGCTCATTAGGTAAGCAACGCACGCCAATTAAGTGAGCGATACTTAATGGGCCGTTTTTATGCCGACCGCACACACCGTTGGCGTTGGAGTCAGCGTCAGAGTCACTTAACCACCCCCCTAATTAACACCCATAATTAGTTGACAACACAAAATAACATGCTGCGTAACCGGGACGAATCGGTGCGCTCATTTCCAGGGCCCGCCACCTACCACGGGAGGATGTCTTGGCGCCCCCGACACCGATACGGTCTCCTAGCCCCACCCCCTGCCACTCGCGGTCGAAAAAAAAAAACAAATTACACATATGGAGTCGCGCACGCACGAGGAGTATTGCTGTTCGATCACTTGAAGCAAGTTCAGGAGCTTCTTCGGGAACAGGATCAGAAAGCATGTAATACGCATTTTATTGGCTTTTCATATGGCAAACCAAACCGAGTGTATAACAGCCCTAATATCGAACCCGGATTCCTTCCGGGTATTTGGGGATACCGGAGAAAGAGTGCACTTGTACCAAATGTTTACACTTTTATTTTTGAGTTCAACAATCTTTTTTCGAATAATGATCACTCTCTCAACTTTCCATAGTCAACGACAAATTGCTGGTAGCTTCGACTTGAATGGTTGGTCCACGTTGATTGAGTGCCTCAATTGAGTGTTGCTGTTGCCACAAAGGTGATAGATCGACTTCTAGTAAATTAATACTAGCGTCATATTTCAGAGTTCTCAAAGAAGCTACTCAATTTTACTCCATCAGTCTATCCAACGTGAATGGATGCTGGAGGTTTATCTCTGCAGTAGACTCTGTCTGCTTGAAAACTAATTTAAGTAGATTACTACGAAGTGGAGTGAGTTCCCGGGCCCGGGACAAGAATGGGCTACTAGAATGGAAGGTTTGACTGCCCGGTAGCTGGTTTCGAACTAGTCAGGACATAGTCATGCACTATCTTGTCTTGTATCCCGCGTAGGCCGCAACTCTGACGATCAATCATGAAGACAGCCCAGCTCGCTTCTGCAATACAATTCCGTCGCCGCTAACAAAAGTTAGGTAATAATGACTCGACATTTTATTTTTTCTTAAAAAGGGAGGTTAATTTTTTCCCTGAAGACATCCAAAATGGTCCTTTTATTTTGTTTTTTTGTTGTTTTGCCTTGATACATTACAGCCACCTCTAACCTCTAAATGTTTTTCTCCCTAGCTTGGAAATAGAACTTTGTCGGCAAATAATTAGGTGACTATCATCTTGATCCCGCAATAATAATTGCTTCATATGACATTCATGATCGAGAAAATAATAATTACGAATTCTAAAGCTTCTGAATTGTTGGACCTCGCCGAGAATATTTTTTTTTGCTTCTACAAGAATATCGATTCCTTTGGAAGTTATAGGCGACAAAATAAAGAAACCTTTCTTTTAGCAACTTGGTAAGAATAAGGTGTGGATATGAGAATAGAGGTATGAGTTGTGCTATTGTCCCTTCACTTTTACATAATATAGCGCAGATTTAATCGTAAATAAAGTCGGACGTTGCAAAGCCACAGCAAAGGCACCGGGCGCACTTAAACGATACGCCATAAATGTTGTCGTGCGATGGGGCGACGCAACACCACACAATTAATTCATGTGTTGCTAGGTCGTGTGTAGGTAAATGATTGCCAAACGTGATTATTTCTCAATAAGTTTTCTCTTCTCTGTTATCACGTTTAGAATCCTTCGTAAGACAAGGAGAATAAATGGTAATTGCAGCAGGTTAGGATTTTAGTAATTGAATCGAAAAAATATTGTTTCTGGAAAGAATGTCAAGAGAAATATTAAAAAAGTATAAAATAACCAATTGCTGAATTAATGGCTAAAACCACTGGTTTGTTTTCCATTCGCTTCGCAAATCATTGTTAAGTTATGCAGTAAATTGCAGATGTTATTAAATTATTATTAAGTTAACAGTATAACAACCAAATAAATATAAATTTGAAACTAAAATTATTAATAAGAAGATTTTCTTGTATGCAAGAATCAGGCTTTTCCATAAGATCTGACGATGCAGAAGAGTATAGCTTTATTACTGTTGTTTCTCTCATAAATTGGAGCTACGTTTTTATTTTCTGTCGATAAGAAAAAGGTAATAGCGTATACATTTTATATGCTTTTTTCTGAAACCTTTGAGCCATTGTATTTTGTTCAAAGTTTACCAAACTCTTAGCTCTATTTTCCCACGGTGCAACGTAACACGAAAGAGATAGTTACGCTCTTTTTTTTATAACCTTTTTGTGTTATTTGTGTGAGTGGTAATTCAAATCAGTTTTCAGTTCCTATACACACAATTGTAAAGATATAATATTCACATTTTACTCACCACATCTTTTTATTATTTAGTGCCTACACGAAAGATTTTAATTTGCACATACTAATCATTAATTCATAATTTCATAGTCTTAAATCAATTCTGCTTGATGTGTGAGCAGGAAGATTAATGTACTAGCTTGGTAGTAATTTTACAAAGTACTGTAACCACTGTATAATTATAATAATCACAAACGACAGAACTGTTATCAATATAAAATGTTACAGTCTATATTGTAAGTTGTACAGCAAAGTGAGAAGGAATCTTCAAACGGGCGTGAAAGTTGAAACAATAGCGGAGTAGAACGAGCCGAAATGTTCGATTCGCGGCGTTAAATTGCCGATTGATACGCATTACTTGGCGTTGAATTCGTGTGAGTGTGACCCCTTGGCAAGAATTCACTTTAGCGGCGACGTGATTTCAGCTCAGGTTCAAATCGTCTACGTCATCTTTTCCTATGCGACAGCCAATATCGTTCTCGAGTATAAGGTCAAGGTCTTTTTAATTTTATTTCTACCCTTTGATGCTTTACTTTCGAAATTTACCTTTTAAGCAATCATTAGGCAATCACTTACAAAGAATATAAAACATATTACACTAGTAATTATTAATGATAACTGATGTGGACGATTTTATTTTAAAATCTGGTGTTTATCTGCAAATGTCTTTTTCGTGACTGGCAAATAGGTGTCATCACGCTTTTATTGTTTTTGGAATGAAGTTACAGAAAAAGACGTCGAATAAAACTCATAAAAGTGAGAGGAAGTTTTTTCATACCTCTCAGCTGAGATAGGTTGTCAAACTTGTTTCTTGCACATTAGAATTCGGTAATTTAGAAGCCTACTAAGACATTACCTTTATTATCGCGGTTAGAGGGAAGTGATTATTCTCCTAAATTTCAAGTTCATGTTGTAGGCATATTCACCATCCTCCCGCAACTCAAAGAAAGAAGAGGATTCCAAATTTGTCCACGTTAAAAAAACGACAAAAAATGAATTCTCGTCTCCTTTCGTACCTCTTGAAATCGCTCTTGATCACATCGATAATCACTCTCTAGAAGAAAGTGCACATCGTCGCAATAATACATTGTCATCGGTGACTGGAGGCACAAGAGATAGTAAAGAGATGCCCCAGTGACTTGATGGACAAACTGTCTGTCTGACCAGTTGTCTGAAATGGCCATGCGAAATTACGGAAAATCCCGACCAGGAAAGCCTCCACTAAAAACTCTCAAGCCAAATCCCTTGCAATCAATTCTACTATAGTTTCCTTGGCAAATATTTGGAGACTGTTTGCCATTGCCCTTTAGGCAAGTGGAAAGGCAGTGGAAATCTACCATCTAAATAATTAATTGCTATGAGATATCAATACCATATTTGCTAAGACACTCTTTGCATGAACCGCAATCAGTTTCTTTTTGTCACGCCGACGAAAAAGGACAGAGTGTATCCAACCGAATGCCCGCTGTAACTTCTTAGCACACGTCATTTTCATGGAATCGTGGTTTTCATAGCAAGCCTGGATTTCTTTTCTTTCGCTCTATTTTGAGGTGGCACAGTAAGAGAAGACGGTGCTCTGTGCTCCAGATGGATTGACTGGCAAAGATAGAAGTTGCTGATGCGTGCGAGTGCGTGAGCTAGAAGTCTTGACGAAAATTGATTGCTCCACCGATTTTTTTTTACTAGTTCAATTCTTGTGCAAAATTTGCTATTTTGTCCAGACGCCGTGCGTCTGATAGTAGACTCCTATATGTAAACGTGGGTTTGTGGAAAACGGGGTTCGACTTGGTGTACTATGGACTTAGAAAAAGGAAAAGGTGTGTTTAACAAAGGCTGGAAAACGGTTTCAATGCGCCAGGTTACATAATATCCACCAACGACCATAGGTCTAGAACAGCGACATACCTTCATTTCTCTTTTGTTAGCAGGAAGAGCAATGGCTGTCATCATTTATATGCGGGATAGGTACACCTAATGATTCATGATAATGGTAGAAGACATTTCGAGTAGAGAGCATGAACAACAATACGTAAGAAAATGCTTCAGGCACCGCAAGGGATTTTGAGATAATCTAATTTTACTTTTGGGATGGGGTCTGGTTTGGGATAGCTCACCTGAATCTTGCTATTAAATTAATCTTATTTTTTTTTTGTGTATAGTTAGTACAATTCTCAACTAGGTTTAAGTTTTTCATCAACCACCCGTGAACACTAATATTTTGGGAATTTGCAGCTGACAAGTAACCACTCTACGATTTTCCAGTTTTTGCCAAATGAGAGCAAACAACCAGTCATACTGAATGCAACGTTGCCGAAACAATTTCCATCCTTTTTACGATTTAGTTCGAACATTCCAGACCTGTACGTAGCGTAGGTATAGACAAAAACCAATTTGTAATTCACAATAAGCTTTTAATAATACTTGACATCCGAACCTATTTATAATTTAATTACGATTATGGCCTTCGAGATGTTATCTCAGATACCCCATAATTAATTTAACTTGGTATGGTTTCAATAAACCGATACTTGTTTCTCAAAGTAAACAACCATCGCCTTTCCTACTTAACCACCAAGCCCACTTTCCTAGTCTTATCCCAAGATTCACAAATTTCGGGATCACTCAGTTTCAGATCCGTCCAAACCCAAATAATTCATCCTTGTATGTTGAACCCACCAAATGCAACTTGTACGCATTTTTTTTTAAATAACATATTACAAACACAATAAAAATGTGTGTAAGAATATTATTTTATCGACTTAGGAGTACCTACCTAGTTCCTGCCTTTCAAAGGCACACGTTGCGACTCTCCCGGATGACTTTTTATGTTGCTCCAAGTAAATTTTCGGTTGGGGGTTCTTGGCGAGGGTGGTTATTTACGATGTGACGTGAAAAACGACAGCCTGAAAATGATGCGCTTCATGTGGTGCATACGCGCAAGTGAAGCGTACTATGACGATTGACTATGACTAGGTCTAGTTGAGCCGTCTGCCCTCTCTGTCCCATGTCCCAACGAGCTGATCGTCACTTCTTGGGAGGCTCATTCAGGACCATTTCAACTCCGACTCATTAATAAACTTCGTCCGTCGTTTCGCATTAGACGTTTAGACCGGCACACTCTTCCGTCTTCCGTCTGAAAAGACGGATGAAAAGAAACCGGGATGACAGATGTGTTAACTGGCATGGTAACGAACGCAGCGCTCACTTTAACGTTACGGCTTTGGACTCGTGTATATCCAAAATCTAATTTCATTATCTGCCTAGACCCTAGAAGAAAGCACGAGAAAAGCAAGACATTTTTTAGAATAAATATTCTGAAAAATGTCTTGCCTCTCTAAAAATTTCCATCGTCTTGCCTTGGAATGTGTATCCACAGAAGCTTCGTTAATGCGTGAACAGTGAAGGAGTAAGTGTGAAGTGTGGTCCGTTCATGGTATCGACAGAGATGAAGGGTAAAGCGAACATACAGGCAGAAGGTAAGATAGTGCTTTGACTTCGAGTCATTTAGTGATTGCCTGTGGGTAGGCGCGGGAGCAGGAGATTGCGTGGTGGGGTGGTGGGGGGAGGTAGCACGTTGCAAGCCGAGACTGAAGCCAGAGGGAAGCCGGCACATGGCTTGTACACAATACAAACTAATTTGTGATCACACTAGGAGGTGTTATTCATTTAAGAGGTTGTTGAAGGGAGTATACAAAGAGTAACTTAGTAGCTGCTAGAAGCGTTCTATCGTTCTATACCTAACGGTAGGAGAGTGTAGGCCTATTATTTATATGCATAGAATTTGTATTTTGTGGTATCTAGTTGTACCGATTGTACGCTAGCATTGCTTTCACAAATTTCTTAGGTGTCCCGTTGAGCATTGAACTTGGGATGTTATTCACACAAATGCAATGTGAGCAGATTTTTACTCAAACACATTTTCAGTTTTATACTTTTGACTCCACCATAGAAAGTAACATACACAAAAATGAATGACTTGAGAAAATGTGCCTGTAAATTCAACAAGAATAATCTTATAATTGTCTTGATTCCAGGGAAAAATTTTATTGGTGCAGTACAATGGAGAACATACACAATTAAGTTGACAAATAAACACTTATTGTAAATATCTTATCAGAAACAAGCACTATTTCTTTTGTAATTTGTTAACCCATGCTGGTAAGAGTTAACTTGTCAATAAAAATATTGGCATTGCAAGATGCAGGATCATAAAAAAAATTAATTGCAACACACACTGAGCACACTATGATGGCGATCCGACAAATGATGAAATGCTGGTCCCTGTCCCAACTACTAAAATATATTTGAATAATATAGAAAAAGTAAGGATTGCCCACTTCTCTGATTAGGGATTTGAAATTTTCACATCCTTAGGCCCATTACAGCAGCCTTCCACGGCACTCAACCGAATCACAGCGACAATACAGCGTTTTGTTCGGCACACTACCAATTTCATAGTTATAATCCCAGGTGAGCTCTGTTCCTGCTCGGATGAAGGTAAGGGCAAAGAAAGCCACCCAGGGGAATCGGAGATCATGTGTGTCCACAAACACGTTCTGTACAAACACATTAGGCATACACGAGTGCTGAAAAGATGGAAAAAAATACATTAGCCTACCAGAATGACTGGGAGCAGTTATCATAATACCTTAACAGATTTGCAACTATTCTATTTGCTGATTTTTATGTGACTCTTATTATTAGTTAACTGATCAATAAATGGAAACCATGCCGTATGTCTTTAGATTTCGTAAAATAGAAATAAATCAGAACATTTTAATGTCCAAATCTGGAATTTATTTGTAAAAATAATTGACTAAATTTTGTTTGTTGTTGGTGCCTAGTGTGCCAAATGGCACAATATGCACGAGACGAAAAGAAAAGTGGAGTGGTAAGCCAAGAAAGATAATTCTTGTGTTGGTAAATGCTTAGACTAGTGTTTGTCACTTAAAGAAGAATGAGTCAACTGCTGCGCAACTGCCGTAATGGTTCATGCAGCAGTTGACTCTGTCATCTTCAAGTATTAACACAACAATTTTCTATTGCGGTTTACCACTATCATTTTCCTTCTATCGTAAGTTTTGAAACAACTCCACTTTCCTTTTATCCCCTCTTGCATAATTTGTGTTTGTTTTTAAACCCATTGTACCTTAAAGTGTATTATTGTTGACTTTAATTTCAAATGTCTAAACACTAATCTAGATATCACGATATTTTGGTCACAAACCAAGTACAAGCCAACAAGGCTTCATGAAGAAACATGCAGCAAATAATTGTATTTTTCATTGAGTGGTTAAAATAAAAACAAATAAATAAAAACAAACTTATAACTACCACCATGACAACAGCTTGTCAGCAGTTTTCATTTCCTTAAAATTAAAAAATGGTCCGTAATGAATGTTGATCTGATGCTTACATTTAGATATCTTCCTATATTTCCCGACACTTTGGCATCCATGATGTAGGCCATTTCATGCTGGTTGAAGTGTTGCCTGGTGGACTTCTCTCGGTTTGGCTTGGCATTGGACTTAGTAACACGCTTCACCGGTTCTGGACTACCCTCATCTTCACTGGCACTTTGTCTCTTGGGTTGCCTGCCTCGTTTGCGACGCTTTGTGAGTTCCTTCACCCCAACTTTACGAGGGATATCTTTAGTTGTACTTCTGCGTGTACGCAGCCGAGACCTAAAATAACAAAATTGGTGTTTAAAAATTAACAGGAACAGCTCTAGTTCATTTTTCCACCTATGCAAGATAAAAAAATTTCGATTTTTCTAATATTGTTGTGAGGGGAGCAAGGATTACACTACCAAACAAATATGGAGAGTTTGGGCGTTGAGTGTAGGTTATAGGTAGAGTTTCAACGTCAATGTTACAGTCTCTGCGTGAAAAATGACTACCTTACCGACAAAAATGCAGAGTACCGGAAGTTCACGTTAAGTGGAGCCACTGTAACATGAAATTTAATTTCGATATTTATAGTAGGTTACTCGCTTATGAATATCGTTACATGTGTATCAATCGTTGAGGTAAACATTGATGAAGATTTTTTGAGCATGAAAAGTTTCAAAAGTGAGTTAACCTACGAGAAATATCGAAATTAAAATTCATACGACAGTGGCTCCACTTAACGTGATTGTCCGGTACTCTGCATTTTTGTCGGTAAGGTAGTCATTTTTCACGCAGAGACTTTAACATTGACGTTGAAACTCTACCTATAACCTACACTCAACGGTTTGGGGCAACAGCGAAACTCCGTCTCCGGATTCCATCCGCAAAAATGATTTTATATGTTGGGTAGAAATTCCTGTTGGGTAGAAAACTCACCTGACAAGAGAGGTTGTTGTGGCAGTTTCTTCCACTTTGGGGACATTTTTTTCCTTCTCTGTGGCAAAAAAAAAATTTTTTAAATAAAAAAACACTTATTTTGCTTGTACTTACAAGCTATCAAGCCTAAAAAAAAATACAAGAGAATCCTATCGCAGTAATTACCTAACTACATTTTTTCCAGATAATCAGGCATTGGAATCAAGATAAGGCCATTTTAAAATCAAACTCAAATTTAAATCTTTATTTCTTACACATTATTAGTTCAAACTTAAAACCTATCTTCAAATAATTTTAACATAATAAAAATCTCTGCAATAACCAGCGAGGCATTTTGCTTTAGAACACTTAAGGAGACTTACCCTTGTCTTCTTTTTTATCTTTATTTTCTTCCATTTCCTGATTACCAAACAACTCTTTCACTTGCTCTTCATAACCTTCTTTGAGTCGCTCGACCACCTCAATGTAATCGAGTTCAGCCAAGTACTCATCTCCGCACACCTTTCCCTCCTAAAAAAACACAGATAAGCATAAGGAAGCAGCAAGATATACTAGCTAAATAGACTGGTCAACACTGCTTACTTCATTCGCCTCAGAGTCATTGAGCAAGCGGCCTGCGTAGATGCATATAAACGATCCTTGAGGCATGTCGTTTATGGAGCGAATTCCCCAACCTTTGTGTGGGGTCTTGAACACCTGTAGCTTTGCTCTAAGAGGATTTTGAACAACTCTGTTCGAGCATGTGCTGGTACATTTACACCTGTTATTAGAAAACAAAAACAATTGCAAATGAGAAAAGAGTTCAGTCGTTGTGAACTGGCTCATTACACATTTTTAGTATTTTTGTACTATCATCAGATCTACCATAGGCAGAGAAGACTACTACCCTTGAGTGTAGGTTATAGGTAGAGAAACAACGTTAATGTTACAGTCTCTGCATGAAAGATGGCTGCCAAATGACTACCTTACCCACAAAAATGCAGAGTACCGGAACATCACGTTAAGTAGAGCCACTGTCATATAAAAATTGTATTTCGATATTTCTCGTAGGTTACTCGCTTTTGAATATCGTTAAGTGTATATCAATCGTTGAGGTAAACATTGATGGAGATCTTTTGAGCATGAAAAGTCTCAAAAGCGAGTTAACCTACTCCTCACTACTTCACCACTATTTCCTCACTACTTCTTACTCCTTATCTCACACTACGGCCATTTTATGAGTGCAGAAGTATACCTATAAAGGGGCACCTAAACAAATTTGACATGACGGAGTGGATCACAGACGCAGTTTGATTAAGCAAAAGTTTTGGTATGTTAAAATGGCTTTTAGAATCTAAAAAGTCCAAAAAATGTTTGCGCAATTCCTAGCAAGTTTTCGGCAAATTCCAAGGTCCTCTTTATCATCTCAGTAGAGCAAAACTGTTACTTACTCAAGTAAAACATAGCTTATAACTAAGTATAGCTCTGGACATTACCTGGCATTGCATTCGTAAATTCCAGTGAGGACGGGTTCGGTCAGCCGCTTGTGACTGTAGCCGATGGAGTTGTCGACAAACCCACTCTGGATGTAGTCCGTACCAGCAAAAGTGAGTTGCCAACAAGCACACTTGTCCTTGTTCTGTTCAAAAAACAAACCATCTAATAGTATACCCACTGATGGCAAATCAGTGAAACGTCAACTTTTAAGGTCTTTTTTAGCACCACAAGTCTAATCTAACAGAGAAAGTCCGATACTTACAAAAACATCTATCAACAGCTCTGAACCACTTCACTAAACCATGTTAGTAGGCGATAATCACAAGGATTTTGGAAAGCAAGCGGCTTGATTCACGTAATATACATAATTTTGCAAATGTCCAGCCCCCCCCCCCACCAGTAAAACCTTTGTTCACTGTATTGCTCAAGCACTCTTCTAGCCAGAGCCACTAACTTACCACCTTCTATCCTCACACTACCTCTCCATACCCTTTCACCAGATGACAGTGCAATAGTAAAAAATCAGTAATAAAATCTCAAACAATGACAAAGGTAACAAGCCAAAACGTCAAATTTCTCGACAAAAGCATAATTCAACGCCAATTTTCTTCTCCGGTAAGTTGCGCTTCCTCTTTCTTTCCATCTTCACCACAACAAATAGCAAGCTTCTTGGCACCCTATTTGCATTCAAATGTTAATTGAAATAGTTAGTTTTATTATCTATCTAAACTTATCAATGCTGGGATGGCATTTTTGGTTAAAAGATGAAAAAGTTCATCTGTGGTGCTGATTATTGAGCTATTTTCTCAAAATTGTAGGAAATGCATCTGTTTTGAACTTTATGTTTATATGTTCTTCACTTTAAAATCTGCCAGGTTTCCAAAACTTCAGCCAAAATAGCAGCCTAATATTGATTTAAGTTGGTGAAATGAGTGTGCTTGCTCTATCACAGCATTTCATATATTTCTCTCTCACACCTCGCACTGATTGACGTCAAGTGCAAAACAGGTCCCACAGGGTTAACATTGTCACTAACTGCCGATGCAAGACAAGATAGTATATGCCACAGTATACTCACCACACAGCCGTCCACACAATCGCATCCTGTCAAGAACTCTTCATCCAGGTTTAGGAAGACACCAGCTACTGGTTGCCTGGTAGCCGAATATTCCATCACATCTGGGTAGCTGTGATCGATGTAATTCACACATGGAATAGGCATATGTTCTTTGCCATCAGAAAGATCCTAAATATAAACAATCATTTTAAAAATCATTATTTATTATTCATGATTGAAATTTATAGCATTTTACTCGAGTTTTTTTAACAATACAACACAAAAAAAGGTGTAGAAGGTAAGAGAGAAGGAACGCAACCTACAGGAGATGTAAAATGAGTTACAGTTGTGTTATCAGTATCACTTAAATTTACAAAAGAGTGTCATGCAGTAGTACACAGAATTACGTACTTTTATGTTAAGATAAGATCGTTGCACCACAAATTCAGACAGGCAGCTGACCCAATAATTGAAATCGAAATAGTCGACACCCATCAACGACTTGGTAATTCGCAGGTAGCGGCTCAACTCATCGATATTTCTGATTCTTCTTCCACAGGGTGCCCGATAAGTTATTGCTTTCTTGGACCTGTATTTGACTAATTGCCTGCAAACAAAATTTTTAATTGTGAGCAAAATTAACCTAACACTGTCATTAAGTTGTTACATTCACCAATTGCCAGTTTCGTTCTTGAAAATGGCAGATTCTAATAGGGTATTATGGATTTTACAATGCTGTGGTCCTTAATCAAACCCTGGAGACAAATCTACGAGACCGTTGACTCATCAAAAACACAAACATTTCTTTCAAAAATACCCGAGCAATTTTACTCGGTTTGTAAGAGCATCAGTGGTGACAGCTGGGGACCTTGGTTCATCTTCCAATATGGAGAAATAAATATTAGAAATAATTTGTAAATATGATTATCAAAACTTCAATATTTTTTAAATATCACTGTTAGCTAACTTATCAGGTAATACTTAATACCCATGAAGGTGGGGTTTTGGGGTTACCTCTGCCAGCCGATGAGGAGAGGGACCGAAAGTGCCCCACAGTGTTTCATCGCTTCAGGCACATACGGGATCCCTGCAATGCATTTAGGCTCGCACTGATGCGGCAAAAACTTCTTCGGCTGGTACTTGATGGCCGAAGCATACTTATCATACTGAAAAATACAGTGCAGTGGGGTGAGGACATGGGCATGCTCATACTTTTACAATCTAGGATGCAGATCTTTTAAAACAGTTCAAGCGATCCCCTTTAGCTTGAATATATTTTCTAAACACAACTGATTATGGAAAGGAAGCTAGACTGGAAAAATGTGCAACCGAACTGGGATACAAACCCAGGACCTCCCAATTGCCAGTTGGGTGCTCTACCAACTGAGCTATCCGGGCACAAATATTCCAGTTTTTGCGAGGTGGGATAAGGGATCGAAGCGGCTCGTATGGACGAGTTCTTAGCAACTCTAGAATAGGAAGCTAATTCAATGGCTAGATGGACAGAGTGGTCCGTCACTTTTCCTCGAATCCCGCTGATTATGTCTGAAATTGTCTAACTGAACTACTTGTAATAGAATTCCATTCGCCGACTTAGTTTTGACAAACACCTCGGCAAACTTAGAGTAAAATTCTGGAGTACAACAGGATTCCTCCACAAATCCATGCTTTAGAGAGGTCGATAAACAAGACGATTGAAGTTGCTGTACAAGCTTTTGTCCCTCCAGCCCCTCTCTCAAACGGAACTGGGCATGTGTATGATGGTCACCCATCCAATACTTGACCCAGCGCAGTGTTGCTCAACTTTGGCAATCTCACGAGGACCCGCGTGTTCAACACACTAAACCACTCGGTGGGCCCCCATTCAATACCAAATCCCGGTAATTGGTATCCCAGTCAAATAGTTTGGCATGCAAATCAATTTTAATCTTTCACCCCACCCATTAGCCAATTCAACAATTTCAAAATGAAGTAACCAATGATTCTCCGAATCCTGACCTTCTCGTAAATGCCTCATTTTGATATCCATTGTGTCTGTTATTTTATCGTAAGAGCAAATCTCCAAAATAAAAAAAAATAAAAAAAATCACTAAAGATCTTAGAAAATGTAAACGTGTGGAAATAGCCACTAAAAATATATTAAAATCACCTTAAAAAGCATGTGTCCAAGTAGCTCAATAGGTTAGAGCAACACCTGCGATAGTTGGAGATCGGGGCTTGAGTCCTCGTTTGGGCATACATTTTTGAGACGGTAGTAGGGTTCACAATAATAAAAAAAGCCTTTGACAGGCTTGAGCAAAACAAAACCAATCACAGCAAAAAACAGTGAACAACACCCAGGAACAAATTCATGCTATCGCACCACCCAGCAAACTGGGTAAGAACCGCACATTTGGTACTTCACCCCTAACTAACCCAAAAGCCAGAAACTTCACCATTATGACAAGTAGAATTGCTACTTCACTCGCTTGGCTGTGAGAACTGATAAGCCAGTTGTTGGGATCTAACCTCTGTGATGGGCACAAGGCGCACAAATTTTAACTGCGGAATATCGTTTGTTTGAAGACAACAGATCAAGTTCCTAATAAACAAATCCTCTCTTAACCAAATCTACATGCTCCAAGCCCTCCATGATAAATGCCACACAGTAAGTCCTCATGATTGGTACCTTTCCCGTCTCTAACTTCCTCACCGCGTCAGCGCCGCCTCCTTCACGGCTTTCAACCCTGACTCTTTGCGGTTGTCTGTGACGGTGTTAAAGGTTTGAATCCCCTGTTCCAACTGCCTAGGCTCACTTCCTTCTAGTTCATCGCCACCTCATCGATAACATCGATAGTGCTGATGTAAGTGCCGATGGTGCACCCACTCAGGTATTGGTCACGGGAATAGCTCTTCATATTATAAACTAACCGAACAAACATACCTTGATGTAGCCTGGCACCTGGTTTGCGTACTTGCTCTGCGGGTGGTAAGTGAGACCTCCGGCTACTGGAGCGGGCAGCATGTACCCAGGTCTAGTGGATGCACTTTTCCTGGCCACTGATCGGCCCGTTTCTATTTTAGGAGTTTCCACTTTAACTGGATCTTCAATTTTCACGGCAGGCAGCACATTCTTGTTGGATTGATCAGAAAGTGTTGCTTGTGGTTTTTCTTCAATTTTCAAATTATTTGTGAAGTGTCCGGAAACTGCTTGAAAGATGTAGGATGTGGTCAATGGGCCTGGTGGAGTAGCAATGGCGAAAGAGGTGGAACCTGGGCCTAATTTTCTAGGAATGGTAAATGGGGTCGAAACTGGTTTTGGCACTCTCGGTATAGTAAATGGGGTTGAAACTGGCTTTGGTACTCTCGGAATGGTAAACTGGGTGGAAACTGGTGTTGGCACTCTAGGAATGGTGAATTGGGTGGAGACTGGCCTCGGTTGTCTAAGATTGGAACATCCCAAGATATTTGGCCTTGCCAGTCTCTGGACATTCAGCCCTGATGGAACTGAAAACAAAATTCACATTAAATTAAACTCAATTTAATATCGCTCAAATATCATACTAAAAGAACAAAAAAAACAAATCTAAGCATGTTTATGTTGAAATAATCGTGAGATTATGCTGTGAAAAATAAAACAATTTTAAAGCCTTCACCTAAAATGACACCTATTTAAATTAACCTATGTAAAAATCCAGATGCCTAGGGTCACATGCAGGTCTGAAAAAATTCCAGCATTGAGTACTTTTAGGCATTGTCTTAATGTTATATATTTTCCTCACCTGGCGGCGATTGGTTAATTTTAATTTGCACAGGAGCCTCCTTCACCTGAAACGAGTTCATCAATTATTAAAAGAAAACAGTAGTAGGATAGATGTTCTAGCTATGGCCAGGCAAAGGACATTTACTGACATAAGTCACACGATCTTGTCTGGGTTGCCATCTTTTGTCAAATTTATAAATTTCAATGTCGATCGTAACTTAAGTCTCTTATGTATAAAAAGTTTAAAGCACACCCACTAAATGTATTTCTGATAAATATTTGGTCCTTTGGTGAAAATTGGTACAATTGCCTAGTCAGCCATACAAGCCACGTTGTGGCCAAATAAAATTCCATTTCTGACAACCCTAAAAGTAATTTCACTGTGATGATCATTGATCTGCTAAAATAACTTTTGTACGTTTTTTCAGTTGGATGGGTGTAGCATGCAAAACAAAGCCTCAATTTGACAACCAAAAAAACAATAAATAAACAAATACATCTGTATGCTTGTTTGTTTTCTCTCTACCAATCGAACAGCTGGACCGAATTGGATGCAATTTTAAGAATACATTCAAAATTTCCAAGAGTTGATCTGCTACATTTCTGGATTTAGAAGTGAGAACAGTTTACTTTTTAATTAGGTTTTTCAAGCAGTTTTGCTTTGTAAATAAAAATGTTGTATATAAAAATGCAGCAAATTTTGCACTGATGTTGATCACTTTAAAGTATCATATACCACATCTAAATATTATTGAATGGTTCATATGCTTCATATGATTTTTACATTCGTTTGATTTTTCCTGGCGAAGCAAGGGCTTCTTGGCACACAAGTTAAAAAGGTTTGGTGAAGTACCAAACATGAGGGACTTAGCAAATAATTCAGGGAACGTGTGGGCAAATACTAACCTTCTTCTGCCCTTCCTTTTTTGTAACTACAGTGATACAGCTGGAAGAGGATTCTGTCAGCCTGTACAAAGGTGCAAGCCGGGTACTGCCTCGATACATCCACTCAGTTCTGGCATCAGCAAGGAAGTGCATGTTGCACAGCGAGCAGTCCAGTTCAAACACTTTTGCCAGCCACCATTTGCCTGTAATCAAATATAGCATGAATCACCCACCCGTCCGTAAACCACTGAAGCTTCATTTCACGAACATCAAGATAAACTAGGTTTCAACTCGGTTCAAAGATCAAATTAATTTTTACAGATTTTCTGATATTTTGAAAGGTTCAAAGGAAGGTCTTAACACAAATATTCAAGAAATATGAATATTCACATTCAAAAAAGGTATTTGATCAAGAAGGCACTGCTTTGTCACAACAAAACTAATTTTGTAACTGCCAATATTTTTGATATGTGCTTACCTCCGTAAAATTTGAACCAAGATCAGTGGAAGTTTACATTTTAAACCACATATCGAGTTCAAAGAAAATAGTGCCAGACATAAACCGTAATGTAATTTTTACATCATACATTTCCTTTGGGTTTTAAAATTGGGCTAAAAACTATTATTTTCTCTGGCATGTGTGTTGCCTAAATTTACTTGCTTGAAATTTAAAAAAATTCGTTGATTTAGGTAATTTCAAATCTTGCACTTAAACCACGTTTAAATCAAGTTTATCCTGATGGTGGTGGAATTGGGTCTATTTCTAATATAAGCTAGAGGTAGTCATCCAAACATGTAACAGTAATTTTCACTAATGATTGAAAGCTTGCTATCATAGATTTTGTTCGTGTCATGGATTTCACATGCAAGCCATGGCTGGATTTTAGCATAGTAAGAGCATGGTTGGGAGTGGCTGTTAACTAGGTACAAATCCACAACAACAAAACCTACACAAGGCCTATGCACGGAAGAAGCAATCTTAGTCATAAATAAATCAACTACTAGCTACATACCATTCCACTCGGTCTTGATCACTTGGTCCAATGAAAGTTTTAGCATTGGTCTTTCAGGGAAGTTTTCAAGATATTGCTTAATAAAGTCTCGGGCACCGACATGAACATCCTCGTACACATTTTTTGATGTCTCAGCCACGAGAAAAATATTGTTGTGCGAAACATATTGAGTGTAACCATCGTCAAAAAATATCAGGTACCTGTAATAATAATGCCGATTTAAAAACAAGACTGTAACGTTAAATAAGGCACACTGACTGTTTAACAAACTCGGTATTATGCTAGTGTCAATCTAACTTGAAAATAAGTTACACCTATGTCTGTTGACTTCTTTCGGGGGCTCAGCAATGATTCCAACGTAAAGCGAGCCTGAGCTAACATCAACGTCATTGTATACAGCAGTGACGCGAGTCCCGACAGGATAACGCACAGCAGACGGGATCGTGTATGCCAACTGCTTGCCGTTCACAGTCTTCAAGCAAAGACCCTTTCCTGGGATGTGGAACTTGACGCGATACGACACGCATGTCGAAAGAATAGTGGATGGGATGTGCTTAGACACTCGAATCTATCAAAGGAACAATGTATATCTGTTAAATATTGTGTTTTTGTATCTGTTCATGTTTAATCATTGACAAAAAATGTAAATGTCAAAATTTTGTAAATACTTGAAACTGAACGGTACTTACAGGTCGTCCTTTTGGTACAACTTCCACAACTTCTGCACGTAACCAAATTCCAAAAATCCCATTTCTCATGACAAATGTTGCGTCTCCTGGTTTCAGAGAGGGGCGGTGCAATGCACCAAGAGGAGGAACAGAGTGCCTTGCAGGCTGGAATTGTCTTAGTACAGCCACCTCCTAGATGAAATGAAAACATTATTAGTAAGGCACACTACATGAAGAAATTGTATGTGTAAAATTAGACTGATTTTCATGCAAGTCCTGTCCGGTTTAAGGAAGGAAGTATATCTTTTACCTGACCAGGCCGGGACGGATGCGCCACCTTCTTCATCGCAACGCCTGCAACAAGAAATCGTGCCGATGCGTGTTAATAACGTTTGAATTGGTACCAGATTAACCAGATTAATTGATGATTTATTAAAACTAGTTCATGTCCAAGATAAGATTTATGAGTACTTCCCCCGAAAGAATATGGACAGTCTCTAAAATTTCAACTTGTCGATTGCCTTATCTTGTCGAATGATCTTGCCTTTAAAGTTTATCCCAATTTTTGCCTAAAAGAATCCTATAAGTGCACTTAGTGCTATTGAGGCTTTTAATGATTAGTTGGAGCATATTGCATAACATCCTGTGACAGTCATATGGTAATAAGCTGCAACGGTGCATAATTTGATCCGCTTTTTGCTCTTATCCCAAATAACCTAGGTCTCCATTTAGCTATGTTCAATTTAATAGTATTTTAGTCAATGTTTGAGTGATGGATGAGTTTATTTTTGTCAGCACCAAAGCGGCGATTTCCCCCCGAAACATCAGCGATGCCGGGAACCACTGAGTCCCAAATACGGAAGATTGGAGCAGAGCAGATCAACTGCGCGGAGTATACGAACAGTATCGCGTGGCTCGGCAAGATTGTCATTGGAAAGAGATCGGTACTGTCTTCCAACAGGAGAGAATGTTTGTTTGGTAGTTAAACGAGAATATAGGGCCCAGCGCCAAAGGAGACTAAATCTTCAGTGGCGTAAGAGAATAAATCTCGAACTAACCTTAAGCTGAGTTGGAGTCATGCTAACCTAACTCTGATTTAGACTCGTGTTAACCTAGCTCTGATTTAGACTCGTGCTAACCCATGGTATAAGGATAGGCTGACAAGGTATGGCACTCCAGCGGACAAGTTTGCGTTCGTCTTGCGCATGACGTCAACTGGTGACCAGAACGAGCAGCCGGCCGGCATGCGGCCGACGAGAAACGAGCGATTGGGCCATTATGTGTTCATAACAATGTGTCTTTCGTTTGAAAACAACATGCAAATATTAAACCATACCATATCGCTGATCTTCATCTCATCAAATGAAATCACGCATATTTTTGAAATGCATTAATTGTTTTTGCTTTTGCACTCATAAAGCACACACATCATGAAGAAGACCTCGTTCACAATTTAGTTTCTTTGCCCAATTTCTCAGGGTAGACATAGCTGGCAAAGGAAATTTAAGCTTGTTGCGTAAATATCTATAAGCTTGTGCACTCACAGTGCGGAGAGAAATAGCCGCCGACATGTCGTAGAGGTCCAATTAACACCCAGGAACAAACATTTTATAAATCAACTTCTTGTTTGAGAAGAAACCCGAATTTCATTTTTTGACAATAACGACAGGTAGAAGCACGTGTGTTAGTCAACAGCAGCTTTAGCGAGCGATAGCCACTCATACGCACAGTCCTCGCTCGGCGGAGCTTACCAGCTGACGTCACCCATAGTCTGAGTGGAGCGGGAACCGTGCGCAATGGCACACCTTGTCAAGCCAACTATAATTATTCCATGGTGCTAACCTAACTCCGAGTTGGACTCATAGTAACCTAACTCTTGAGTTGGACCAGTTTTGTACTAACTCTGAGTTAGAGCCCTGCTGTCCGCTGTCCTGATGCAGTAGACGCGCTGCTTCAATTTTGAGTTTGATTGTTTACATTTTTCCTGGTAAATACTATACAGGGCTTAAGACAGGGCTTATAATTAAATTCACTTTTCCGAGATTTTTTTGTGGTGAAGGTTGTTCCATGCGATCTCTCCTGACCGTACTGCCAAACACGAGGGCCTGCGGATACCATACTTAGGGCAATGAAGAGCACCATCGACAAGAAGGAGATGATGGAAAGTGGAGAGGAGAAGAAATGAGAAAGTATGCAAGTTTTGTAATGCCCATTGCAACGCAGGAGAGACCGATGCAATGGAGCACAATGCAGCTTGTTAAGGGCTCTCACCCCCCCCCCCCCCCCCCAATCCTATATAATATAGAAGAGACATAATAGAAGGTAACTCCCACCACATATTAAAGGTGTTGTGGTCAGTAAATCCCACCATACACTCTTTCAGGCAGTTACTTCGGCTGTTAAACTATTTTTTTTTTTAGCCTGACGGTGATCTCGACAGCTTTCAATTTCTATTTAATGCAAGCTCTAAATCATCCATATATTTTTATCCTTACAGTAGTTTTTAATAAAAACACAATTATTGGTCATTTGAGTTACAATGAAAAAGTTGTAGCTCATAGAACTTGGAACCTGAACCAACCAATAATTCACTAATCGAGGGATGGTAAATTTTTTTGCATAATGTAGAGGTTTTGGGTCACATATTCAATAAGACTGCACCTGTAGTCTATTATAAGTATTTGCTGCTATTTACCTCTCTGTGCAGTCGCTGGCGGCTTATCTTCTCCAATGGGTTTATCAGGTAATCCACAGTGACCCTCGGGGCCGATGGAATCCACAATCTCAACCGGATTTTTTTCAGTCTGACAAAAGATAGAAAAACCATTAAGAGGTATAGAGTTGTTTAAGCTGCTTAGTTTAACAGCAATCACATTAGGAAACAAAGGTAACAGATTTTGATCAGAATTTTGATCACATCACATTAAATTAAAAAAAAAAAAAAAGTGAATTTACAATTGTTGTAATTTTAATGATACTATATTGAATTTGATTCTAATAGCAGATTCTAGCTGACGTTATGAAGACGTTTTGACCACAGAAAGTTTGCCAATTCGAGTCTGTTATTCTCACATTTGGTTGGTGTGTTAATTAAAAAATTATTATTATTTTAATTTCCACGGGTGATCATAAAATGATGTTGGGAATGTCAGGTGCTAAAATTACGGTATTTGCGGGGTTAAAAAAAATAGTAAATAAAAACACATGTCTTTCAGGTAAGAACTGCAACTGTTACTACAACTGTTACTAAGCGTCGACGCAGAAGAAGAGATACATGCTCAGGTTGACAATTGGCAAAACTTCCGTTGCCAAATTTAGGGGATGCAGACCAACACATCTTTGCAAAAATTTGTGCCTAAATTAACTTCATTGTGTTTAAATTAACTTCAAAAATATTTAAAAAAACAATATGTAGAAGAAATCGTGAATGTTTTAAAATTTTGAATAACATTTTAATATCCAAGATAAAAAGCTTTTTGAAGAGCTTTTTTAATGTTTTATCGTGGGTCCATGCATCCAATCCTTTTCAAGATATTGAACTAAGGGGTTCATATGGGATGCACACTTTTAAAAGACTTTGCTCACTTCAGTCATCAGTATGGGAGATATGGGAAGCAGGTACAATTAAATGGGATAACTTACTGTTCTGTATTTAAAAGTACTGAAGAAGCAAGCTTGCACTTTATCAACTCGTTTTTCCAAATCTTTCTGCAAACCAGTTACTTTAAGAATGTTGTTCTTTGTCTCTTTCATTTGCAGTCTTGCCATGTTACGCCCTTCCCTCAATTGTCGCACGAGGAGATATTTGTCACACGTAGATTTGAAGGTATCTACTAAGTTGTCATTGATCATATTGACACTGTCTGCATCAAGACTAGGTTCAGGATCCCCATTGGAATCAGAGTCACTGACATCAATAGTATCCTTGTTTACAGTCGGCAACTTTATATCAAACACCAACTGTTGGTCGCTGATGGCTCCCATCATATCCTGAAAAACAAAGTGTCTTTTAAAAGGTATATTTTAGTTAACGTAAAAAGCCTAAACATAGTTGTAATATAGGGTGACAACAATTCAAACTAAAAAACTGGGAAATATTTTTTTTGGTGGTGGGAGATGGTAGGGGAAGGGGTAACATAATAAAACAAATATATGTTGTGACGGTGGGGGGTCTTGGCAGAACAATTGAAAAAGTTCTGGGGATTTGGGGATGCAGGTCCTAAAAATTTTGAAATGTCATATTTTGGAGCAAATATACATGTTTCAAGCAAAAACCGTAAACACTGCAGAGCTACACTATCAATAATATGAGACATCAGCTTCTATTGTTTGCATGACCCTAGTGAAGGTTTTAATATAAAGGTCCTAGCGATAAAAAAGTGCAGTGTTTTTCTATCCAAAAGCGTCCATGGTAGATCTGCAGAATCCCATTCTTTCGGGGCACTGCCCATCAATAACTTTGGCTCAATCTGTCAATTGACTGCATACTATGACCATGAATGGTGTTAAATCTGTGTTAATATTTTATTTAAATTTGTGTTGTATTTTTTAAATTATAATGTTCTAGATGGGCCCTTTAGGGGCTCTCAAGTGTTAAAATTTGGCAGTGGCAATCAAGATTTTTCACAGCTCACTTAGAAAAAAAGTGGCTAATTTGCTGCACCCACTTTAATCCCCAAGGTGAGGGGGAGGGAAAAAAAAGCAAGACAAGACAAGTGATAGGCTCCAGGGAATGATAAGCAGAGGCATTAATGTGCATTCACTAAAACTGCAGTGATGTTTCACATGCATTTTTACAGAAGATAGGATATGGATGAAGATATATATAGAGATGAAGATAGGATTTTGACAGGAGACACACGAATGGAAAAAATACCTACTGATAAAAGTTATGAAAATGACCAAGAATAGTAACCCAGAACAGATCCCTGGTATTTAGAAAGAAGTGTCCCTTGAGACACTACTTTCTTAATTTGGCTTGCTGAAATGCACACTTACCTCATAGTGAATGTCGACCAAGTTACGACAAACCTCACAAACAAGCAGTTGAGGTGCGCTTTTAAGTGGTTTACGCCCATAAAAATTAAGTACATAATTCGGGGCTACAAGGAGATGGACATCTTCAAGTGTTTGGCAAGTTGAATTGCAACACTGTTCATTTTTTATCAATGGTTGGGGAATATTATCACTAGAAGAATCCAGATCAGATTCTTTGGAATTAATTTCAATTTTTATTCCCATCTGGTCTACATGTCCTCGTAATAGTTTATCACTTTTATCTTTCACATTTGCAGTTCTTTGTAGCCGTACGAGTATGGGTGCTTCAGGCGTTCTCAAGGCATCATTAAGGGTTTGGTGATCTTCAATGGAACAGTGTTCATTTTTTATGAACTGCTCGGATATTGCATCGCCAGAGGTATCAAGAATTAATTCATTGGAATTAATTTCAATTTTTGGTTCCTTAATCAAAACAACTCTTTGCAAATTGTCAACTTTTTCCAGTTTAAGTGTCTTATTTTCAACTTTTACTGATGCATTATCTTCTTGCAGTATAACTTTTGGAGCTTCAGGCATTTGAACTTGTATTGTTTCTAAGGGGTCGGATTCCATATCCTTGTTATCTTCTCCCGAGTGGTCCATTTTTATTCCACTAACTGAATACCAATAATGAATTACTCCGACAATAACATGTGCTGCAAGTGGCGCAAAGATGGTGCATAAGTCAACAATTTAAAAATGCTCGAAAAAATCTGAAATTGTATGAACTAGTTTAGTTGTGACACTAGCTTTTATAAAATATTCCAAGGTTCACATTAAACGATTTTATTTACAAAAGGGATCAAAATAAAAGAAACCGAATGATGGTATATTCACCTCTCAGTAGATTACTGCCTACCTCTGGTTATGTTGACCAGACTTAAAAAGTTGTTCCTTCTCAACTACATTTATATCAAGTCTTCTAAATGAAAGTTCATGAATTTGAAAAATTCGTTCTTAAACACTCATATTTTCCTTTGCGAACCTGTTAATTCAAGTCTGGTTCATACAACAATCAACAACATAACAAACTCGCCACAAACATTAACCTCACCCTGAGTCTATGCTAAGATTTTGGTTTGGTTGGTACTTGTATTGTTAGACAAAGCTGCTGGGTTAAGTTGGTATCACTGTGACACGAGCTTTTAGAAATTTGAAAATTCCCAATAAACTATTTAAACCCCTTTTTCTAAACTCAATAAGGTCCTCAATCTAGTGCAATTACATGTTGGGCTCAATTATGTAAATATTAAGGGTGAAATCAGAACAGTTAAGATCGCTCTTCTCCAGACCTTTGGCCTATTTTTCGTCTGATTGGTGGTTTATAATATAATAATAATAAATTATCTTTGTTCAAATAGAACATTTTCCATCATTATTTGAATACGTCCTTCATTAAAAATTATTAAAAAAAGAAAACAATACAACAAAGGTTTTGTCATTATACTTCTCTAATAATCTGTGATTTTAAATAAGCATTTGTTTAAAAGGTGAAGTTTGAGCTCCTCTAGAAAATTAGGCAATCTTCTTGCATTCTTTATCCATGCTTCGGCAGCTTGTTGTAGAATTTGGCACCTACACAATCTGGGTTGCTGCAGAATATATTGTCAAGTTGTGTGCCTTTATAGTTATGTTTTCTTTTTGCCATGTGTTGTGGTCATGTATGCTGCTGTTGGTGGTACGTGATTCCATGTTTGCATGCGTTAACCTTATAGTGTTGTACAAGTGTTGTAGCCAAGACTCTTGAACTCTACAGCTACTTATTCTGCTCACTCCTACCATCGCTCGCAGTGCTCGTTTCTGAATAGTGAGTAGTCTCATGATATGTGGTCAGCTGCCCTAAAAGCAGAACTCATATGAAAGGTATGACTCAAAGAGAGCAAAGAAGCTAGTTTTAGAGTATCTTGACTTGCTTCAGGTCTGAGGTTGCGGAGTAGGAAAAGAATTGGAGATAGTTTTTTCGCTGCATGTGTGATATGTGGTTGCCACTCGAGCGTGTTTGCTAACAATTAGGTCAAGGAACTTGGTTTCTTAGCTTTTATGCAAATTACGGTTGCATAATCGGATCACAAAACTTTGCCGCGTTTGAAACTGGAGGTATGTGGATTTGCTAGCGTTGACGATGAGCTGAGACCAATTGCACCAGTATTCCATGTTTTTTCACGCTCGATTAGCCGTCTGGAACAGAGCGGTTTATTAGACGTTCGTTCTGCATGTTGGATGCTAGCTTCACTTCTGTTTTGATTTTTACATGTCAAATTGTCAGGCATGGACAAGCGGACCCCAACTAGCAGCATATCCTAGGATATAAAAGTACCCTTAAAGAGGCTACATGCCTTCACTGCACCACCAATTTATTAAAAAATTCAGAAACAGCACTTCTCTAAGCATTATGTAATTGCAGAAATTGAAACCACATAAAAACCATGTGAATTGTTAAAACCATACCTTGAGATAACAGGAAAATTTGGGCCAGCTTTTCTGATTCAAACTGAAACAGCAATCATCGCTTCATGGATCAAACTATTTCATTTTCCATTATCTTTCTCAAATCAAGCTTTAAGGCACTCACCATTCTAACAAGAAACAAAGCAATAGCCTTTTTTCACACAAGTCCTAGGCTGTTTCAATCAGCTTCTTCAGATAGACTACAAAAAATTGCCAACCACGGTAATCGCTAGGAAATTAATCGAGTTTCTTCACGACATCCAGCACAACGTCACCAGAACCTACACAGCTTGGAAGGGAAAAGAGGTACAGTGAGCTTGGATTATCACCCTCTTTTGAATTGCCAGAGCTCATTTAAATAAACATGAAACTTCTATATCACACAAAATACTGCTTCAAATACAAAGGGCATGGGGGAGTGGAAAATACAGAAGTCCTCGAATTTACAAGAACTAAAAACGCAGCAAATATCTTTTTAACTGGGTATCCCAATCAAATAGCTTTGGGGTCGTACATTTTTATAGAACAAGATAATCTATACAATGATTGATAGTTTGATAGTCATCAAATACAATTCATATGCTTTAATAATATTTTAATTTACTATTTATGCGTTTGTGTTTAAGTAAATCGACTGTGAGAGTGATTTCTGTGAGGTCAGTGGTCATGGCTGATTATAATCTGATATATAATGTGTAGACTTTAATCAATCGCCTAGCCTTCGCTGAACTATGACGTGTGAAAACTATTAAAACAGGACTGGAACTATTGATTAGCATTAATACTAATATGCATAAAAACAAACGGTAATTTATTAGGAATGATAATGAAAAACAGAAAAACTCAGAAATATAGTAATGCCATAATTGTTCTGTAGCAACGCCTGTAGGCTGCAAGAAGTATTAGCTAAATTAAAGCTAGTTTAAGAATATTGTTGGTTTCTTTAAAGGAAAGTTTCAAAATATCTGCTGCTTGAACCTGCATTCCAAGTCAAAACATGTTTAATAAGAAAGCGCACTTCAGTTGAGTAGAAAAATTTCTGTATTTTGGAGAAAACTGGCTAGAAATGATAAACAATTCACATAGAAATAGGAAAATTATGTATTCTATTGATATAAAAAATTAGGTCAACAGCTCAAATTACATTAAAATTCAATTCAAAAACACAATTAGTATTTTCATCGAAGCCTGTACATTTTATTTTAAAGTGAAAAATAAGAGACTGTTCAAAACAATTATAAAAACATTGCAGCTAAAATATTTAAATTTTATGATTTTATACATTCTTTATGACTCGTTCCCGAAAATCTCGCCGAGAAAAAATTATTTGGGCCCAAATTTTTTTGCCTTGATAATAAAGTTTACTGATTTTTTTTTTTTTTTATACAATTACAATGGAAAAATGAGCCATTATTTCGCAAATTTTTAAGAAACTAAACATATTAGCAAATAGACAGTTGGGATTTGAGCAAACCTAAGCATACAACATAAAATTCAATTAGCATAACACACAAGCACAAAAACCCACACATACAAGCACAAAAACAGCCGATACAAGGGTAAGAGCAGTTTTTGTTAAAACTAGTGCTAGGGTTACATCAAGTAGACATGAGTCTAACACCAATCAGTAGTTTTTGTTGGTTATTACATTAGATTGACTTCTTTCCTGCACCGACCTGCACTTTTTCCAGTAGTTGGACATATTCTTATGAGACTAAAATAACACTTGAAACCCTAGCTTTACCATATTGTCATCCTCAAATGGCTGGGAATTTCACAAAGGATCCAAAAATACCAGTTACAATGAGATCCAATAAGTATAAGTAGTACGACGGTATAACTCAGGATCACGAAGTATTACCAGTGTGATGGTATTTCTCAGAATTACGGCTGGAACTATCCTAAATGTCCTGCCAAACTGCAATATCAGCACACATGACATGAGAATAGTTGGCACAAAATGGCTCGAGGAATGAATCTTCTTCCTCTTCACCTCCAGGTTTCTTTCAGATAATTCTTACCTGTATCGTACAGCAAAACACTGCAACACACAAGCTGTTACTTACTAGCACCAGCTCAGCAACCAATATATTTTACAGCTCTTGCCATCAATCCTCTTCGCACCCATTTCAACAACCTTGTTCTTTCCATGCACCAAATCTTAGTCCTACCAATTCAACAACTAATTCACAGAAAAAAATCCTCATGACTTGCCCTAATTTTATTATATATGTCTGTTCCAGTATTTAGATGGCATCGCAACTAACTATCGCTTTGTTTTGGTAGGGTTTTGGTGTTACTGCAAAATCTACTGGCGACTGTAAGCATGCAGATCCGCTGTCGATAGTATGCTTTCAGCAAGTAGACATTGGAGAATACATCAGATCTGAAGAAACATTAATATGAACCTTGATATATTGACTATTTTGGTGCATGACCCAAGGAATTTATTCTAAGACTAAGGAAATTAAAATTTTTAACGATCTTATTGGGTTCTCCGAGGTTTTTTAATCTTAACAAATTATTCACCATATACCAATAATAAAATATATCCATTTCAATAAAAAATGTGACAAATCTCCATTGACAACAGGGAGAGGGAAAAGTAACACCGTTCGGTTACACACAACACGATGACACCCTGCGGCATGATCTGTGAATGTTGGAGTGCAGATAATGAACCTCAGACAAAAAAAGAGGAGAGAAAATCTAGTGCCTTCCCTTATTCTAATCCTGTTTCAGGAGACCAGCAGCAATGTATCCCTTACGAAGGCCAGTGCCGAATATCAGGTGAAAGGATACTCTAAAAGCATATGGAGCAAGGCTGTTCTACAATCCCAAATCTCACTAACAGAACAGGTCATGTTTATGATAGTCACCCATCCAACACCCAATTCTCTGCAAAATTGCTTCAATCAGTGTTCCAACATGCCAATCAAGGTGTTCAATAGATACATTACCGATAAAGATATTTTGGATAGATGTTTGGGAGGAGGAGTAATCTGAGTAGTTGCTGTTATTCTGTTATCAATTTTTATTATTTTTGTGTGCCATTAGGCACCTTCCCCCAGAATAATGGGCAAGAGGAGAAGAGCATAGGAGCAACTTCACATGGGTTAAAATATCTCATTTACATTTTTTGGGCCACTTTCTGTAACAACCTTTTTTTAACTAAAATACAATGTTTTGACCAAAGTACCTTCACTATTATTGGATCAAAAAACTCATTAAACAAGATATCCAATTTTTTTTATAAATACCAATATCAAAGCGAGCATAAAGAAATAACAGTTTAGGAAGATTCATAGCAAGTAATTGATGTAAGTTAAAACAATAATACTTGAATGCAACCATCAACACATTAAAAAATCGCCAACAAAATTATACTCTGAAGTAGGTATGAAAATTACACAGGAGACCTTGATCTTTCATCCTTCTAAAAATGTGCTACACTTTGGTTGATCAAAAGCTGATAGACACATTTTCAAAGCAGCTTTCCAGCATAGAATCTGATGTATAGAGCATTTTTAACCATATTTCGCCAGGATTAACCTGTGTCTTAGCCTCAACAGTTCTTTCTTCTGGAATAACTAATCCCCTTTTTATTTTAGGAAATATAGAACCCCTTTTCTTTTGCTATGCTCAATTTTGTCTGTCTGAAAACCAAGCTACAGATGTGCATAATCAACAAATGAGCAATGCTTTACACCCCTCAAACCAAACTCACCCAAATCACCCATCATAAACAATAGTGTATAAAAATCCTGACCATTAGACGAGTGTCACATGGCCAAATGTCAGAAAGTGCACTGTTAAACCCCAATAATCGATAAAATCCTGACCTACACCTGTATCCTCGAGTATTTCCAGACCTACGCCAAGCCAGCGAGTCATAGAAAACAATCACTAATTTAAAATTAAAATACAGCGTAGTTTTCATCATCTACTGACTTGCAAAATTGACTCCATGTTAATTTTATGTCAAACTACAAAACTGGCAGTTTTTGTCTAAAACAGCTATGAATCTTAACACACTGAGAACTTGCCAGTCCCCGTTTTGTTAAAAAAAAATCCGACAAAATCTGTGCTTGGATGTTGACAGCAGATGCATTTTTTCCACAACTTCGATTAATTCACATTTGGTTATCAGTGCTGGGCTTTTAGCAATGTTATCTAGCAATGCTATCTTGCAACATTGAACATCATGTGCGGCTTAAACAAGTCGCTTGATGGCGCATTTGTCTCATTGCTCACACTCATTTTTTTGTATGCTCTAATTTCAACATAGAGACAAACCCTTCCCACCTAATCTCAAATGTATAAATAGCCAATAAAATATTTTCTAAACTCTCATCAGCAACTGGGTGCCTAGTCCACCAGCAAAAAATGCATCAGGTCAAATAGTGCTATGGATTACAATTATTATTGTGCAATTTTGAACCTCAACTGAAAATTAAATCAAAGCCAAAATCAAAAACCTATAATTGAGAATGCATTACAGAAACTCATTGTAGATTAATGGCAAGAACAGTAAAATTTGTACCGTTGAGGCAGCACTAAGATCAACTTACTTCGAGAGGAAGTAAAAACTTAAATACATGTTTCCTAACAGTTTTTATTGATAGATCTGTCAGACCGGTTGCTACGTTGTGTTGTTCCAGCCTCCGGCTTTTTTGACACTTTGACACAGGCAATAAAATGATTTGCAAAGAAATACAATTTGCAAACACATTTTAAGTTACATTTGCCAAAAAGATTGCCTTATTAGTTATTTAGGTGAGGAAAGTTAAGATCCCTTAAAAAGGAAAAATTTTGTTGTGCATAATACCAAAAGGCTAGTGATGATTATTGGGGCAGAAGGCAGATTGGAGTTACGGAATAACCTAAGCAGAGTTTAGAAGGTAGGCTGCGGCAGAAGCTTCTTTAGTGGCCTATCTACTACTGTCCGGTAAGGTCCATAACTCCTTTCAGCCTGCATCCCATTCATTAACAGTAAAGAGAGTTTCTGCAATACAGTTCCTCGTAAACTTAAGATAAGACAGGTTTTACGATAAGATGGCCCTCGTTGACATAAAATTATGCTTGTTAGTTTTACATTTGGGAGGTTCAGGGTTGCTGACTGGCTATCCTTGTCGGAGTCTAATAATTCCCTTAACCATCCCAAGCTCATTGGAACAATTCCACCACCAGAAGGGATGTCTTCATAATACCAGACCAGTTTTTGTTTAGACCTAATTCTGCTCCCAAATTAAAAGATACATATTTCTCATCCATTTGCGCTAGAGAAACGACACCTCTTCAACAAAAAGACTTTTTTTAGACATTTGTACAAAGAATTTTTTGTTACACCATTTTTGAAAACTAATTAGTCGTTCATTCTATTTTGTTGACATGCTCGTTGGCTAACATCACGCTTTGCTCAATTCCACATAACTCAAATCCTTCCCAGTGTTACTTCTTGTTCTATACCGGTGATTCAATTTCACATACATTTTCTAATCTAATAGTTACAATAAATTTAAACAACTGCACACCAGCCTTTCTCAAATTTTGAAGACATGAATTTAAACTTCTTGGTTCTTATCACAGCTGTTTCTTATACACCCAGAGTATTTTTTGTTTGTTTGTTTTTTAACTTTTAACACTAAACAAACTTCATTCCAAATGTATCTGATATGGCTGGGTGCCCTAACAAGTTAAATAGGCTACCAATAAAATATACCACACGCCCTCCCTGGCCCACCATGGAAAAATAACCCACCATAAAGTGATTACGGAGATATTACGTGTTGTTGAAAACTTCATTATTCAATCCCAAACTCACTATTTAACTTCTTCAAGTCCCTGGAAAAGAAAAACCAACTGTTAATATCAAATCAGCATTTCAGTTTGAAATAATTGACTAATTTAAGACACCATTGCGTAGCTTTGAATTTTGTCACAATATAAGAACTAACGTACTTTGGGCAAAAGGCCATTATGTGGGGTTTCACCCCTGAAGTTTTTAAGATAGAAAACCAATCATGGTTGGCATATCTACTGGCAGGAGGTCAACAAATAAAACTAGCTTCGATAAGCCTTCTCTGAGGACACATATTTTATTAGCGAAGTGACACCCAATAAAATTTATTTCACTCTTATTGATGCTCAAAAAGAAAAGAACCGCCTATAGTAGGGATGAGCAAATTGTTTCATATTCAAACCGAATGGTTTTCAATGTTCAACAAGCAAATCAATGAGATAGAAATTCAAACTCTTTTTGAACTGCACTATTTTGTTTTAGATGTATTATGCACTCATACTACAAATATGTATTCTAGAAACTTTTTGCATCAAAAGAAATGTTTTTTATTCATTAAATTGATTTTTTTCCCAGCAGCATTTCTTCTTGAACCCTGGGATTAACAGAGATAACATTCGTGATCTCCAACGAAAAAGTTACATGATCGATACCCTGGTCTGCAAAATGGCAAGCGATCTGAGCAAGCAGAGCAAAGTTTTCCTTACCGAGCTTCGATGTAAGGGATGAGGTCGTGTCGGTCCAGGAGTGAGGTGACCAGACGTAGCGTGGACCAGATGCTGTCAGACATGGTAGACCACGAGGCTCGTCCTTCGATCCCCCTTCCTGCAGCTTGCTGGTTCAGAGCTGTCAGCAAATGTTCGGCCGCCTCTCTAAACGCACACACATATACAAAGTGTAAATATAGGTGTGTAGGCTGTGGCAGAACTAGGCACCTGCCTGCCAGTTTCGAGGGCACTTTTAAGATTTTGGCAAGTCTAAATATTGTTTGATAAGTGTAAAAAAATCAAGAATTTTGCCAACAATTGGTGTTCGTAGAGTTGATGTCTTCATAATGTACGAAAATACTAGATTCTCTTGTCTATTAATTATTTCTATCGATGCCACTTGCTAATGAGAGTGGCAGCATAGAGTTCATAGGTATACTCAGAGGCCAGCATTAATGTTGAACATTCCGCTGAGCAAACAAGCCGGCAACTTGTGGTAACAGTAGGTGCCACCCAATGGTACTCAAGGCTGTTCTTTGAAACAAACCTCTACAATTAAATAATTATGCCTCAAACTCAAAATATCGATGCATGTATATCAATCATTGAGGTTAGCATTAATAAAGATTAATTGAGCATAAACTAGTCTTAATGCGAGTAACTTGCAAGAAATAACAAAATGAAATTTTGTACGACGGTGACTCCACCTATGAGCATCCGCCAGCACCCTCCATTTTTGTAAGTAAAGAAGCAATTTGACAGCCATCTTTCACGCAGACAATTTAGCATTAGCGTTTTCGCTCAAACTATAACCTACACACTCAACGGTAATACTTTTCACAGACAAATAAAAGCAACCAAATTCCAGTCACTAAGCTGTGAAGGTATCCAGATACATTTCCAGTAACGCTTATAACCAACAATTATTTTCGTACCTGTGTGCTTTGAGATTGACACAGGTGATGCCCAGATTGTACCTGGCACGAATGAAACCTGGAGCAAGCTGCAGAGCGTTGTGATAAGCATCAACTGCTTCCTCTGAGCGGTTACCATTGGCCAGGGTAGCACCTAACCGGTTCCACATGCGAGAATCCTGCACAGAAAAAGCACATGTTAAAAGTGTGATGACGTGACATGCTATATCCTTAAGGCGAATACCATTTGGACATATTAATAATGGTAGTCGTTAACGTAGCTGCTATTGATAAGTTTCTGAATTCTCTGGCCAACAATTCCTTTAAGTTGGTCTCCGATTTGCTTATAATAGTTTCTCTCGAGTCAAGTTCACCAATCAATGAAATATCCTGTTTACGGAAAAAATCTAAAAAATTGTTGGGCAAACTAATTGCCCATCTTGTGTTTGGCGGCAAGCTCCTTGAGTGACGTCATGAGTGAGGTACTGACTGCAGCGACAGCATGCGCTTGGTCGGGTGGCCGCTTCCAAGGCTGCCAGTCAGGTTAGTCTGGCAGTCTGGCTGCCAGCTCACGATTGTGTTGCATTGTTTCATTCGAGTGTGAAAATGGCAGTACTAATTTACAGTCTAGACCCACATTTTTCAGAGATTGAGAGAGATGAAAATGTTCTCATGCAAGCCAATGAAAAGAGTAGAAAAGTAACCTTTGTTTGACGGGCAGAAAATACCTCGTGGTAAACTTATGGAAACTGCGTTTCAAAAAACTATGAGTCATCGCATTGCTGTACAAAGCACAGACATGAGACAAAATGCCGGCACACCTACTCGGAAGAATTTTTCGCGCCAGCTGATTGCCCACAGCTTTGATAAGCGGCCACCTGAACGAGCGCAAAGTGCCACTGCAGAAAGTACCCGACTCGTAATGTCACTCAAGTAGCTTGCCGCCAAACAGTAAATGGGTGATAACGTCCCACCAACGTTTTTCCAAAAACGGGATATCTCATAGATTCATTGGTTCTTGAAACCATAACCATGTCTAGAGAGCAAATCCGAGAAATCCTTTAACAGGATTCAGTGCGAAGCTCAAACAAAATTTAGTGATGTCATTGCTTCAGAAAGGAGGCATTTTTATCTATTTGACTTTTAACTTTGACATCTTTTGTGAATCGTGGCATAAGGTTTCAAGGACAAACTGCCACTTAATTTACCAACCAGACCAGCATTACATAAAGATGCCAACAAAAAGCTGTGTGTACCTGTGATTTCACTTGCAGTGCAGCCTTGAAGCAGTCCACAGCTTTGTCAAATTCGGAGCTCAAGTTAAATAGAACTCCCAACCCACACTGCACATCTGCATCGATGTTATTTTGGGGGTTCAGTCGTGCTGCCTTTATGAACAAATCCTTTACTTCTTGGTAACTTGCCCTAAAAATAAATCGGAGGAATCAGAGGAGTATGCATTATTTTGAGCAATCAGTAGAAGGCAAGCCATAATCTCAACCCATCTAAACACGTTCCACCTTCCGCTACCTATGCAACTGTCCCCAGCAGATGGTTTCCAACAATTCCTTCCCTTGTTGGAATTGCAAGTCTAAAATGACCTAAACTTAAAACCAATTATACAATTGACCCTTGCAACTCTGCATCCATTCAATGGAATAGGCCAATCTTTCCCTAGAGATGACCACCATCTCGAATTCTTCCCCTAGCGGATTTAACTAGATTTTGGCTAGCATCATAATCTAGAGCCACTCTTAACATAATACTACATTTTTGTTAGATTACAACTGAATGAAGCGAACGTAGACTTACGGCGAGAGCATGGATGAAGATATCCCCATGCTGGCCATATTCATCATATGCTCGTCATCAGGGGTGCTGGCAACTAAATCGGAGTACTTCGGGTTGTGGCGTAGCCAGTCCTAGGATGAACGGGAGCTTGTTAATGAATGCTTTTCAATAATCACCCAAAAAAAAGTAAGAATTAATATTTATTGATGGCGTGGCATTCGAAGCGAGATCCTTAATATCACACGGCTGCTCCGATTTTAGTACGCCGACCTTTTCGCCCTATAACTTAGACCCCTTGTGCCATTAAGCTATACTAAATAACTTATGCGCTTGACATACAAAATGTTTAAAATTTCCAATACGATTTCACACTCTAAAGAGCTAAAGGTTGTTACAAATTTTAAATCAAACATTCTAAATTTATAGATTGTACCAAAATAAAGCAGCTGTGAATATCCTTGCTTTTTCCTTTCCTCGTTTAATATTTGTAACATTTTTGTGACCAATTTCAGTGAAATTCTTGTATTTTACATTCCATGCTAGAAATTTAGTCAAATGCGCATTGATAATGCCAAACATCACACTCTTACAAGTTATGTCAAAGTGCAGTAATGTCAACATGCTCTTACTTTACATTTACCATCAATAGAAACCTAAGCTTAACTACACTGCAACCAAAACGTTTGTCGTGTTGGAAACACGGGTTCTTGTCAGATCACCGAAGTTAAGCAACACTGCGTTGAGTCAGGTATTGGATGGGTGACCATTGTACACATGACAAGTTCTGTTTGGGAAAGAGGTTGGAGGAATGAAAGTTAGTGCAGCAACTTTATTTGCCTTGGTAATCAATCTCTCGACAGCATGGATTTGTGGAGGAATCCTGCTGTTCGAGTTCTATTGTTCTTAGGAAGACGTGTGGTCCCCTTAGTGCTATTTGACAGGAGTAGGCTATATGCCGGCACCGGGTTATCCCCCTTTCTTCTTGCTAGGTAAGGTTCATCATCATCCTCATCATCATCCACCAAAGCCACTGGACCAGTGCCACACGGCCCGTTGTCAAAACAGTGTCGTTAACCACAATAATCAATCAATCATCTACAACCCAACTAAAATCCCATTTGCCAAGTCCTAGGTTTCCCTGGTTTATATTACCTTGAGCAGTTGACAGGCCTGATTTTGATAGCTTTCGTTAGTGTAGCTGACAGCGAGGGCCATCATTGCTGTGAGGTTACCGGGGTCCAAAGTAAGGCACTTCTTCAATGCAGGTATCGCTGATGGGTCCTGAAACATAGTAACCATAAAGCCAACATCCAGATAAATATCAACTAAATAAATATTATCGAGCTTGCTGGCATTTTGAATTCGCAATCGCTTTTCATTTTAGTCGACCCAACTAGAAGCCGGAAGGAAGTGATTTTCTATGAACTTTGTGAAACCTCCCACAGCTATCCCAGGCTAATATGGTAAAAAAACTGCTGTCAAAAATTGTCGGAAAATGCTCTGTGGTAAGTGAACTTGGCTCTACATGACTCTTGGCCCTTGCTCCAAGCAAGGTTTCTCCTTCTAGGCTAGATTAGGTTCATCATAACTCGTTAATTCACCAATTCCATTAGACCACTGGCACAGGACCCATTGTAAAAGCTAAACCCCATTTATCAACCAATCAATTCAAGCAGCTTATCACACAATATTATCAGATTTTGAGAGACATTTTTGAGAGCTAAACCTAAAAATAGGTTACCTGTTCATTTTCTGCTTGGGTGGTACCCAGCAGAAGCCAGGACTCGACGCTGTCCGGATTTTGCTGGGCGGCAACTTCGAAACATAGCACAGCACTGGGCAAATCGCCCGCTTCTAGCTTGCGCTTGCCCTCGGCCAAGGGATCGCTCGATGATTTCATCGGATTATCCTCGGCAAAGGGATATGTCTAAAAGATAGAATCGAGTTTTTAACAAGCATTCATGTACAATGAAGAAAATTAATTTTTCATCATTTAAGTGTAGGTATTTACTTTATGAACTTCATACTGATCCAGAAAATCTGACATCCATTCCTGTTCAGTGTTTTCACTTGCTAATTTCCATTGCTTTTTTAGCATGGAAAGCATTTCCTTTTGACTGGAGTCAGTAGCAGGTGCTGCAATGTCTATAAGAAAATAAAGTGTCTCATATGGCCAGCATTTTAATTGAAGTTAAGAATTGCACCAAGTTTAGGTAGAATAGGTATGTGAGCTAAGGGGTGGTAAAAAGGAAAGGCTCTTCGATCCAGAAATCCTTGAAGGACGATAGGAACCTTGGAGGAAAGAATTAGGACTTATAGAACATTTAGATCCACCATTCACCAGCAATTTGGATTCCTCAATTACAGATGAATCTTCTTAATGATACTTCAAAGTCGTCTCGTGTATGGTAGTCTCATCTTAAGCCTCAACTAACAAAAACCAGTGAGTAGAGATAAATATTGTTTGTACAATATAAAGTAGCAGCTTACCTATTTTGGTAGCATAAGCTTCCTCCCGTTCTGGCAAAAACTGTTTAACCCATTGTGAAGCCACTTTTGGTTCTTGGTTCAAGCTTTCAAACTCTTGAGCCCACTCATTTTCCACCACGTTGCCCTTTTCGATAGAAACAGCACCGTCGCCTATCATCCCCATGAACTTCATGAACTGAAAACAAATCATGGTAGTGAATCATACAATATGTGCACACCTAACAACAAATCAATTTTTAAAATTATAATTTCCTTGTAATCAAAATCAAAATTTTGATTACCTTTGAGTATGTGAATTTTGGATCATCCATTGTAGATTCAAGAAGCTGGTTAGCAGTATCCTGGAGTTCAGCTTTCTCTTGGTTTGTTTCTATCTTTTGAGCTGCTTCAGTCCACATGTCAGCAGCACCACTAAAACAGCAAGCACAACAAGATGACACATCTTCATTTTTTTCTTTTAATTGTGGCCTTCTAAAACCAGTTGTATCCATGCAATTAGACGAGGGAAGTGTATTCTTGAAAGGGTTCTGATTTTTAATAAGTTCTTTAAAATATTTCTCAGTATTTTGAGAAAAACTAAGCAAAACCATTTCAAAAAATGAAAAAAAAAACTAAATCTATAACCCACAAACAAACCAGAAATAAATAACAAGTTCAGATTTAAATCTCTGGCAATGAAGGAGAAGATATTCAAATAAAGAATGGTTACATCATCTCATTTCAGTTTTTTTGAAGTATTTTCTATGTCCTTGGAAACGAGCAGCTCTAAACACAATAGGTTGTTACACTTCCTAATCAAATTATTTCTTATTTAGAATAATATTGTAGATACATTTGACAACTTACACTGTGTGCTCACTTGATTGAAGATATTCTTGTGCCCAATTAGGTCCAAAGCCAAACTCAAAAACCTCATTGGGCTGATGCTGGGCATTGCTTGTCCATGTCTGGTCTCCTTCATGGAATTCTTGCTGCAAACATGTCAAATGTTCAACCATTACATCCTGACAACTGTATCTGTAGAAAAGCATAATACTATGAATATATATGATAATTACATCAAACTGCTTCCCAGAACCCAAGTACTGCTCAGCCCAAATAGAATCTTGCTCTTGAAGCATGTATGGATTAGCAGTTGCTAAAGCAGCTACACCAGGGCCTTGTATTGGAGCATTTAACTCAATTTCACGCATTTCTTCCAAAAGAGAGTCCATTCTAAATGTGTTTGGCGCATGTCCCAAAGTCTCTCCCAGAAACTGATTAACCAACTGAAAAATAACAATTATTTGTTTTATTACATTGTAGGTAATAACAGTATGTTATGGTTCATGGTTATGGTTCATAACGGTATGCAGTATCTTCTTGTTACTACTCTGCTAAAGCTAAAGCTCTGCTAAAGCCATTAGTTAAAATATAATCCAACCTGATCAGCATCTGTGTTGGAAAAATTATCGTTGGAGAGGGAAAATCCGTGTCCGATTCCTTCCTCTTTCATGCCACGGTCTTGGACGAAGTGAGTCGTTAAGCCAACCAGTGAGTTGGCGCCGCCACACTCCCCCTCGACAAGATCACGAAGAGACATCTAATTCAGAAACAATAATCATAATCACCATAATCATCATCATCCAACATTGGTGTCAGACGAAAGGCATGACATTTTTTGGGCGCAATCCTCGCATAACTGAGTGTCATAGAAGTGTGGTTACCAATATTTCAAACAGTAAAATAATATCTTGAAATACTTACAATGTCATCGTGCATTTACTACAGTATGACACTCCCAGACTATATTTAAGACTATATTTAAGAATAATTGATAGGGGTAGAAATAGTACAGGTAGGCCTAATGCACAGTGACACCACTTCAAGGGCCTAGTAAGGAATTACAAAATTGAACTTTGTTATGAACGCGTTGTCACTAACACAAACAGTAATTCTAAACTAAAAAACTACGTACTTACCTTCACCGCCCAACAATTTCTAGTAAAAGTGATATCAAGTCTTGTGCATTCACGTCTAAAACTTATTCACAAAATATTTAAGTGGTCGTCGAGGAGCCAGCGCCTTCGACGACTATTTCTATGCACACGATTGGAGTAAAGCAGTCCCTAAATTAACTTAAATTTTTGAAGAGCGAAAAGAGATGCGAGATTTGGTTCTTGAAAAATGTTGTTAACAAAATATTTTTAATCTGACAGGTTGAAGTAATAAACTCAATGTCTATCAACTCTAAATTTAAAGAAAAGAATCCCATAATAAGCGTGTGTATAGCCACTTTAGCCACTGACAGCCATTTTTAAAGAGTATCTGTCAATCAGAAAGCGCGATAGGAGTGATTCACCCGCGCAATCCAAAAACACAAAAACAAAATTTGACACAACACGAGTTGTTATCAATGAGTTCCTTTTTAGTTTTAGGCTAGAATTTTTATGAGTAGTACAGAAATAGTGAGGAGTCGTTTCTTAGAAGTAAGAAAAAAAACATCTGCAGCAATTAGGGCGTTAAAACGATTCCGTTTTGCAGCTATTTCGTTTCTGCCTTTGCTCTACTCCTACAAACCAGGAATGATGCGAAGGACGCCTAAGAGCACCTGAGAGGTGGGATCATTTTCTCCTGTCAAAATTTCGGGCAACCGATCGCCCTCGATCAAAATATCCTCTCCCTCAATAGGTGTCGAATGATTGTTAGGTTATATACATGCATATCAGTACATGAGTTAGACTGTATGCATGACTGTCGGTTAAACAATAAAATACATGAGGGTAATTTATCTGCTAAATTTTTGTGCGCAAAAGATTTTTCTAACTTCAAAATTCGTTCTTTCAAACATGGATGAGCCAATTGAGAAAACCAAGTGAGTAACTCTATGTAAATACACGCAGGACTTTTTTTTTCTCCAAAACCCCGTAGTATCCCACAATTGACATGAAACAGTACATAGCTTACGTTCAGTAGAAAAACAGATTTTTTTTACAGAAAATAAAAATCGGTGGTAAATGGTAAAAAAAAGATATGGAGAAGAATTTTAAATTATTATACAACTCATCTTTATTTCAAACAATATGGCATTTCTAACCCTATCTAATAAATGTTTGTTCATCTTTATATCTTAACAACAACCCAAGAAATTTGAGAATAAAATGGGTTAGCGGTCTCCAAATTTGGTTGCCTTCTAACAATTTCAAGGCAATACCGGGCAAATCGTTTGACCCGGAGGCAAACAATAAATACATCTACAATAGATATGCTGTGTCACAGAAGTAAGTTTGATCGATTTCTGAAAAGTAAGTTTTCCCAAAATATCGGAAAATTGTTGTGTAACGGATTGCCCTCGTCTTAGGAGAGATAGGCGTTGTCGAGCAGCGAAAGAGCAAAGTCGTACACAAATTGAAGGAGATTTTCGGGAATTACTGTGGAGAATTGGGAGAGCGGTCTTGGCGAAGGACGCAGTTTGATGAGTCGAATTATTGTAGTCAAAACAGACTAGGTTTATTATCAGCGATTTTAAGTGCTAGCTATTGCACCGGACTTTCTGTGATACAAAGGTGGGTATACTCTCAATTGAAAAATAAATTGTGGGTGTTGGATGTATACCCACGTAGATCCAGGAATACACCACGAGTACAAACCCAAATTCATCTGTTGCAGATCGCAGCTCAATTCAGCAATAATTAAAACAATTGTAGTATTAGTTTTCATTTCTGTATTTTTTTGGCATTACCAGCACTAGATATTATATCGAATACTAGGGTATTCAATGTTAGGCGGGGCAAGGAATGATCGAGCACCCCGCAAATTGGGTCAGCTTCAGCGCCTGGTAAATTGAAAGTAAACCAAGTACGCTTTATTTACCAAAGTACACACTTTTTTTCAGGATTCATTAGTGAACCATTCCCACACTTCCATGCTGATGAAAACTCTGGCATATTTGACAATGCTCCGATTACCCTGAACTTGTTGGCGCTGTGTGAATCTGTTGCCATAGACATCAATCCAATTGGAGTCTCTACTCGACACCACATCTGAAACAAACAAGAAAATGTATCAAATTCAATCAGAGAGCGTTGGGCATATGACCACCAGTAGCACGAATGTCGGCATTGTTAATGTGCACTTTCATTCCTACGTTATGCATAGTAGGGATGCTCCAGCAAAGCCAATGGTTAATGTTTGATTGATTGATTATTAGGGTTTAATGACGCGCTTTCAAATCTGGCCAAGTGGCACTCGTCTCATGCCTTCGGTGAATGAGTGGATAATGATGAACCAAACCTAGATAGAAGTGAGAAGGGGAAACCCGGTGCCGGCAAGTAGCCTACTCCAAGGCGAGTGAAGTTGTACTAACTTTCATCCCTCTAGCCTCTTTCCCAAAAAGAACTGGGCAAGTGTGTGGTGGTCACCATCCAATACCTGACTCAGCGGTAAATGTTCCCTACGCCACAACCATACTAATTTAGGTATGAATAATTCCTTTTCTAATCAACTCGTGTGTTTATCTTCCGAGGGAAGTGTTGCTTAACTTCGGTGATCTCACGAGAACCGGTATTACTAACACGCCTAACTGTTCGCGGTCACAGATTTCTCGGTTTGGTCAGATTTTAAGACGTACAGTGGCATACGCCATGAAGAACAGCTGATCTGGAGTGAATTGTTCGAGCCCAGGAAGTCTGGCATTCCCTCTCAAGCTGTTCCTCGATCGCAGCCTTTGAAAAGCTCGGTATGCCTGACGCACCCCTCCGTTGTCTGCAACGTTTTCTTGGGAAGTTCGAACGCCATTCACCTGCAACCAGAACACGAGTCAGATATAGAAACGATAGTATGGGAACTTGATCTCATGTTTCCATGTTTTACATTCAAAATGGTATCACTGCTATTCCCAAATCTGTTTACACAGCCTCCCCTGCCATGACCGAGACACTTTCAAGTTTTGAATGATTTTATTTATTGATAAGTATATACTGTTTTATTTAAGTTTTTCGACGAGTTGTCAGTGCAAAATGGTTGGTTTGTGTGCTCTAATTATTATTATTATTATTATATTTTTTTCAAAACTATGCATCTTTTTCCAGTGATTTGGGACGGAAACAGACTATGCATACAAACATATATGTAGCAAAACGACTTAAAATAGGGACCATTTGGCCCCAAGCTTTCGTCTATGAGTAAATCTGGCAAATATTGCTTGATTTGTTAGTTTACCAACGCACTGTTTTCACAACTGGCGTCGATGAATAAGTGAGTGATGATGAGGCTGATAATGAAACTAACCTAGTCTAGAAGGAGATGACCATAGTCTACTCCTGTAAATTAGCTCCAATGAGACCATCGGCTTAATGTCCCTTCCCAAGAACGGTACAACACAAACAACATGATTCCTCCACAAATCCATGCTGTCGGGAGGTTGATAAGGAAGTCTTCTAACCTAGCTTGAACCACTCTCCATAACTGAACTGGGCATGTGTGTATAATAACACGATGATAGTCACCCATCCAATATCTGACATAGCGCTGTGTTGCTTAAATTCCGGTGGTGAACCTGTTACACCAACGCGCCAAACCGTTCGGTTAGTTCCCAAAGATATTTCACATACTTTTTAACTAAACATGGAAGAAACTTGCATGCCGCAGACAGCCATTTACCGTTTGATTGATTTCTGGAATCCAGTATTTGCTGTATTGTTCAATAAAGCACGATTCTTTTACGGTAAATGCTTGAGATGTTTCATCAGTCCACCAGTTAGTAATGGTCCCATCGCTGCTGTAACTTCGACCTAGGAGCGAACAGAAGTATTTCTGTAGTCATCGAGGTGCAAAAGATAAAGTTGATATGAATTTTTATAATGGACTAGGAATCAATCTTACCCGAACTGTCGAACCCATGTGTTATTTCATGGCCGATGATGGCACCTATTCGGCCGTAATCTAATGCCCTGCAAATTTAATAAAATGTTGGTGAACCGAACAATTTACAGTAAATCAATATTTCTAATGATATCCTTTAGTAATTAATTGATATCTCACCCGATGTTATTGCTGCTGAAGAAGGGATCCTGCATTATTCCAGCAGGAAATGCTATAATTATAAATCAACTATTTACCAAAGATTCGCACCATTTTTCATTCGTTTTGGGAGAAATTGCGTAAATGAGTAGCTCGTACCAAAATATTTCCACCATACTTACTCATACGATTGTTCAACCCATTGTAGAACGCGTTTACGATAAGAGGTGATTGAGTCCACCTGTAAAGAAGATGGAGAAATAGCTCTTTCCTTTTTTTTTAAATATTGCCGTCGAATTGTGTATACTTACTCGTAACGGTCTCTGTCGTTTGCGACAGACTCCAAGTTGACAGCTTGCATGTACGCTCTAAGTCGGTATGTGTTGCCAAAGTGGTCACCTTCTACCACCTCCAACTAAAAGCGTGTACAGATTGGATTATTGTAAAGTTATGAAAATTTCATCCGTCATTTTGTACACCCCTTCCGAAGATCATTTTTTTAAACCCATGGTTTTTAGGCCCAAATTCCCTTGTCAGTTCAAGTTTTCGATAACCAGTGATGCAATTCTAAAGATAGGTGGATAGACGACGATTTTCCGCCAACTGTTTGGGACTGGAAGAAGGGGGGGGGGGGGGGGGGGGACGCGAATTAATTTAATTAAACAAAAATCGAAGTGATATTGAATTCTCGTACTAATACAAATCCAAATCGATTACTTGTTTGCTTCTTTTTGTTCGGGGTGCTTTCATGTCCTTGTACGGGTTTCATCAACAGAGCTAATTAAATTGGTTCAATCAATTGGCTCAATTTAATTAAACACCCAAGGGGCAGACTTATTAGTAGACAGTGGGTGGAAAACGTACATACACTTTGTAGATGGACCGCGTAAATCACTGTCGATATCAAACGATTTCAGACCAGCTGTTTCACATCAATAAACTATCGGTTGCTTTCACAACAATGCCCGGCATACCTATATCCAAATAATCCATCGTGTCAATGATTGTAATAACTGGACTTTAGCCGTGTAACCAAATTATTACCTTTTCGTAAAATTGATCCAGATTTTTCGAGTCATTGATCCAGGATGGAAATCCGGCAAGGACAACCATGTCATCAGCTTTTTTGGAAGCCACAAGTCTCGTGGCCTCATCCATCCAAGAATTTTCTTCCAGAAGCTCTTGGAAAGCCCCTCGCAGGTCACTCACGAGATCTGCAGCCTGGTGGAGCATGTGTAAGATGTTTGAAAATCACTTTCGTCTCTCACCAAAATTATAGTTGATCTTGCTAAAAAATTTAGAAAACTGTTTTCCTCCATGCCTTGGATAGTTTCGAAATTTGGAAATTCTCCTCAAGGAACTTCTGTGCCACAGCCATGCTCAAGCCAATTTTCGGGTAGTCGTTTACTTTATGGACGCAATACTGCCACCTGAAATAGGTATACATTAATGTAATTTAAAATGTCATACAGTTGTTTTGTAGTGATAAATTAAATGATACCATGAATTTGTACCTTTGATAGTTTTGAGGTACATAGCCTTGTAGTTCGTAGAAGTTGAAAGCAGCATCCCTCATTAAGGAGTCTGTTTCAGGACTGAAGAAAGCCATGAGACGACTCACCACAAAGTTAGCTGGTGACAAAATATATTAATTAATGCCGTGATATCTTCTCCAGCAACAATATCTGTATACGCTTCAGGATGGGTCTGTTTCGGGTACTTGCCTATAATTCTCGGTGGTGTCGACGCAAAAATCTGCAGGTACCGTTCAAGCTGATCGAGATTGGAAATTAAAACAGAGTCATCCGGTGTCAAAACGTAGTCAGTGTGTGAATAAATAAGTTGAAAGAAATCGAGCCAATCAAGTTTGATATCATTGCTTATGGATAAATTATCTGTCCATTCTTGCAGTTGCCGAAAAGTTCTGATCGGTGAATCTCTAGGATTGTCAGCAGCGGCACTTGCCAACTCTCTCATGAACTGAAGAACTTCTCTCAGCTCGCCAAGAATCTCTTCGTCTGTTGAATCACTCATTACCTCATCTCTAAGCCTCACGGCTATTTCTTGAAGATAGAGAGTGTAGAGGGGGTCGGATTGCTCTTTGCTCCACAGAAGGTCTTCGAACGAAATCTCTAGATTCGTTATAGGAACAGGCAGAGCAAGGCTAGGTTTTTCTAGCTAGGGAAATAGGTATACATTAGACATAAAGCTTTAAAGATGAAGCCCTCCTTCATAACTGGTAATGAGCAATGGCAGTTGAAACATGCAGTTATTTTCAGTAATGAATACTTACATAAATTATGGTCTTGTTGGCATTGAATAAATTTGCTCTGACTACTATATCAAAAACCATGGGAACGCCGTACTCCGAAATTACAGCCCCCAATTTTAACCACCCAAACTCTTCGTCCCAGTCCCGATTTAAAAGAGGCCACCCTCCCACCTTTTCCATCATTGTTGTTAACGGGAATAGTCCAATATCATCCAGACGAGCTAGATTTTTTCCAGAGGAAAGAAAATAACGGAAATTAATTTAATGTTTGGCTGAAAAGCCAATTGAAATTTTCTTGCAGATACTTTCGCCGCATTTAAGAAGAATTATTTAATTACTTGTGTCGATGCAGTCGATGTACATTTGTTTGGCTTTATGAACAGCAGTGGGCTCATTCGGTGATGGCTTAGTCGACAAGAGATCTGCAACAGAAAAATTTGAAAATTATGTCAGTTTAAAGTAATGTCTCCAATTCAGAGATTTTTTGTTGTATTTCTTTGTGGTAAAAGACAAGCCACTATTATTGAATTATAAGGAAATCTTTGTACACGGTACACTAGATTCTGCAACAGAGCTTTGCGAAAATTCCAATCACTTGTATCCACACAAACTTACCTCGAGAAATGTAGTCCGTAACGTTTTGCAAAATCTGGAAGTTATCCCAAAGCGTTTTTCCCTCGGGCATTGGATTTAACTCAGGAAAATTATCACACGCATATTTATAAAAGTCTTCGCATGGATCGAGAAGAAAGTCGGATACACGGAGAATGGCTTGAGCTGTCAATAGCGATGAGAATATCAATAGTAAACAATAGAAAGCGTTAACAAGTTTCTTTTGGAATCTTTTTTGACATACCTTGGTTTTCGCACTCCGCTGTAGTGCATTTCACATAGGTTGGCACGTCTCTTGCAAATCCAAATGGTTTTTCGATAAGCACCAACAATATCGTGCTCGTCACAATTGCTGAAGAAATACTGGAAGACAAATTAGACATGTTCAAATCAATACACACCAGGGTTGGTGACTAACTGTTATTTATGTATAAATATATTTTTTTTAATTTCAATCGATTGATTCAATTAAACACTTTCATCGCGATCTTTTTCGTTTAGAATCACCAACAGCGCAGGAAAATGTAAATTGGAACAAGGTATTGGAACTGTTGAGGAGACAATTTCAACCTTAAGTAGATATGTTGGGAATAAAAAGTGCAGTGCAGTTTATCTCTCTCTCTCTCTCTCTCTCTCTCTCTCTCTCTCTCTCTCTCTCTCTCTCTCTCTCTCTCTTAAATTAAAAGAAAAAACGAACTTTGGTTTCTATACTAAGAATATTAAAACGAACAATTTTGTTTCTCGTGTCATTCACCAAAGTGTTTTAATATATCAAAATCATAAATATACATTTAATATTTTTTGATTTGGAGCTATATGGTTAGAAAACAATGAAATCATAGTTCTCATGTGATTTCCACAATTGATTTTTATTAAGAAAAGCAGCTGATTGTAATCAGTTCAACCCTGTACTCACACGCGTTTCACACGTTTCATGAGACGCGAATTCATGGCTGTACTACACATTTTATGGCGTATTTCGTAAAAACACAGAAACCTCAAAATATTACCTCATTTTGGTCGTTATGGCCAGGAAAATTTGTAAAATTTTCGATTTTTTAATTTCTGTGAATGTCTTGAGACAACCTAAACCATTTTTCTTCAGCAAAAAACAGGAAAGTGAAAACTTTTGCTGAACTGAATCACAACAGATATTATGCTACTTTAGCGTTCACCTTTTGAGACGTAAACTTTATTACTAACGATAATTGTCTTCTCAGTATGGGCAATATACGCTCAAGATAACGATACCGATCTTATCTTTAAGAAAATAAAGTAAAAATATCAATTGTTTCCATAATTTCTCGCGAAATTGAGTCTGTGAAGTGCTTTGAATGAAGTTACCATTATTGTAATCAGAAATGGATAGGTGCGTGAAAATTGATTGTCTCGACATTTGTTCATCTGATAAGTAGGCCATAGTATTCCCTTTTTCAGAAATTACCATAATTGATAAGCAAGTGAATTGTTTAGTGCCAAGCAATTATATTATATTAATTGGAGACCATGATTAAGTTGGATGCACCAGAATCGTCATTACTCAACAATGATTGGCACAAAGTTCAATAGAATGCACTGACGTGTTGAACAACTTGCAAGACACTATCGGGAAGTTATTGAACTCTGATTAAATTCTTGTGTGTTATTATCTTGAAAGTTGTGATAATAATATGATAGCGATTAACTGGCAGCGGGTGTCAGCAGGATGGAAGCAATGGTGTGGGCAAGGGCAACGCTTACTACAGGCTTAATTGAATGGTTTGTGGGGTTTGACGACGCACTGTTTTTACAACGACCTCTGTAGAACTGGTCTTATGGTATCGATGAATAGATGATGATGAACGAAACCTAGCCTAGATGGGAGAAGACCACCAAGAAGACCACCGGTTTAAGGTCCCTTCCTCCATTCCGAAGAATGATAAGAACATACAGAGGTATTTTGCAATAAAAATAAATTTTGGATCGAATTTTTTAAAGGTTTTAAAAGGCACCCGTCGGATTTTTCCAGGAAATAATAAAAGGAAAACATGAAGTTGATAAGCTTAAATGGTAATAAGTTATCCCGTACGTGGAAATTATTTTGCTTCGAATTAAAAATAATAATTGAGTTCACGTTTAATTTTTTTGTCACATTATGCCCATTAAGACTAGATGTGGCAGTACTGCTAGATTGTTTGTAAAGTTTTTTTTAAGAAACATAGTAAGTTTAACTCGTTTAAGGCAGTAAATAACTTGTCAGAGAAATACATAGCTTGAACATTTTTTTTTTGTACAAATGTGGATTTCCCATTTTTTGTTCCGATGATTTTTCTCCCCTCATTTATCCACATTTCCGGAAAATTTTGGGAAGCAGCTGTCAAACTTTAAACTGGTTTTTACGCCTAACAAGCAAACTTTGTTATTTTAAGAGATAGAGCTTTGCTATTCTTTGGCTATTGGTTTCATGGGAAATGTGACATCCAGCGATTAGCATTTGTGTTAGCAGCACGGGTATCATTGTATTCCATGAAAAATAATAAATCAAAAAGTGGTGGGGACTGCTATTCCAAATACAAATTTTATAGGTTTGAGCCCTTTGCCCTTGGCTTATATGTGCCGCAAAAAAGTGCACCAAATGTAACTTAAACAGCGAGGTCATATGGTTTTTGTGTTATATAGCTGTTTTGACATGTAAGAAAATGTCATGCAAATTTTTTCTTATAATTCACGGTTGGTTGAAGCCCCCCTTCCCCCGTATTTATTAACGGTTTACCATATTTAATGCAGACCCTCCTAGGAAATGGTCACTAGCGCCATGGCCTTTCGGCCGAGTTCTTCAGGGACATCGTTTGGACGTTGCTCTTGAGTCTGCTGTTGTACCTGATCACAGAGGCGCCGATTTTGTAGACTGGAAGATACCTTTCGCAAGTAATGCCGTCCTTAAAGGAACGTTACAGTCAGATGGGTGTGCTTGCGTGAGAAGAAAGTTTTGTAAACTTTTCAGCTTTATATGCTACCATAAATGTTGTTGATGCTCAAATTTTCGGCGTTGACTACAATAGTTAAAAACTTGAAGTAGATAATGCCTGTTTTTTTTTTCATTCAAATTCTGCGCCGTAGTCATGTTATCTGTACGCTAGTGCCTCACAACGGTTGTTCGCCTGAACTACAAGTGCTACCGCGAGCGATGCTGTAGTACTGTCGCATTGAATTTAACCTAGTAGTTGCTTATTAGCGACTTCATTCAATTGAAATAGTAAAGTGCAATCAACATAATAACTTGATTCGAACCAATAATACCATGAGCCGTTTTGGGAGAAGTGTGTTTATTGCTCGCCGCTTTTATATTAAGAATGTATTGTTTCCCACATTTCGATTTCCTCAATCTCAGGTAGGTTTGGACAGGGGCTTCCAGTGACAGAATGGAATGCATAAACCAGGCATTCGAAAACATTTTTTTTTCTGTATTTACATTACAGATCGCTGCTCTATATTCCAACAAATCAGACAAACCTGAGCCTTCAATACCAAAGAACATTCTTTCTGAAACACACAGTGCTACAAACCAAGCCGAATGTGGATTAATTTACGACAAGAAGCCTTTTAAAATGAGATGTGAGAAAGGAAAGCGATATTCATGGTGTCTTTGTGGTCGAAGTAAAAACCAAGTGGGTATGCCTTTAATATTTATCCCAGCGAAGTATTCTATACTTCATATTTCGTTGATGTACCTGATTTGTTTCAGCCTTTGTGTGACGGAACACATAAAAGTCCGTACTTGAAGATAACTCAAAGACCGATCCGATTTGTGGTAGAAGAGGACAAGGAATATTGGCTGTGCAACTGCAAACAAACCTCTAACCGGCCATTCTGTGATGGAACGCACAAGAGGGAAGACGTCCAAGCTGCAATCAAATAATTTTTCATCTCAAATAAAAATGTCTATTTGGTTATTGCCTAATTAGATAATTGATTAGAAATATATAGCTCTCACCAATGTTGCCAGAGATTAAAAATTTTTGAACATTTTAATACCTGCTCATGTGCAGTGAAAATTCTTTGAAGCTTCAGGGATTTGTGAATTGTGGTAAAATTGTTTTGTGAACATTAAAATGTGTTGGCTGTTTTTGGAAATCAATGAGTTCATTGTTTTGTCCTGGCATTGGGTAGGTAACTAAATTATTCTGTGCATTCCATGGCTTATCCTGTAACCCTATGGAGTTGCATGCACTCACCTGCAATGGACCAGTGCTGTGAATTGGCCACTTCAAGCTTCCCGTAGGATTTCCCAACTTTCATTGGCTCAGCATGGATGGTTCAATCCCGGGCCACAACAGTGGAAAAGTAACTACCTTGGAAAAGAGGTCTTACAGAGCAAACTTTTATTTTCTTTGCATACATTTTATTGGACAGCAGCCAGTAGTATAATAAAAACAGATACATTTTCTTTGAAAATCCTCATAGGTGAAAAACTTAATAACTAAATTACATTGATAATTTTTCCTCCTAATGGAAGTACTTCAAGACAAAATTGTACAACCGCTATGGAATAAGTCTAGAATTAGATTTATGAGGAAGGTATTACCTCTGTGGTACTACTTCTATTTCAAATAAACCAATAACAATTTCACCATTCTTTTTGGTGACAAAATGGTTTCAAATTGAATACACTCGCCAATTCATAGCAGTTGTACGCTACTTTTAGGCCACTGCTGAGCAAACAAGCCTGTCTCAATTAAAATAATTGCATGGTGGATAGATACTTATTTAAACAGTGATAATTCTAGTTAATGCCAAACAAGCTGTTCAATGGGAACCCCACAAACTTTGTGATGTACAAATTGGTTCTCCATCTAGAACACCAAGTATGGTAGGAGTAGATCCAATGACAGCAAGGGTAGAAGTATTCTGGCATGCACAGGGATGAACAGATGTTAAATGTTCTGTCTTGCATTAGCGAATAGTTAGCAATTAAGGCTAGCATTGAGGTAATGAGGAAATATTGTAATATCCTTGGCGTAGAAAGGTTTGCAATTCACATTGCAACGATCATGATCTGCAGGCACCTCTACAAGGACTGGTATGCCAATAGCACGTTAAAAAAATACAAGAAACAAGTAGCCCAGCTCTTAGGCTCTCAAAAAGTTATCTGAGTATCTTGATCCAATGTAGTGAAAAATGCATAATTATGTTCAAATGCAATTAATATTGCAGATAGTTTGTAAGTTTAAAAAGAGCAAAAAATCATTAAGTTGATTGATAAGCAGTTCAGGCCTCATTTTAAAATGTATTTCGTTAAGTTTACTGTCAATATAGTGGCCTCCGGCTACCGTGAAACTTTGAAGACATATTAGTTGTTGTGTGTGCGTGAACTTTTGGATTGGTTCGCACCTTATTTATGTACACATATATTATATTTATATGTGTTTATATGTATATTCCGCTATTTCGGTGTGATCACAGTTGTAGTGTCGTGTACCACCAGTTGAAATCATTACTGAGCAAAATTACACTAGGAATTGTTATGGAATTGAAATGCAGCAAAAACATTGAACCTAGCATCTAGATTCAATAAATGTAGCCTAATAAATCTCCACTGCCAGGCATTCAAGATGATTATAATTATTTTATTTGATAACGGCAATTTGCATTACCTTACATAAGTTACAATCAACATTGTACCACATGTAAACGTCTTTTAATGTTGTAGATAAAAGAAAAAAAAACACCAAATTATATTACATTAACTCAATATTATGTCCACGACTAGAATAACATAACAGGCAAAATAGTGATGATCAATAACGCTAAAATATACATCATGCGTTACCTACCAAAGAGAGGACACTTCTGTCCTTACACAGATATCTTATTTTTCTTGCCTAGAATCAGAATGTTGCTTCCAATGTTACGAGATGGATGAATCGTTTCAAAATTGAAATTTTAGATATGTAGCTATTACAGATATTATCTCGCAATACAAAAACTTTCCGGTTCATGGACTGGCACATGGCTTATTTGTTCGCCCAGTCAACTATACATCTTGTTAAATGATCAGCAATCTAACGACATTGAAACTTTTGAAAATACTATCAGGTTTGAGCCAACTGTCTTAATTGCTCTTGCCTGATCACAAAAAACACATACACAATTTGAGCATCAAAGAGGAGAATTGTTGATAACAACAGGTAAGATATTAAATTCAACGAATGAGCTTTTAACAAATACAAACCTTTTGCATCTACTAATTGACTTTGGAAACAAGCATCAATGGGAGTCAATGTCCCCAAATGAAGCAAACTAAATAACCGGGTTGTCTCAAAATGTCTTTTGCATTTGTATGAAAAACATCAAGCAGTTGGCCTATGTTTATTTAAGTTACATGAGTTGCAGCTTGTAGTCTTAGATAACATCAGTCACCAAGCATAGAAAAAAAACAAGATACAAATTCAGTAAAAAAAGATTAGGTAACAATTGTCAGAAGTCCATTTGTACGAAATTTTGCTATGCCTGCACCAATTTGATGCAACACTTGTCTTTACGGCTTTGTTGAGTCTCCACTACTTGGAATTTCAATCAATTGTACTTAGCCAGAACGAGTTTTTTAATAATGAAGATGGATTGATGGTAAGTACACATTTTTTGTGTCGGTTCAAATATTTGATATTTAAATTTGAAATTATTCTTAAAAAAAGGCATTGTGTTGCCATAGCTTAAAAAAGGAAAAAATTGAGACGAACATCCATAGACACAGTCACACACACTCAAGCTCATACATTCATTCGACTATACGCTAGCCCTCTGCCGCTAAAACATGTGATTTTATACAGCTATACACCTTCTACTACTATGCAAATCAAGAGGAAAATAAATACTAGTTTTGTATGCATGAACATTAATACAAAAGGCGTGGAAGTACAAACAAAAACCAAATCAATGGGTTGACATTGTCGCATTCGCATTCGATGATGGATGACAAATGATCAAAATATGACAAATGAAAATGTGAGTATGATCAAATGGTTTCCAAGATTTTTTTTTAGATAAAAACAGAGTGGAGTGTTAATATAAAGAGTATACACAATTTTTAATTTGTATTGCACACATAACTTTTGCATCTAACTCTAAAAAGGAACCTCCAATGAGATTAGTAGGTTCAATAACATAATAGAACCAGAGTTATTATTTGGTTATTGTTCAACATCTTCCGAATATAGAAGAGACAGCCATTTCTTATTCAATAGCTTTGCTGAGAAACTCGATGAATCTCTTACCGTACTGCTCAGGATCACATGTGGAGATGCCGTCTACATTGGCACCATATTTCACTGTCTTCGCTGCCTTGGCTGCTTGCTTGCGCACACCGTAATGCGTGAGGACATCAATCAGAGCCAAGAAGTAGATTTCGCGTAATGGAGAATCTAGAATGTAACGTGTACACTAATTGGCAAAAATATCATCTGGTGGATGGTTAGTTCATCCTTTAGGAGTATCTTTAGAAGAGTTGGCGTCGAGACTCGTTAAGCTAGCTTATTAGCTTTCCAGAATGAAAGCTAATGATAATATGATTACAGCTCTTGATAGCACTTAAACAAATTGGTACCAGGAGGTCCAGTATACTTAGTATTCATAAAACTGAAATGGCATCCTAGGAGTATTTTTGTACAAGTACAAAATATACCATGTTAAGTACTTAATTTATGTGGAAAAATTAGGTTTAGCATTCCAATTAAGAAAAACCTTTGAAGTTGAAATAAATGAGGTACAAGTCTGATGAATGATCAATGAGGTCAATGATGGTCAAGACTGTATGAGACTTTCAGGGCACAGCCACAAGAAACATTTGAATGGATTTTTTTTTTGAGTGAATCTAGGTAAATGAAATGGCATAGGCAAGGGTCAAGGATCTACACTTTTGTGAAATACGCAGAACGAAAACTCTATGAAGTAACATTACTCTTGAAGAAATAACATATTTGGCATGGAATGCGAAAAGGATGATCGGCATTCGAGTAGCGATGACCCCAGGGAACCATTACTAGATAAAGGGGCAGTCTCGGATTTACATCAGTATGCTAAGCCTTAGAAATAAGATTGTGCCCAAGGAGAAAGAAAGAAACCATCTACCCCACAATATTATTACCAAGCATTTTGGTACTCTTACAACTAACAATATTTCACACCAATGAGGATAAACTTTCATCATTTTAAATGTGTGCCTTACTACAACTTACCTTCCGAGCTTGGTATTGCATATATGTCTAGCTCTGGTATGAGTCCAGCCTCGTACTGAATGCTCGAGTCCCTCAAGAGTTGACCATGTGGGGAATCAGGGGGAGTAGACATGGCTGCCCATCGCTGATTGTCCACTCCCGACCCACTTTCAGAGTCCTCCGAGTCGCCCGTATTGCCGTCACCGGCCTCTTCTTCATACTCTGCTTCGGCACGGATGCAGTCGTGCACTCCCAAGAGGAGAGAGTAGTCCATCAGGTGAAGTTTGGTCAGGAACTGAAAGAAATCACAGTTTAGATGCATGTAGCAAGTTTGATCAATCTTTACAAGTTTTTGAAGCAGTAAGCCATGAGCAGATGCAATCTTAGCAATAAGAAGATATTGAGTTAGTAAATTTGATAATTTTCTTACTCCAACATCCGCTGTCAACGTTTCTATGAGTTTTTCTTTAGCGTCGTCTCCTATGAAAACTTTCATGCCCTCCTTCACAAAGTCGTTGTCTTTTAATGTTGGCAAATCTTTCTCCTTCTCTTTATCTGACGCTTCCCTATCCACGGTCGAGCCCTTCAAGTCAAACTTGCGATGAGTAGCCAGATGATTACTGAACACGTTCCTCATCGCCACCATGTAGTGTTCAACGCCATCCACTGTCAGACGGTACATGCCCAGATATTGAGGCAGAAGAGATTTTCCATGACGCTCCACGATGTACTAGAAAATTTAGAAACAAATCATGTTTTATAATAAATGAAAGCCAAAGTTATACCATCAAACAAGAGAAATGTACAATAGATACTTACGGGGTGATAATGTTTAAGGAATGAATGCATTCGTTCCACTTCCTCACTCGTAAGTGACTTGATGATGAAAAGTCGATCGTATGATTGATAGAACTTAGCACCACTCTTTCCTGGTGAGTCAACTAAAATGGGCTGAGACCTGGGATCAGAGCACGCATGTGAAACACCGCTCGTGTCTGGCCGCAAAACTGTACAACCTCTGTTCAACAGTTACTGATTAATATTTACATTCATTAAATATTAGACAAATTACAAGATACGTGAATATATTATAATATATACTACCTTACCTTGTGAGTGACTCTTTATAATCCTGATCGTCAATACCAAATCGTTCTCTTAAGTTGCGGAACACTAAAGGACAATATTCTTTGATCTTAAAGTGGCTAGGCATGTTCTCCCTGTAAATATGCACAACCCATTAGCATGGCAGCAAACAATGATATGAGAGAAGGTATCAGGTTAAATTAATCAACTTAAAGATCCTTCAATTCTTACTTATTGAATAGATGGTTGTCAACTTTAAGTTTTGAATATGCTCGGAAATCATCAGGAAGGAGCATCACCGGAATAGTAACATGACTCAGTTCATTAATCTGAAACAAAATATAAGAAACATTTCAAAATGGGTTGGATGTACAAAGTAATATGAAACAGAATCTAGCTCAGTCTGAAAAGATTCCATTTCTGTTAGTTCGTTGAAGATAGCTAACCTTAATAAAACAATAATAATATGATGTTATTGTGAAGGGGCCCAAGAAAGCTAATTAGACAGATTTTCAGATAGTAGGTAGGTAAGATACTGTTAGCAGCTCAAATGAGAAATAACGTAACAGATACATAAGCACAAAGTGCCTTTTCCAGTGAAAAAATCTAAAATTAAGACTGAGGTTTTATTCGATAACTTCACTATCTGATCCAAGAATTTGTTAGCAGGCAGGTAAACCCATGCTAAAGAGAAACCAAGGTGCTACTTAGGCCTAGGAGTAAATTACCGTGTGATTAACTCCCCACATGAAAACCGAAAGAAGCGGTTCATTGGCACGAAATAACTTTGCCTTGGGATGTTTCACTCGAAAATGTTTCTTTTTGAGTTTGCTCAAGCCACTCTGCAGAGGCAAACTCATGGCAGTCACTTCTCGGCCGCCTTGCCCCTGTCTAAAATGTATGCTACTCCTCAAGAACTGTTTCCGAATTGACGGGCTCGGACTGACGTTGAGACGATGTTGCCAACCAAAACAAGCTGCCAAAGAAAATAATAAAAAAAATATACAGAAAAAATAAACAATTCGCTCAGTTATGCATTAAGTTATTTTAAAATCAATTATAGAGCGGCTGGATATCCATATACTAATAAAGTTTTATTTTTATTTTCATTCGAAGCAAACAATCATTGATTTACATTTACTTCGGGCAACACTGATTACACTGAACAGCATTGTCCTGCTAACTGTCACTGTCATTCGAATAAAGAGGCGTCACCGTAGGTGATTCATAATCACAATATATTGTGATGTGATAGGCTGGCTTTTAGCGAGACTGAATCTCTTATAAATGCAAAAGTGACTGTGTTTGAATATAATTTATTTTGTGAGATACTTAATAAATATCTTACAGGTAGCTATCGTTGTTATTGTGCATGTTGCTGACTGAATCGCTAACCTCAAATAACTTTTTGACAGCCAGTACATGAAGTTTACAAACTACTTTGAATGAGTCACAATCAAACATATTTATCCTTTTTTATGCCTGTAATTTTAGGATAACCTAGTAACGATGTTGGCGCCAGAGGTTGGTTCCACAAACGATGGTCCTGTCGCAGTTGTAACAGTACCAGTATCAGGGCCGAGCACCGATAAAGCCCCACTGATCACTCGGCGGGGCGAAGACAACGCCAGTGCAACCCATGATGGCTATGTTGCGTTTGGCACTTTGCCGAGTGCTGGGAGAACCCTGGGAACTTTTGCTGGTGTCTTCAGCCCTGTTGCTTTATCGATGTTCAGCGCTTTACTTTTTCTACGAGTAGGTAAGCTAGTTCAAAGCCTAGGACCAATAGGACCTAGGGCCTAGAACCAATAAGATTTGTATTGCTGTTTCTATGGTACTATTGATGTTGATAATACTTTATTAATTTGGACTTATTACATTCTTAGGTTTCATTGTCGGTAATGCAGGTCTCCTGATCACATTACTGCAATTTGTGATTGCATATGGAATTCTTATTTTTACTGTTGCAAGCGTTTGTGCCATCTCAACAAATGGTGCAGTCGAGGGAGGTGGTGCATATTGTATCCTTTACATCTAGGTATCTAGATAGTTTGAGATTTTGATTGTGTTATGTTATATTTTTAAAAGATCATTGAACTTGGTTTGGAAAATAAAGCAGGACAAAACAACTTCCTCAATGTGCTCAGTTATGATCAGCCGAACATTGGGACCAGAGTTTGGAGGTTCTATCGGAACCCTATTTTTTCTAGCAAATATTGTAAGCAGTGCTCTCTACATCACAGGTTGTGCTGAAGGCCTAGTGGAAAATTTCGGACCTTCAGGTAAGGATTTTGTGGTAGTTTGTAGTTGTTGTTGTTGTTAGTTGATACCCGTTTAAATTTTAAAGAGAGTGTTTTTTTTTTAGGATATCTGGTAGGCGAAGGCAATCCTGGACTGCCAGATGGTCGCTGGTGGAGGTTTCTCTACTGCACAATCTTAAATATCCTTAATTTGTTGGTTTGCCTTATCGGAGCCACTATGTTCGCCAAGACCAGTGTTGCGATTTTAGGAGTGGTTTGCATATGCTTGCTCTCAGCGATTGTTAGCTTCATTTCACAGGGATTTATGCAGGTACCTTACTTTGAGTAATAATGCTTAAAACAACATTTCGATCTTTGCAAGACAAATTTTGATCGTTCATGTAACGTGTTTCAGATCGGCATCCCGTATGGCAATGAGGTAATCTATCAAAATATAAGCTACCACGTTAAGGCTAACTTCACTGGCCTTATGAGTGAGACTCTCAAAGACAACCTTTATCCAAGCTATGGCGTTGACTACAGCTCCGATGGCCAAGCAGTGCATTTTGCCACCGTGTTTGGGGTATTGTTCAGTGGCGTCACAGGAATTATGGCCGGAGCCAACATGTCAGGTACAAATATTACAACCAGAATATTTAAAATCGATTGACAATATTAACCTCTTCAAAGCAGAATTACATGCATACTTGTCTGAGAGCGCATTATATTCACTGAAAGAGTTTGATGCATTATCATTATCCTTGTAAATAAATTTGACTTATTCAATAACATGTAAATGTTTCTACTGAAATAAAACTATTGTTGTTTTGTTATTATTAAATCACTGTGTGATATCATGATTTCGTTCATTATGACATCAGATAGCTAGTTTAAAACAAATTCTAATTTCAAGAAAATGTACTGCCATAGCTTCAACACCTATGCACCTATTTTAAATTAAAATAAAGCAGGCTCAGTTTTCATAAGCATTGATATTTCTTGAAATTTATTTATCTCTCTACAAAAATTACTTTTTACCAAATTTGAACATGAATCAAGCTAAAATTTGTCTTCCAGGCGAGCTAAAGGAACCGGCACGAAACATCCCACGTGGGACGTTATCTGCAGTAATTTTTACATTCTTCTGCTACGTGGTCGTTTCGTTGCTGACTGCTGCGTCCAGCTCGAGATTCTTGCTACAGAACAACTTTGTATTCATGATGCCAATCAACATGTGGCCTCCATTCATCGCTGTTGGAATAGTCACAGCAACCTTCAGTGCTAGCCTTAGTAATCTCATTGGATCGAGTCGTGTGCTTGAGGCACTAGCCAAAGACAATGTGTTTGGTGAGCTAAGTTATTACTAACCTAATCAGAAAACTGTACTAACACTCTTCCTGTCCAAGTTACAAAATTAAACTATTCAAAATTATACCTGTTTAGGTAAATATTAGTATCATCTTTCTCATTTATCATTCACATAAATATGTAATCAATATGTGTATAAGGCATAAATAGTTTTTCTAGAACTTTGATGAAAGGAACAATTTGATTTGTTTCAGGACCCTTGCTGAATTTTGTTTCGAATGGCGTTTGGCGGGGTAACCCAGTTGTGGCAGTTGTATTGTCATTTGTGTTTGTTCAGCTGATTTTGTTAATTGGTTCTTTGAACACGATTGCGCAAATAAACTCGGTTCTCTTCTTGCTGTCTTACTTGGCGACCAACTTGGCATGCCTCGGCTTGGAGCTTGCATCGGCACCCAATTTCCGGTGAATTCCTTTTAATATCACTTCGTTCTCAATTATATTGTAACAAAATGTTTTTGTCTGGGGTAGACACTTACTGTGTTTTGTATTTCAGACCATCATTCCACTACTTCACGTGGCACACAGCATTTGTGGGATTAGTTGGTACTCTGATCATGATGTTTGTGATCAATCCGATTTATGCCTCATCGAGCATGGCTCTTTGCTTCGCGTTAGTTGTGATTTTACACTTATTTTCTCCTTCTCGGGGTGCCGATTGGGGTTCCATCTCCCAGGCACTAATTTTCCATCAGGTATTTGAACAATTGCCTCTACTCTGATAGTCTGCCTTTGCACTTTGTTTCTGTGCATGCTGACAGAAAAATTAATTTACTTTTACTCTGATTTTTGTGAGGTTACCTTGGAAACTGACAGTTAATTAGGTATTTTTGTACAAACTGGGCATTTCTGTTGACATTTGAGAAATGCTTTGGGGTTTTTGACCCTGGGCATGGACACTGCTTATCCATGTAGCCATCCATGTTAAAATCACATAGCCATACATCGCACAAAGTGAAATCAACAAATTTGTTGGTTCATTGAGCGTTTTTCTTTTTCAGGTGCGCAAATACTTACTGTTGCTTGATTCACGAAAAGATCACGTCAAGTTCTGGCGGCCCCAGATGCTCCTACTTGTTGGGAACCCACGATCTTGCATTCCACTCATTCATTTCGTGAACGATATAAAGAAAGGAGGCTTGTTTGTGATTGGCCACATAGAAGTTGGCCCTACGGAAACACAATTCGACCCCACTATTGAACAATACCCTCACTGGCTGACCTTGGTTGATCATTTAAAGGTACCGACAATGAAGAAATATTACTGAAATATTATCGTTCGAAAATTTTAGTGCTAGAATTAATGTTTGTGATTTCACAATGATTTGTTCAGGTTAAAGCATTTATTGAGTTGACAGTTGCAAGAACTGTTCGGGAAGGACTGAGACATATGATTAGGATGTCGGGGCTTGGTGCGATGAAGCCAAATACAATTGTTTTGGGCTTTTATGATGACAACAATCAACTCGACTTCTTAAACAGGTTTGTAGTGAACTTTTGGAAGAACTATGAAGTACAAACTACTAGTAGCTGCCCTATTCATTTAAGTAATTGTTGGTGAATATGTGCAATCCTTTTTTGCAGCGAGCAAGTTTTCGATGGATATTTCCCTTTAAGAGGTCAAGAGGAAAGAAAGTCACTGGAAATGACGCAGTTCGTCGGTATGATTGCGGACACTCTGTTACTGAATAAAAATGTCTGCGTTTGTAGGCATTTTGAAACGCTTGATAAAACTTTGGTTTCCAAGTAAGTTATAATCTGTAATATAAACAACCAGCTGCATAAACCCCAGTAGGAACTCACTTTTTAAATTGTTTGTTATCTAGACGTGGTGGTCTAAAGTACATCGACGTTTGGCCTGTCAACATTCTCTATCCAAATGAAGCAGACCCATTCAGTGTTACGAGCTTGTTCATGCTCCAGCTGGCATGCATCATAAACATGGTTAGTAATTGAATTCAATACCGCCTATTGTGTCAAATAGTGGTCAAATATCGACAAATATTTACATCTATAGGCTGCACTACCGTCGTTGATTTAGGTGGCAATTTCAGGTGCCGGTGTGGAAATCTCTTCACCTGCGAGTGTTTCTCACTACATCCAACATTCAGGATGACCAAAACGAGCAACGTTTGCGACAGTTACTGCACCAACTGCGAATTGCTGCTACCATACACCAGGTAAACACTTGCATGGGATTCAAAATGAAATGGAAATTTTGGTCAGCTGGAGTGGTTCAGAACAGCGAGTTGATATTTGTGCACGTAATAGTTTTGCTCTGACAAGCAATCTTGCAAATCTTTCAAATCTTACATGATTACTTTTCAAAATTCAAAATCAATCTTTTTAGAGCAGAACCATTTCATGCACATGCTAGGAAATTTTTCTCCAAAATTGTATCTATTAGAGCAGACGACTAATGCCAATGTGGTGCAAAGAGGCTGGACAATGAAAGAAGGAAAGAGAGAGGGAGTGCAACCTACTGGGGATGAAAGAAGCATCGCATGGCGCACTTGTTTGAATTTAACGTTTCGGCAAGTAGCCTTTGTCACTTGTAGAGAGATGTGACTGAGATGACTAAGGTGACTGATGATGAAGACTGATCAGTTATCTCTCTCTGCAAGTGACAAAGGCTACTTACCGAAACTTTAAATTCCAGCAAGTGCACTGCCCAACGCTTTCTTCATCTCCAATATGTTCCGCTTTCTCTCTTTCCCCTGTCACCACAATAGGATCAAAAGAGTGAATTGTCTAATGTTTTTAACTGAATTTGACCAAAACTAACAGTCAGTGACAGATATGCTGTTGTAGGAACGGCACATGTAAAATGTGCTCAGTAAAATTCTTAAAGCCAAACAGGATAGGGAGAGAAATAAGTTGTTGGTTTCCAGGTTCCTGGCTGGGGCAACATTGCTTCTGCCCTCGGGGGAGGCTCCGCCTTACCATTGGGGGGTTCCTATCCAGATCAGATGGTTCCAAACAACATTGTGCGAGCCTATCTACTCAGGTGAGAAATAACTACGTTTATACAATGATCAATCAGAAACAGTGTTTACACTAGATATATATTATTAATTAACGTAGGCAGCGAAGCTAATCTTCAATTACACTACCCCTTCACTACTCACCTTCAACGCAATGCAAAATTCGTTTGCAAAGCCATAGTACATTTGTGGGACATCACTTCAGTGTTGCTTTGGTGGTCTTCAATAGGCATAGGCTACCTCCTGGCACTAAGTTTTCCCTCCTCCATTGCAATTGCATTGCGATAAAGATCAGTGGTGAAGTCCTGGGCGCACGCGGGTAAACAGCATATCCTGACCTACCTTTCAGGCAAAGCAATATGCTGATGAGCGTAAACTTTACGTTTGAAAAACGTAAAACGTTTCAACTCTACGTTTGAAAAAGTAATTGCTACCGGGTGTACTTTTTGGCTGTTGCACAGAATTTCGACTTGATCTAAAAGTACCCCTTTTCCATTTGAGGTATTGGTTAACAAATTTTGCCAATTTGATGTTGTGTCAATAAACTGACTCTCTCAATTCATTCATTAGTCACGATCAAATTGTAGCTTAGTAAATTATGGGTTTCTGAAAGATATCAGAGTTCATAACAAGTTTAAGAGTTTGGATGCATTGCCCAGTCTTAACTCTCAGGTATGGGAAAATCACTGTACACCCACCTTTTTCTGCACTCCACCACTGATAATGATGCCCATCACCACCACCCTATTATTTGCCAGCAATATATAGCCATTGATACATTGTTGAAACTGTGTAGTGCTGAACCCCTAACAATCATTGCAGCGTGAACCAACTGGTAAAGCAGAACTCCGATGAGACGGCAGCCACGTTCTTGTACCTGTCCCAGCCTCCTACGAACAACCAGCTCCACGCTCAGTACCTGCAGTTGTTGACTGAGTTGACGGCCGACTTGCCGCCGACCATACTTGTCCACGGCGTAAGCGCTGTCACTTCCACTACGCTCTAACCAAGACTCTTCCACTCTTACGCATCACTTAAAAACCAAATTTCCAAACGCCTGCGATCATTCATTGATTTGGCGTGGCTATCTCAACTTATCATTGTGAAACAGTGATAGTTTTATATTTAATTATAGTAGAATTTGTTGATACTTATTGTGGATGACTTCTCTTCAAATACTGAGTTTCCTGAAGGGTTTTGTCAGTCAAACTGATAAGTATTATTTTATGTATTGAAATAGCCGTAATTCATATTGCTAGAGTTTTAGATCGTAGTCAATTAATTATGTCTTTAAATAAGTGTTTGATAGCAATATCCATAACGTTTTTAATGCGAATAGAAAACTGAAGAGATTGTATATTTTGATTGTATACTAGATAGCTGATTGTTGCAATGTATTACAGTTTTACTAATTGTTAATGTATGGAATGTAGAAACAAGAAACATAGTATTTGTTATAGGATGTTACGAAATGTCGGGAAATTTAGTAGCCCTTTACTTAGCATTCAAAACCCAGTTCAAACAGTTTTTATAAAAAGTATTTGAGCTCTCCAAATGAATGGCTATGATAGATTTTTTAATCAATACAGATGTGTCACACGGTACATATGGAAGGTTTTAATACTGTTATTGGTGCGTCCTGAGAAGTTGTTGCTACATATCCCTACCTGTCAGGATTGGGTGCGGAAAAATATGGACACATTTACATGTATTGTAACTTTATCTAGATATATATTATATTTCAATGCATATCATAAAATCACATCTTTATCAGGCAAGTCTCGTGAAAATAAGATACATTTTTAAATCACACATTTAATTTGTAACATTTCCTAACAAGTGTGATTAAGAATATTGCCATAGGCGAGAATAAGTGAATAAACTCATGTAAAAAAATTAATTACCATTTGATTTGATGTCTTTAGAGTCTTGTTCCAAATCATTGGACTTTGGACCATCAATGTCCCCACCTTCCACAGCAGCATCTTCATTCTTCAGTTGCTGGTCCCACATGTCTGCATATACACCTCCAGCGGCAATCAGGTCTTCATGCCTGAATGGGCACAAAACAAAATTCAATTTAGATTGACAAAGTGATCAGAGCTGTTGGTAGATGGTATTGTGTGTAACAGATTTGCTGTTTAAATTGACTTGCGGCCCTGAAAAGGATCTAATAGTCGAAGTTTCGTCGGCACGGACGAAAAGCCAACTTTTAAGGTCCTTCTTGGACCGCAAGTCAATTTGAACAGAGCAAAACTGTTGACCACAACCCCAAAATTAATTTTGTCACAAAAGTGTCCAAATTAAATATGGCACATTCTTAGATTCTTGCTTGCGAGGCGATCAGTAGAGATGCCCATATTCTACAATAGAACTAAGATTTAAGTATGTAGACCAATTATTTTCAAGCCCTCTATTACGATTAGCTTCTTTCTAAAAATGTGATCAAGGCGACAGCCAAAATGTCAACTCAACTCAGAACTCTCATGACCTACCATCTCATCTGTAAATTTCATAACTCTATTCTACCTTTCTCTTCCCCATACTCTTATCCGTCCTTTTTGCACAATGCATACCAACAATCTACGAAAAATTGAATTCCTAGAAAAATTGCAACAGACTGAGATACTATTCCACCAACTACTCACCTGCCCCTTTCAACAATCTCCCCATCTTTCAACACAAGAATCTCGTCAACATGAATAATCGTGGAGAGACGATGAGCCACTATGATGGTTGTACGGTTGGCACAGACTCTGTTCAGCGCAGCCTGAATGTTTCTCTCGGTCTGTGTGTCTAAGGCACTGGTTGCTTCGTCCAGCAAGACTATAGCTGGCGCTTTCAGAAGCGTGCGAGCAATTGCAACCCGTTGCTTCTCCCCTCCACTCAACTTGAGTCCGCGTTCCCCAACCTAGGACAAGGCATCCGTCGCTGTCAAGGTTGCCAAGGTTTTTTTGACAGGGAGCAATATCATTGCATTTTTAGATTTCATTTAACCACTTCTAGATTCCTGTCAGATTATGAATCACATGCAATATAAAAACATACACTTTTACATATATACCAGATGGGTTAACTCAACTTACGAATCTTGAGACCTACTCAAAATGGGCTAGGGAAACCAGTTGCAAATAACTGGGTTAGAGGTCACACAAGCTTGCCGAATTCTTTCCTTCCTTTCCTTACAGTTATTATAAAATTTTATATTAATTCTTTATAGATGCATTAGTTTTATTATTGCTCAATGTATATTTGACAAACTTAACATTCATATAGTTACTTAATGACTAATGAGACCTAACAATTAAAGTATGCAGTTTAGTGCTCGTTTACCTGAGTTTCATATGCATCTGGGAATGTGAGGATTCGTTGATGAATGTCGGCATTCTTTGCTGCAGTCACGACGTCTGCCTCTGGCTTTCCGATGCCTCCGTACTGGATGTTATACCTGATGTAATACAAAACGCCATGTTTTGAAAGTGCATCACAAACAAGCAGAGTAAACGTAACTGAAAGGTCCACTTTACTTGATAGAGTTGTTGAAGAGAACGGTGTCTTGAGGCACCACGCCAATTGCCTGACGTAGCGAGCCTTGCTGAACAGTTTTTATGTTGCAACTGTCCACAAGAATTGCTCCAGAATCGACGTCGTAAAATCTGAACAACAGACGAATCAGTGTGCTCTTCCCGCTGCCACTAGGTCCAACCTAGTAAAAGTAAATGAATTTCAATAATAAAATCCAAGCAATTTTACTTTGACAAATGCAGTAAATCTAAGTACCAAAGCAGTGGTAGTTCCAGCAGGCACTTTAAAGCAGATATTCTTGAGAACCACCCTTTCAGGTACGTATGAGAAGGTGATATCTTTGAATTCCACATCACCCCTCTTTAGCATTAATGGGCCGGCTCCTGGTGCGTCAAACACTTCCTCTGTTTCGCGCATCAGATCAAACATGTTTTCCATGTCCACAAAGCACTTCTGAATTGCTCTATAATACGTGCCAAACCAGTTGAGAGGCACGTACAGCTGGATAATATACGAAGCAAACAGCACGTAATCTCCAACGGTAAATCCTTGCTTGTCAACGACCATGTGCACACACAACAACGACCCTGCTAACAACCCACCACAGATGATAACATTTTGGAGGGTGTTGAGGATGTTTAGTGTTATCATTGATTTCCACTCTTCACTCTGAAAATTAATACGTATTATATAGTGCATGCAGATATATAGAATGCAAGCTGCATAGCTTTTTCCATTAGTTATGACAAAGCATCTGCACAAAATTCAGTTCTAATTTTTTACCTGGTAGTGCAAGATGGCATCTTTGTACATGTCAACTTCATATTTCTCTGCTCCGTAATACTTGACGGTTTCAAAATTCAAAAGGGAGTCAACACTTCTTGCCTTTTGTGCATTGTCTGCTAAATTCATGCGCCTGTGAAACTTGGTGCGCCACTCAGTTACAGCCACTGTGCTACCTAAAAAATGTCACGGATGATGGTAGAAGTTGTTAACATGAAGATAGAGTGGAATGTGAAAAATTTTTCAATGGATTTCCAACTTACTGATGTACAGCACCATGGTAATAAACACTATCAGGCCAAACCAGCCATTGAAGGCAGTTATGAAGTATATGATAGCGATGATGATGTCAACAATGGTAGGAAGAATGGAAAAGAGGATGTAAGAAAGCAAGTTGTTTATGCTCTCCGTGCCACGATCCATTACTCGCAAGACTTCACCTGTCTTACGGCTAAGATGCCAACGTAAGCTCAAGCTGTGGAGGTGGCGAAACAATTCCAGCTGCAATTAGAGAAAGGAGTTAAAATCATATCTTCAGTGTTATATATTTCTTTTCAGGAAAATCATCTCCCACTTCATGACTGGTAAGGCATACCTGAACTTCACGGGTGGTATATTGCTGGATACGAATCCACATAAACGAACGCATATTATTAAGTAGGCCCATTCCACCTGTTCCGCCACCTTGTAGAAACTTGAATGCCACGTAGATCAAAATCAGGTCCCAGCGGAAAGTCAGAGGGATGTATGTCATGCTATCCACTGAAAGTAAACAAGGTTCAGCAATTGTGTCATAAGCTAACTGCCAGCAAATTGCAATTATTGTGAGGACACTTACCGATCAGCTTGCTGTAAATGGGGACGTATAGATTGATTACACGGCCAAAGCCAAGTAACAGAAAACAAAATATGACTCGCATTTGAAGAAGGTAACTTTTCTTGGGCCAAATAAATGGAGCTAACGTACGAAGTTTGGTCCAAGCGTTTCGAAAAGTGGAGCCTTCGCTAGTCTCCTAAAAAACAGTTAGGTAATGATTCTGATTAAAGAAATGGAACTTAGTTCAACACCAAGGAAGCAGAAACAGTTTGCATGACTTTACTTACTGGTGGCGTTCCATGCAAGGGATTGTAGTTTGATGACGAACTATTGATGTTGAAGTAGTCTCGGGCTGTCATGATACCAGGAGCTCGCAAGCCCAAGAGGAAAACGCCAAGGGTCGCTGAATACCGCAATACAAAAAGGCCCATCTCAATTTGGTCTGTGAGACTGCAACATTAAAGTTCAAAACATAATTTTAATTAATTTTAATAAATTAAAAATAACTGCCATCTATTTAAATTACACCACTTTATAGGTTTAACACAACTTACGAGTGAAGGTGGAACCACCAATCTTCCTTCTTTAAGTTTAGGAATGATAGACTCTCGGTTATCAAAATTTGAGTCCAAAACAATAAAAGTACGAGTCCATGGCCTCTGGTAGGAACAGAAGGTAAAAGATAATTTCGCTCTCGAATGATCAGCAAACAGGATATCGGATAGACAACCAGTGAAGTCATGACGGACAGCAACTAAAATCATTTAACAAAGAGACCATGAAGTTAGGCACAAGTTTGAGCGCAATACTATAAACTGGGTGTAAAAACACACCGCGTGAATCTAAAAACGTACCATGTAACCGTAAATTGCCCCACCATTAAGGATCGTTGCTTGAAGAATGAACCTTGTTAAGGACAATGCTGGCAAAAACAATGCCAAGAAGAACTGAAACTGGTACCATCTCGAAGTCGGTATAGATTGTTCGGAGACTTGAGATCCATATTTTCTGTACATCCACAGTTGTATGGAGCCAAATAACAGCATAAATCCTCCAATTATGCTTTGGCAAACTGTTTCCATAAAACATTGTGATGTGCCGTGATCAGTCCAAATCTCACTAAGTGTTACATTTGGTGGACAGTACTTCATTGTGCAGAATTATTTGTACAAATGATGGAATTCAAGCTTGATAGTACAATCAGTCACGTACGCCGACGTTAGGCTTGAAATTCGGCATAAAGGTACCACGTGACCTATGGAAAACAAACGAGTTGTAATAAAATATTAATATTCGATCGATCGTGTTGCATACCCTAGCTAACAATACCAGAATTAGCTTTGGCACTGCTGTGTATTACAAAAATACATAGCGCACTGCGATTCAAACAATGGTAATTCGGAGAAGAGAATAAACTGAACTACTAACATTCTTAAATAATCGTGTCTATCATTGATTCTGCAAGTCACATTGACAATAATAACACAGGTAAGTGTATTCCTAAGTATGCTAGGTCACGAAATAAAATGTCGACCGTCGTTGACAGTTGAGCCGTGCGCAGCGCCGCCGACACTGACAGTACACCGGCCGTGGCTGAATCTCGTAGCACGTTCGCTGCCGATCATATGTTCGGCACTTTCCGCCTCGCTTATCAGACAAATAATCCGCTAAATATGATTTGTTAATTTACCTGTGAGAGCTGAGTCCACAATAGTATTTAATACAGTGCTTCTTCTGCACTTGTCACTGTTTTTGGGGCTGATTGAAAACTAAAAAACCAACCGTAAATAGCGTGAAGTAGTGCCAGTTCAAATAGAAAGGGCGGGGCGATGTTCACATCAATGTTGCCGAGGGGCTCAGTACGCAGCGTTCGCGCGCATTGGTCTGTGTTGGATGAATTACAATGGTGCCTCAACCAATGAAAAACGTTTCTAATTAAGTTTAGTAGCCACCAACGTTCAACATTATATTATTATTCAAACATTTTGGCCTCGTTTAATTAAATGCACAAGATCATGTATGCAAAACGTTGGTACATTGCAAGAGCGCGTGATCTCCATTCTATCCAGTATCCTACGTGCCCGCGACAAGGCACTTGCGTGAAGAATCTCTCATCGGCATTTGCGAAATTGCCGCTTAAAAAACCGAGCGATGGAACTAAACTCCCACCCCGTACACCCGCAAATTTTGACAACCATACTATTGTCCACCCAAAAATCTTCTTTTTGTCTTTCTTTCCCCCAAAAATATTCTTGAAGCCGGATTAATTGCGTTTTTGGTGTTGGTGAAACCTGTCCAGGGAGATTACTGCACCCGAGAAAAAAAAATGCATCCAATGCATGCAAAAAAGATGCAAAATCAGCAATTTGAAATTGGGTTGTAAATTAAATAAGATTTCAGTAGCGCTAAACAAATTTTGAAATGTTCGTGAATTTAAAAAACGCTCCTTCGCACGGCTTGGGCCTTTTGCTGCTTTAAATTGTTATTTTTATTACATATCATTCTTTCCGTTTTCCATTTTACGTGATTTTAACTTGCGAATTACATTTCAAACAGGGAATCTTTGATACACAACTTCGTTTGGCATTGAATTTCACAACTTATTCGCACATTGTCAGGCCTCTGACTAAATATGTTGAACATAATAACCCTTATAATTTACACTACATATTTTTTGAATATAAGGCAACATGAAAGCCACGGAAACCACATCATGATATGTTTACAGTCAATCATTCACTGAAATCGGCCTTATTTTTTGGTGAGCCACTCCACAGAGCGACAGGGTTTTCAAAGCTCAGAAGAAAATAATACGAATCATGTAAAACTTGCGGTCTGGAGAATCCTGCCGAACATCCTTAAAAAAAACTAAAGATTCTTCCTCTACCCAGCCTATTCATAAAGCAAGCTGGAATCTTCACTCGGGATAATCGTTACCTCTTCCCGAACAGCAGTCATAACCACTTCGCAAGGAGAGCTGCAGACCTGTCAACGGGTGCTTGTGATCAAAGAACAGGAATTTCGACAAGGATTCAAATCCAAGATCCATGACTTCATTATGAAAAAGAGTTTTTATCACATAGACGAGTTCCTCAACGATTAATTTACTCAATTCATATTATTCTTAATAATATCAATGTATACGTGTTTGCTCAATGTAAGCGTCACTGACAGTTTATATACATAACATGTATGGAAAAACTGATCTATCTAAATAAATAAATAAAAAAAATCCAGGTTTAGTCCATAAACTTAATAACGCCTTAGGGAGTAGCAGTTCCTCTGCACTTAGAAGCTCAACGATCAAACTGGCAACACCGCGCTATTGTGGACGGAATCCAGTCAATATTCATTGATATGGTTGAAGACAAAAGAAAGACCACGCTCACGCATCGCCTTTCCTATATACCTAAGCGACGCCAAGAAAACCGATGCATAGTAATCAGATCAATTTACTAGTGTGTGTCCCCCCCCCCCCCCCCCCCTCTCTCTCTCTCTAGAACCGACATTTCATAATCACTAATTATCGTTATTTTCAGGGGGGGGGGGGGGGGGGGAGATACATTTCATTTTTCCATAATTCTTTTAGTCTGTGTTTTTGTTTCTCTCCATTTATGGAAACATAAAATGATCTGCTCTAAAAATTCTGTGTATGAGAAATCACCAAAAGTGATCACGAAGTCACTGACGTGGATAAGCCAGTTTCCTGATCAGTAGTTGCCTTGCCAGGTAAAATAAGGATTGAATATGGGAATGTGAACTGAAATGGTTCGTTCACGACTTCTGCAAATTTACTGCGCACCTGCATAAAATACGTTATATGGGAAATAAAAGAATATACATTATTGCTAATCCAGATTATTTCGATACATGGTGTGGACAGTCAACATGGGGGTAGCAAGTTTCGAAGACACAATGGCTACCACAGTGGTTTGCTGTAAACGTGACAAAGAGTGATTGGAACGAATTACATACAGCGATGAAGTGCTGCAAACAGGTGAAGTATAGGGACTTAACGGTGACGTTCTCCAAAACAAGTGTTTCGGGGGCGGGGGGTGACCGAAGGATTTTTTATACATTTTACAGTGATATTCGATCTCTTGCATATTTTTCTTGAAGTCCCATAATCTCCTGCAAGATGAATTTTTTTAAAGAGTCAATATTTTCAAACGCGAAGATTGTATGCATAGACACCACACGTTTAATAAAAAAAAAATACTGCCAACAACCCACAGACGTTCCCAAAAAAAGAAAGTTGACGCTTTTCTCGGGATGCGGCCAAGCAAGCAGCAAATGCATGTGCAATGTAGATCATATAGCGCTACCCACGTTCGAGAATGAATTTCTCTGGGTGAAAAACTCATTTAAAGTGATTTAAAACATACATAGCTTCTATATTTATGTTATCGAAGTGAAATTATGTCTTGCCTTAAGATATCGTCTTTCTGCATCTAACATTTTTAATTTTAAACATGTTTGGGGGTTATTTTTACATAATGGTGGATTTCTGCCTGACCTTGGACGTGGGAACACCTAAGGGTTGATATCATTCATATGCTACCATGAATATCACATTTCGCTGCGGCTATACTGACTCAATACAGAGTAGTTTAGAGCTGCCTGCAGTAACATTGTAAACTATATCTGTCAACGTGCGGGAAAAGGTATCTAATCAACGCTATGGATACAAAGTGCCATTTTTTTTTAAATTTTTGCAATGTTCGCATTTTTGTTACACCTGACCTGCCCGTTTTGGCGCCTAGTTGTTTGATTAATTGATTGAGTTGTTGTGTTTACTGTCACATGTTTTGACAGGTGGCAATGTTGCACTGTTCTTACTGTGAATGAGTGGGTGATGATGATCATGATAGAAACCTAACCTAGCCTAGAAGGGAGAAGAGGAAATCTGGCACCGGTTAAACGTCCATTCCGAAAGATGATACGACTCGAACTATAGGGCTCCTCAAAAAATCCAAGCTGTACGACTAAAATGTTTAATGGGAAGACGAACAACTTTATTATTAACAGATCGTCAAGATAGTCCAGATAGCTCAATGGTTCAGAGCATCACCCGCGAAAGGTGGAATCGGGGTACGAGTCCGCGTATGGTCATCAATTTTTGAGACGGTTATAGTGTTGTTAATAATAAAATACCCCGCGCATTGCAAGCGTTTGCAATTGAAATCAGATTTCATCCTAATACGAATTACTTTGTTTCATGAACATTTAATCCCCTCAACCTCTTTCCTGTCCAGAATTGCGAGAGTGGTGCTCTTGTGACTCTCGATCTTACTTCCCCATGCGATTCTTGTGTGTAATCTTTTACATTAGTGTTGAACCTATGATATATCGTTGAGTGTAGGTTATAGGTTGAAGCACAACGTTAATGTTACAGTTGATTACAGCTATCTATCAAGAGTGGGGAAGTGTTTGAGTTTGACTATGTGGACAAGGAAGTTAATATACCTGACCATAGCAGAACCTCATTTTTTATATTGTAACACCATCTTCTTTAATATTAATAATAATGATAAAAATAGACTACAAAAACAGCTCAATAGAGCGATGCGGATTATACTAAAAGAAAACAGAATGGGTTCTGTTATAGAGACGAAAAAGAAGTTAAATTTTGTAGATATTTTAAGAAAAAGAGAGTTAAATGTTTTTGTTTTTATCCATAAAATTATGTTAGGGTTAGCACCTCATTATTTAAGTGAGAAGATTAAGTTAGTAGATAGCATTCATAATCATAATACTAGGAATAGGAATAATATATTTGTTAAGTCTTCTAAATTAAATACAGTATTAACTAAAGGAACTAGTGATTATAATACATTGTTAAAGGAAATTACGAATATAAAAACTGTAAATAAATTCAAGACTAAATTGTACGAGAAATTTACAAAAGGACAATGAGAAAAATGGAATGTAAAATTGTTCTTTTTTTAATAGCTAAAAAAACTAAATAAAAACCAGACAAACATACAAACAAACAGTTTCTGCGTGAAAGATGGCCGCTAAATGACTACCTTACCGACAAAAATGCAGAGTACCGGGACATCACGTTAAGTAGAGCCACTGTCGTATGAGAGAGGTTGGAGGGATGAAAGTTAGTACAGCAACTTCATTCGCCTTGCTTATCAAACTCTCGACAGCATGGATTTGAGGAGGAATCCTGCCGTTCGCGTTGTACCGTCCTTCGGAAGGGACATTAAGCCGGTGGTCACCTTTGTGCTATTCGACAGGAGTAGGCTTCGTGCCGGCACCGAAATTCACCTCCTCCCTTCTAGACTAGATTAGGTTCATCATCATCCTTATCATCATCCACTCATTCACCGACGCCATGTAAGACCAGTGCCACAGGGCCCGTTGTCAAAACAGTGCGTCGTTAAACACAATAATCAATCAATCAATCGAATGCAATGGGAAATTTTAATGGATATGTTACATGTTTAATATTAAATCTCCCAAAGTAAACTCACTTATTATTAAAACGAGTCGCGAATTCAGGAATATGTTTTAAGATACGAAACAATTCACAACCTCAATGAACGAATGCACATAACTCTAGAATCTAGGTCTGAGCCACAAGAGAATCTCAAACTATTGCAGGCGCATTACATTTTCTGTTCACTTTATCTGTACTTTTCGAACGTTTTGAATGAGCTTTTGAGCTTTATTCAGAGTTGCTTGTTTGCTAGCCATGCATTTAAAGTTAAAGTGAAATCGAGTGGATGTCAAAAATATTATTTGAAATCTCGGCTGTGACAGATATTATTGAATGAGAAACTTGGCACCTACACAAGGCTATGATGATTGAAGAAAGGAATTTGAAAAATGTGTCCGTGTTTATCGGGAATTTAATAAAAATGTATGTTTCTTTTTTGATACCTCTCATGGTTTTGTAAACACCTGTGAACCAATAGTTTTGGCCGTGGTGCTCAGTATAAGGGTAAAGCTAATCATGCATTGCAAAATTCAGGATGACATCATGACAAACATCTAAGATCCCTAGACTTTAGTGAAGATGTTATAAGTTCAGAAATGCAAAATGAAAACAGTATATGAAGGAAATGCTACAGCGATTATTTTTTATTATAATCATATAATCCTCTCCGTCGAGACACAGTGCAACATTTCTCTACAATTTTTCTTTTGTTAACAGCTGCCGTATCGGTTGGCTTAAAAATATGATTCAAAATTCTTTGGGTAGGTGCTTGTGTTCTCCTACCGCCCTGTAAGTTTCAATTGATTCCAATCAATGTTCTTTATGCAATTGACCGAGAAAGAAGTGACTGTTTTTTAGCTAAATCAAAGATTGCCACGAAACGGCTTGAGCTGCAAACTTGAAATTAAACACTCACGTTGTTGACACAAAAACCATGTTTAGTGTACACGACTTTTTTGAAATTCGATTTGGTTCACACATAAATGCATTTTTATATTTATTTATCAAAATTGCTGATATCTTTCTTTGGAATGCAAACTTCGTATTTCAACGAAGACCGAACACTAGATTATGTAAATATTTGTTTTGAAAAAAATCACGAACGCTCTATCTTTAATGAGCTAGGCGGTATAGGTGATACCCTAGGTAATACCTAATTGTAAACACAGGGGTGAATCGGTGCAATTCTCTGTCCAAAAACTGCTCGTTTTTTCCCTCTCGCGGCTGTCGAAGCAGCGTTATCGCATTCGAATTCCTAGCACAAGACGGAAATAGCCCAGGATTATAATAATTGCCGAACTACTGCAGTGACTGAGCGTGCAACACATTCAATCCTTCCAGATTTAGAGGGTGCCCGAATCTTGAGAAATATCATCAGCAAAATTTAGCGTCAACTTGTGCGGCAGAATGTGATGACAATGGTCTGTTCAATTACTAACTTTATGCCTAATGTCGTCATGATACGTAAAATCCAATGAAAACGTTTGGACTTTCTGCCTGTTAGACTATTCAAATTGCCAGTCTTTCATTAGCGCCATGTGCATACAGTTTTGGTGCTGCGTGGTTCAATAATAAATCAATAAAAAATAGTAATAAGTACAGAAAGGGTGATTTCTTGTTCCCTGCTTTGTTGTATATTTTTATTATTAGTTACACCGTTAATTAGTTCAATTTATTGCACCGAGAAGTTCAGTTCGGTACAGAAAGAATATTGTCACAATGCACCTCAGTGCGATGTCATGAACGAGTTTTCTTAGCTATAAATCGTACACGAGATATGTCAAATCTAGTCGGCTGCTTATTTCGGCAAGTAAAATGCTTCCTACTGACCTAAATTTTAATATCATATTGCAGCCCGATAGACTCGGTGGATATTGCTTATATAAACACGCTTGGAAGTCGCTGTGAGCCTCTCATTGCATAAATTCACGATCATGACCATGTCACATTGAAATTGTTGGGTGAGAAATTATGTCAAATCGCTATATCTGGCTGGGGCTATGATGTCGTTCGAAAAAGATTTCCGTACAGAACATTTCGGAAAGTAATGTGGATTGTTTCAAAATTCGGAAATCTATCAAATGATAGGTACTTTGACTTGGCGGGTGCTTATCTCAATGTTGATTTTCTTGGAATTCTCGCATTGCTGGGTTTTATAATAATATCGCCAGGCGATTACGACGACTTGGCGAGACGGAGCAGGTGTTCCAGTAACCTTGCTGGTTGATCACGGTAAAGTGATGCTAGAGAGGGTAGTTTCAACATTAGAACAAAAATTTAAACTGATTTGAAATCAGGTCTCGAAGCCAAATGTAACGGTGCTTTAAAAATTTTCGAAATTAAATTATTAGCATCAGATGGATTTTTGAGTTAAATGGCTCTGGTATAAGCGTTCCTCGGATCATTTTTATCGCAAATCTGCTTAGACATTCAGTAGTGTTTTGTTCCGAATCAAATCTAGACGCATAGCTAGACACCCACGTGATACACTCCCCTTGTGCCACGGTAGAAAATGTGTGGAAAGGGAAAATGCACACCGCGTCCCGTATCACTCCCCCGGATGCTTATAACACTCTTGAAGCAATCATATACCAAATGGTCATAAAAAGAAATCATAGACCAGTACAAATGGCAAGCATGCCACCAAATGAAATTTATTTGTATTGAAAATGGAATCACTTCTATAGAAGCAATTAAATCATGGTAAGTTAAAATATAATTTACCTCTTATCTCGATTACAGTTAATCACATTTGATCACATTTGATCACAATTGGTTTGACACACACTTTATTGCACAACAATAGGTCTCTTTAGTCGAATTTAGTCCCTAACATTGATCTCGAAATGTGAATCTCGAAATCGAATGGCCGACAACGTGTCAAACAAAGTCAACGCGTTCCCACACCCCCTTCCTTGCAGATCAGTCACAGCCAAGATTCTGTAGTGGTCGGACGTATCAGTGTTTTAAGAAAAAATGGCTTTACCGGAGGTTAGAATTGTACATTTGCTTGGTTTCATTCAAGTACGAAGACGAGAAATTCGCGACATTCGCAAACTCAAAGGCTGCCTGCAGGATAAATACTTATCAACGTACGCGAAAATACATGAAGTTCGAGAAGCTATTCATAAATTCCCCGAAGAGGATGAATATGCCTGCCCAGAATATCGGGAACTGTTACTCGAAGAAGAGGAAGATCTTCGACGACTCCATGAAAAAACTTACCGAGCAATTGCGGAGTTATATCGCCAAATTAAAATTAAAATCGACGAAGTCGAGGACGCAAAACTTGAAAAAGCGATGCACCTAACGAATCATTTCGGTATAAGAGACACAATTGCCACCGCAAATGAGGAAGAGCATCTTGAAGAGCTGGAAATTTTCGATTGGAACACTGATGTGTAAATGACCTTCGTGTGTGTACATATATATAATTAAGAGACTATTCATAAATTTTTTACCGGATGCAGGAATGTAAAATAAATTGGAGAGTGTTATCGTACTTAATGATCACTTTATTTTACCAACGTCCTATCCAGCATTACGATATCATTATTTTATTGTGGAGTAGGGAATAGGCTCACTCTCTAAGGTATCATCGTTGTAGAGTTTCAACGTCAATGTTAAAGTCTCTGCGTGAAAAATGACTACCTTACCGACAAAAATGCAGAGTACCGGACAATCACGCTAAGTGGAGCCACTGTCGTATGAATTTTAATTTCGATATTTCTCGTAGGTTAACTCACTTTTGAAACTTTTCATGCTCAAAAATTCTTCATCAATGTTTACCTCAACGATTGATACACATGTAACGATATTCATAAGCGAGTAACCTACTATAAATATCGAAATTAAATTTCATGTTACAGTGGCTCCACTTAACGTGAACTTCCGGTACTCTGCATTTTTGTCGGTAAGGTAGTCATTTTTCACGCAGAGACTGTAACATTGACGTTGAAACTCTACCTATAACCTACACTCAACGGTATCATGGTACGTTGACAGATCGAAGTGACTATTCGCACAGTAGGTTAGCTAGCTCATAGTGTTGTAACATATCTGGTAAAATGTTGAAGAGGTGATATTCCAATTTTTAATTTACAGCAGTTTTACTTGTCGTCGTTCGCTCTTTAGGCAAATACAGACATTAAATTAAATTTTTAAATAAATGTTCAACTTTCTAATGTTCATTGGCAGTAATGTTGTTTTATCGTCTTATTGAATCATTCTATTGACGATATTCGTATCCGCTAGGATTAATTTAATAAATGTTATTATTATTGTTATTTTTAAACAAAAAAGCAATGTGGAGAAATGTTCAGAAGTTTAAGCAAGGTATTGCGGTGGGCCTGTAGACTAGGGTTGCCATAATTAAAATTTCGGAAGGCGGGACAAATTTTAACAAACGAAAATTAGTTAGGCCGGAGGCTCGGGGGATAGACAGAGCCCCCCAAAAAATAAGGGTGTGGATGTGGGAACAGGATTTGAGGACCATTTTCAGCAAAGTTACGCATTTTAGGTATATTTAGGTTTTTCTTGGCACTTGAAATCCCGAGTCATATTTATGCATCAACTTTCAATTTAGCAGCAGGAAATTTAGGTATAATTCGTATAACTATTAAAAAAATATCTATATTTCATCACAGATTTTTACATTTTTTGTTTGGACAGTTCACGTACAATCATAATATCATTGGCACAATAAGAGGAACAATTAGCTATTTATAAGGAACAATGCAAATGCAATGATCGATTTCGTGATTTTTTTAAAGAAAATTACGATCGAGCGGGACATTTGTCCCGCTCCGCGGGACGCGGGACTTTTGAGTGAAAAGCGGGACTGTCCCGCCGTAAGCGGTACGTATGGCAACCCTACTGTAGACGAGTGGCAAACACAAACGTGACACACATTTTGAATCGTACTAATTTATCAGTTTATTTAGCCAACCTCTCATTCAGCACGACGCAATCATTATTTTATTGTAGTGTAGTGTTTACACTAAACATTAAAGTAAGACACATTCATTAAAGAGAAAACTGTTTTCCTACTGTCTAGGTGTCAAGGTAGGTTGACAGTTCTAAACGGCTATTCGCACGACAGGATATCCGGCTAATAGTGAAAGATAAGAAGGCACATTTTGACTTTACCGTGAAGAATTGCCAACCTGCGGGGATGTTATTCTCAGCTTGGGTAAATGGCGCGTATCACAGTTTATCAGAGTAGAATGCTTCCTGCAAATGTGCATGCAAGGAGACTCCCTTTTTACGCAATTTCGACCAACCAACTACCCCAGGTGTGTATTTTAAGGACTCATGTCGACCATTATTTAAACAATTGTCAATTTTACCACTGACCTAAAAGCAAATTTAAAATATAATTTTGTAGATTAGATAGGGGACCAGAGGCTATGGGAGTACATTTTTTCAATGACTCACTTTAAAATATAAAGATGTATAAGGATGATAAACAATTCGGTGATATTTTAAAGAAGTTCCTTTTGCTGCATTGTTTTTATAGTGTAGATGAATTTCTACATTTCAATTGAATGAACATTTTAGATTTAGTACATTTTTTATTGTTATTTTATTCCTATGACTGCTATGAGTATGACGGCACATTACCAATATCTGTAATAAATTAATCTGGTTGTAAACAAATACAAATACAATTACAAAATACGTACAAGAAATGAACAATCCAAAAACGACAGAATAACCTATCGCAACCTAGCTGCAAACCGTAAAATAATTGTTGTTATGTTTGCAAATCCGTAATGGATGCCGTCAGAAAGTTTTAGCATGTTGCAGCGATAATCTCATAATTAACTATTTTACTTTTCACCATTCGCCCTACATGAAAACACAGACATTTAATGTGTACCTAAATAAATCGAGTAAAGACAGTAGCCACCCCACCCGGACTCACATCAACTGTGAGCTATCACACTTACGCAATGGCAAGAGAAGCTATGGGATTTAAAGCATAATAAAGGTAAATAAAAAAAATTTCGTTAGATTTTCGAATAATGTACCAATCGAGTGAATGCCTAGATCTGTCGAGTTGTTGGAGGTGGTGCGTGTTAAATGCTCTAAATTAAATCAACTTCTATTGCTGCTTTTTAATTAAAAAATATAACGCAACTATAGAATTTTTAACAACGTCGAAGACTCTTTTCTGGCTAAGGAAGATGTCAGTAGTTTATTGAAAGAAACTTTGTTGGACAACAAGATTCTGGAGGTAGATTACGAATTTTTGCTGTTGATAAAGATAAACCCGAAGTAACCTAACCTAACTTTGTGTTGAAAACATCGAGTACCTATCTTAAATTTTTTGCGTACCTTCTCCTTTAATGGTTACTTCTAGATTCACGTCCACTTTATCTAACCTAAGCATTAGTTTTTACACCAGTTTTACAACTGGATTTTTGAATCAATCTTTCTACTTCTCTCTACTTCTCTCTAATTTTATCTACTTCTAACTATATCAACCTCTATCTACTTTTATCTAATTCTATACTTAAATTGAAGCACCGGTGCATGTGAGCAAAAAATAACTTAGTATGCGTTTCTAGAGTTTTTAAGATTTTCTTTTAAACCTTGTAAAAAGTCTTGGAATTGACGTTTTACAGTGATTATTCGTAATTTTGCCACTATCGGGGTAATTTTGGGCTTTATTTGGGAGTAAATTTTGATCACTCTTAAACGTTTTTATCCAATTTTTTCCTTTATTTCTACACCTTCATTGTTAACTCGCGGACCCAAAAAGTCGGACGATTTTGTTATTTGGGGTGCCAATGGGGAGAAATCCAAAATTATCAAAAACCTTTTTTTTTCTCTTGATCCTGTTCCACAGTGTTTATGTTACATCTTTGTAACTTAAGAACTAAAACTTTGAAGCGTAACTAAATGTGACGTTTTTTAGTGAGTGAGACGGGTTTTTACATCCAGGGGGGCATTTTGAGCTAATTTTAAAAGTGTATTATACTACTTTTCTGCAGTTTCTGGGATGTTCTTTAAAAAGGTTTTTTGATGGGTTTAAAACAACGTTTAACCGTGCGTAGTTGTGGTTTCGGGGACCATAATAAATAAAAAATTCGTTAATACCTTGCTGTATTTGTAGTTGACCAGTCGGCAGCCAGGATTGTCACAATCGGGGGGAAATATGGGCAAATTGAAAGGGTGCATTTACAGAACGCTGGCAAGGCAACGACGGCCTGGGGGAAATTTGGGCCATTTATTTGGAGAGGTTTTGTGTGCTTGGTGGCATATTTCAGAAGGTTTACATCTCGGGGAAACTCATTAAATGCGAAACACGTTGCGTGCAAAACACTTTTCGTGTGCGACACTTCACATGAGGTGGGATTCAGAGGGGGAAGCCCCTTGCCGTCAACGCCGCGCTCGGAGGGCGCCTGGGGGCAAAATACTAGTACTAGTAAGTATTAGTAGAGCAATTAGTGAAATCAACTAATTTTACCGACATTTTGTTACTTATTTTAAGGAACACTTATGCCCTTTCAAATATTGATGCTTTAGCTGGGACTCAAACCCCGATCTCTACCTTTCGCGGGTGTTGCTCCAACGAACACATCATTTTTGAGAGGGCATCAATTTGTGAAAGGGTAGTAGTCTTCCCAACAAGAAATACTTCGCGCATTGCAAGCGTTTGCAATTTAAATCAGATTTCTCGGCATATAACGTATCCAATGTCAAATTGGAGTTACTCGAGATTGATTGGTTGTGACGTAGTATAGCGTCACTAGAATCAGAGTGATTGTGAGTTTTCACAGTGTAGAGGTGGTCGCGAGAATAGAAATCCATTCGCACAATATCTCGCACAATAAATGCCCAGTAGCCGTCTGAAATTCAGCACTTTTGAGTGTTATTATGGTGCGCCATCCACAACATTTGGGCGCATAGCTAACGACCCGTAAAATATAACGAAAAAATAACAACACCATTCGAAAGCTGAGAAAATGTCACAGGGTTGCTCATACTTAAAATCAGAAAAACATATTTCTGAAATGTGTCTAGTAGTTATGTGAATCTCTCCAGAAAGTTGCTCTCCAGAAAAGTGCATCGCGTACCCCTGCTAAACTGTTCCCGTACCCCACTTTGGGGAACACTGGGCTAGAGCAACACCCGCGAAAGATTGTGATCGGGGTTCAAGTCCCCGTGTAGGATCAATTTTTTATGAGAGGGCATCAGTGTTCCTAATAATAAAATACTTCGCACATTGTGAGCGTTTGCAATTCGAATCAGATTTCACTGCAGATGCCTGTAACTTCGTCAAGGGTGAAAGCAAACGTGACATTTCTTTGATAACAAAAGAACCACACAAATTTAAACATTTACTTTGTCTAGGTACCTTAAATGCAAAACTAAAATATCAAGGTCAAGTATTCAAAGAACTCACACATTTAGCCTTTTCAATATAAAATTACTCCTAAAAACGTATTTTTTACTAACTTAGTAATCAATGATTGTGTGAAAAAAACACACATTTTTCGTGCCTTTCTTTACACTATGTACAAATGTTACAAATGTTATTTACAAATCTATGCAAATTTCAAACTTAATAAATGGTTTTCAAAGAATTAGGAGGAAAATACTTTTAAAATTTCTAGTGTAGCCGGCGACCCACCCCGGGACATCGAGTGATTACTAGTTTTACTAAATATTTTACTAAAACTTGTCAGAAAAATGTCACGTGCATCATAGTTCCAGTCGGCAGGGCATAATCACGAATTTTGTCACAGACAACCCCCGCATTGCTGGCTTCACCAATATTTTAGGAGCATGTCACATGTATGGGCCTATATTCTAAACAGCACCCCGAGCTTTTCAAGCCACCTGACACCTCCTGAAAAAGGAAATGTCTAAATCGCTCGAAAAAAAATTGAGTCGATCCCTGTTAAAAATTCACTCGAAATAGATACCTCTAGGAATGATTCAGAAGTTAACAAAAAAAAATACAAAATTTTCACCGAGTTCAATTTTGATGTCTGCAGTCTCTTTTGGCCCGTTTCCTTCCACTCTCAACGCACATATTGTGTCGCTGATCCTATAGGATCCGTATAGTATATATACTTCTGGCGACGGGAATGCAACGAACGCCATGCTAGCAGGAAAAATTCAAGTACTATTTGGAATTTTCAAGTAATAACTATATAAAGTCTAACCGAAATCTCGACAAGACCCTCTGGGAGTGGCTGCCGGACCTGGTCTCGCCTGCAGTCATACGCCCTGTTGACGCCTAATTCCGCCACTGGTTTTAGAGGAATTTTTAGGTTAGTTCTCGCTAAGATATACGGGCAGACTCTACCGCTAAAATTCCACTGGTCAAACAAAATTGAATGAAAACTGATTAATAATTATGTGATATGAATGTTTGACGACTTTTAAACCCGATGTTGTTGGACTGAACTAGCGCATAGCGAATTTCTAACTCGCTGGGCTCTGAAATCGATGACACGCGCTGAGCGTGCCACATCATCGCTATAAATTCATTTGATTCTTGAAGTGGGGAACGACGGGGAAGGAATGTGGAGGGGTGCTGAACTAAATATAAACCCATTTGCACCCTCGGCTAACTATAGGAGGTTTAAAATTCAGGACTAACAAATGAGTATGATCAGTGATCACTGAAACACAATTACATGAACATAATCACTGAACTGGTATATGGTATATTAGTTCTAACCAAAGTTAAAAATGTCAGTGTTAGCGTGGAAATGCCTGAATTTAATCCTGAACGCCTAAAAGGTATAGGCTCCCAGGCTAACCAAAAGTTAACATTTCAGGGCTAGCGATTGTGCGTGGTAATGTCTGAACGTAATTGCTGAACGCGTGAGGTATAGTTGATTTTATTCGTGGGATTTAGCGACGCACTGTTTTGACAACATACCTTCGGCACTGGTCTAATGGCGTCGCTGAATGGGTGGATGAACATGAATGATGAACATGATGATGAAACTTACCTAGCCTTGAATGAACGAAGGTAATCCCGGTGCCGGCGCCGTAGTTATACTCGTGTCGAAGGGCATCTAGAAGACCAACGGCTTAACTTCCCTTCCGAAGGACGGTACAACGAGAACAACAGGATTCCTCTACAAATCCAAGCTGCCAGGTGGTTGATAAGCAAGGCGAGTGAAGTTGCCATAACGTGCATCCATCTTACCTTACTCCCGAACAGAAATGGTATGTGTGTGAAATAGTCACTCATCCAATACCTGACCCGGTGCAGTGTTCCTCAACTTCGTTGATCTCATGAGAACCGGTGTTTCGAACACGCCAAACCGTTTGGATTAACTTTTCTGGAGTATTTTTCAAAGGGATAAAGCAAAATCAATCTTCGCTTAAAAGTGGGATGGTCATCCATCTAATACCTGACCTAGCGCAGTGTTGCTTAACGTCGGCTAACTACTACTAGTAACTTCTGCCCCCCAGGCTAACCAAAGGTTATAAATTCAGGGCTAGCGTGGATATATCATAACCTAATTAGTGAACGAGTAAAAGGTATTTTGTTTCTTAATTTTAACTTTCATTCGTGGCCTTTTATTGTACAGGGGTTGCTTTTATTGTGAGGAAGGGGTGAGTAAAGCCTTACCACCCCCACAATTGCCGACTAACCTTAGGGCATATAGTGACAAACCCCTATACAATGTCATATCAGAGGATGTGTGGATGAATTGGGATGTCACCCTGGAAAAATACCGGGAAGTGAACTTGTGGAGTTTTTCAAAATGCTCGCTATATTCCATGGGAAAGCAACATTCATTTGATTGGTAGGTGCAATTTAATTTTCTTGAAAGTAAGCGTTCTGTCCTAATCCCGTAAATAAATCCCCTGTATTGATGTATTATTGGTACAATACGTTGGAATGTGAGTGAATTGATATGTTATTGACTTTCAATAAGAAATATTCATACCAAAACTTTCCGTGCGAGTTTTTGACCTAAGTTTCGAAACGTTAGTAAAAACTTGATTGAAACCAAAGGAGCACATGTAGGACAAAACAGGTTGTTTTGCAACTCATTTCTTATGCAACAAATCATCAGTCATTTATCTGATTCGCGTAAGGTCTCTAATATTGTATCTAAGACGGAAAATGTGTTTTCAACGGATGGCGGATAGCGAGTACTCTCAGCATGAAATGCGCTTTACGGCCCCATTATGTCCCCATCACTCTCTCGCTACGCACGACCACGGGATGAATACGTGCTCACCGAGTCCACACTTAAATGATTGCGTCATCTTCACATTACAAAGATCATTCGTTTCTGGCTGGGGTGAGATCCCCACTTCTATCAGATTGTCGGCTGACGTCACTCACACAAGCTCTAGCTCGAAGTTGGTTGGATGAAAGGAGGAGTTTCGTCAGGTAGGGTCGATATAATGCTTGTACCAGAATGCATTGCCAACGTTCCCTCTTTGCGTTGCCTCCGCATTGCCTCCTGCTCTCAGGCTCATTCTAGATCAGGCTAGCAACGGAGTTGGAGCACGTTAGGTGCACTCAAGAAATTACGTCGTTTTTTCATCAAAATCAGTGTAACTTAGATAAAAAATCTGTGAACATCAATGTTTTTGATTGATACTTTACAGCGTCGAGTGGTAAACTTTTTTTCTATTACAATATTGAAATCGGTGTGATAAGTGAGAGACAATTTTGTGTAACTTTGCTTGCCGCCGTCAGCGCTTTACCTTACTCAGCAGGGCACGTCATGGCTTCAGGCACACCATTGGAAACTTGAACAGATAACGTGCTTCTCTGGTAAGTGCTTTTCCATCCGTTGTTCGCTGCTCGCTTTTTGCTGTCGTGCCTGTGTCGGCTTGCCGCTTCGCTATCTCTTGCTTGGTTCTTTCGGTATTGCTTTTCTGCTACAGCCCGTCTAAAATATGTGCGCAAGGGTGGATGGCTGTGCGCAGACGTCAAGCGGGCATTTACGCACCCGATTTCATGTATGATATACAAGTTGGAAGTAGCCAAAAGTTTCAAATATAATCACATGTCATAATTGCCGGGATATAAAAAGTTTAGCGGCACTATTTTAAGAAACATGTCCCATCCGGCGCGCCTGATGTTTTCTAAAAGATTAGTATCGAAACCAACCCCTCTCTCTCGTCAACCAACAAATCCTGCACCCCGAGAGTATCGATGTTTTTTGGAAGGACCCTACAAATTTTGCTCATTAAACGTACTACACATTTCTACCCCTCGTTCACCACCCTACTACCATCGCAAGTCCCAACTCCCTTAAATTCCAGGATATCGACCCTCTCCCTGCTTGCACTCTCGTTCCTATCCTGCACCATGCCGTTGGGCCTATTATCTTGCATCGTAATTTTGTCACCTCACTCACACTGAGCACTCAATTTCAAATGTGCCAGCATTTTCAAAGCAAGCTCAAACTGAAAGTAATCGCGTATCAGATTATATTTCAATGTCGATTACAGTAAAGGTTGTTCGTTATCTTGTTGATATCTAATTAGAATCAACTCTTTCAAAACTACGAAATAAACAATTGTGATTTGTGACACCTCTATGAGCTTAATAAAAAATAAAAAAATAAAAAAATAAAAACGAAACAAATGACACCCGATAAAAAATTATACCCCATTCCTAAGTACTAACGTCGGCATGCACTAGAAGCCACCAATTAGCGAGTGACCATTCGACAATCGTGTAAAAGTGATATCACGTGTCACATTAGCACGCCGACCGTTCCTATCCCGGTCCGTCCTAGCAGCACATGCCCACACAGTAAAGTCGGGTACATTTTCGGTCAGCATCCCAGCACACGCTAACCCTCGCCAGCCGCCGCTGTTCCCGAAAACACACACCTACCATGTGATGTGTGTGTTGTCTGCTCTCTGCACTTGGCATCGTCCGTTCGGCGCTCGCTGCTCGCCGAGTAGTATTGTGTGCGCGCATAGCGACGTTGCCAGAGCGGTGCGGCACCCGTACACTGCGCTAGCCGGGCAACGCCGCTGTACAATCAAGTCTTTTATCATGCCAGCTAGGGAGGGGATAGAGCTGTTGGTAGCTGCCGAGCACGGCGTGGAGCGGCGCGGCTGGACGACGCTAGGCTATTGGGGTGTAATGGCGGTGCGGATCGGCCGAGTCAAAGACTTGCCGTCATGCGAACATAGGTGCAACGGTAAGGAAGGTCGGCGGCGGCGGCGGCTGCTGCGGCTGCTTGCGTTGACGCGTCGTTACGCCGTGACTACCAGGGTACCATGCCGATGCGGTTGCGACTCGCTAACTTCGAAACGCGTCTAAGATGAGGTCGGCTTTTGCATATGATATGTAAGAGTCGTTTCTAATCTGTTAAGTAGGGATGCTGGCAGTGGTGTAGTCCCGAGTGTAGACGGCGTAGACCCACGTTTCATTTTTTAAATTAACGCGTGCCCACACTTTCATTCAAGAAATACGCAGGAATACGGCACACTTTTGTTAGTTTGCTGTAAGAATTTTAAACTCGAGCTTGGTAGGAAACCCGATTTGTCGAGAACAAACCCTTAGAACGGAAACACAAATTGACTAGAAATGTGGAGTTACTGTAAAAGTGAAAACAGGTGTGACAAATTTAATTCTGCATACCCCCACCCAACACCACCACCACCACCACCACCACCACCACCACCACCACGGGTTGACATAAAAAAAACGTTTGACCACCTTTTTCCAAGCACCACGCCACTGGATGCTGGACTGATCAAAGTTCAGTCTCCGAATTACGTTACGAAAAGTAACTGACGTAGGCGAGACTGACAGGAAATTATACCCCGATTTGTGATCCTTGCTAAGGTATCATTGACATTTGTGCGCTTATGAAAAAACAACTTTGATGCAGAGCGAGACGGGACTAGAAAAATTGCTTTGCATTGTCAATTATCTGACTCAACTCTTTCGAGAACGCTTTTACGCGCTTGTCGTAAGTCTGTGTATACCTGAGACTTGTTGAATTTAGAATGAGTGTGACATTTGTGCCTGCATGCCAACCGTTATGCGCTTACGTGGTGGAAGGAGTTAAGTAGGTTATTAGTAGGTAGTACATTGGTGTATAGGCACTAGTTCTACACAACGTCATACCACAGATTTTATAGGTAAAGTCAGAGGGCCAGCGTTCATTTTAAACTTTCTGCTGAGTAAACAAGTCGGCAACACGTGGTAACAATAGGTGTCACCCGATGGCGCTTGCGGCCGTCCTCTTAACAAACATATACAATTGATCTAAAATTACTAAACATACTTATACCTGATTAATTGCGCGTGAACCAGAATTAAATGCTAGTTATCTACGAGGAATAACAAAATTTTGTAACACTTCAAAAGGCGGTGAAGCCATCTGTTAGCATCCTCCATTTTTGTCAGTAAAGAAGTCATTTGGCAGCTATTTTTCGCGAAAACGGTTTGTGGTAGTTCGTGCCGTTGCGGCAGTGAGGCCATACAATTACGCGCATGGCTCCTGAAACACGAAACTGACCGAAGCAATGCAATTTAGGCATATATTCTCGCGCGATAAAAGATGACGCATCAGCATGTCGCATCTATCTAGGCTGCCAATCGCTAACTTCCGCGATATCAGCGAATTTTACTAGGGGCAATGACTAGCGACCCCCAAGGTTTCATGAGAATCAGGTACAGGCAACGACTAGCGATCCCAAGGTTTCATGAGAATCAGGTATAGACAACGACTAGCGATCCCAAGGTTTCATGAGAATCAGGTACAGACAACGACTAGCGATCCCAAGGTTTCATGTGAATCAGGTACAGGCAACGACTAGCGATCCCAAGGTTTCATGAGAATCAGGTCCAGGCAACGACTAGCGACCCCCAAGGTTTCATGAGAATCCGGTACAGGCAACGACTAGCGACCCCCAAGGTTTCATGAGAATCAGGTACAGGCAACAACTAGCGATCCCAAGGTTTCATGAGAATCAGGTATAGGCAACGACTAGCGACCCCCAAGGTTTTATGAGAATCCGGTACAGGCAACGACTAGCGACCCCCAAGGTTTCATGAGAATCAGGTACAGGCAACGACTAGCGACCCCCAAGGTTTCATGAGAATCAGGTACAGGCAACGACTAGCGACCCCCAAGGTTTCATGAGAATCAGGTACAGGCAACGACTAGCGACCCCCAAGGTTTCATGAGAATCAGGTACAGGCAACGACTAGCGACCCCCAAGGTTTCATGAGAATCACGTACAGGCAACGACTAGCGACCCCCAAGGTTTCATGAGAATCAGGTACAGGCAACGACTAGCGACCCCCAAGGTTTCATGAGAATCAGGTACAGGCAACGACTAGCGACCCCCAAGGTTTCATGAGAATCAGGTACAGGCAACGACTAGCGACCCCCAAGGTTTCATGAGAATCCGGTACAGGCAACGACTAGCGACCCCCAAGGTTTCATGAGAATCAGGTACAGGCAACAACTAGCGATCCCAAGGTTTCATGAGAATCAGGTATAGGCAACGACTAGCGACCCCCAAGGTTTTATGAGAATCCGGTACAGGCAACGACTAGCGACCCCCAAGGTTTCATGAGAATCAGGTACAGGCAACGACTAGCGACCCCCAAGGTTTCATGAGAATCAGGTACAGGCAACGACTAGCGACCCCCAAGGTTTCATGAGAATCAGGTACAGGCAACGACTAGCGACCCCCAAGGTTTCATGAGAATCAGGTACAGGCAACGACTAGCGACCCCCAAGGTTTCATGAGAATCACGTACAGGCAACGACTAGCGACCCCCAAGGTTTCATGAGAATCAGGTACAGGCAACGACTAGCGACCCCCAAGGTTTCATGAGAATCAGGTACAGGCAACGACTAGCGACCCCCAAGGTTTCATGAGAATCAGGTACAGGCAACGACTAGCGACCCCCAAGGTTTCATGAGAATCAGGTACAGGCAACAACTAGCGATCCCAAGGTTTCATGAGAATCACGTACAGGCAACGACTAGCGACCCCCAAGGTTTCATGAGAATCAGGTACAGATTTGCAGTTTGTACTGCAAGACCGATAATCCACCGAATCTTTAGCTGTGTCGAAAACGCCGTGAAAACTTTCGATACGGTTCAGTTTTGGCGGAATGGCACTTGGCTTTTGGAATCTGGCCTATTGGGTCGTGTTTCTCCTTGATAACACATCCAAAATGTTTCTTGTTTCTTTTCCTTCATATCTGGTTTACAGGATGTTGATTTTTCATGTTAAGGACATCGTTCATAAGTTATAGAAAATGCTATTTTCAAATGGGTAAAATCAACTTCCTTATGTCGTAGTTGACGTGTATTTAAAACAATTCATTTATTACTTATCGGTCATTAAACATTTGTGGATATAAATGTGTAATCACTGGATATACAGTAATTAATGAACACAATGGTCCGCTGCGTGAATCATGTCCAGTACATATATTTACAATCCGGATTGACCAATCTTAGCAAACGATTTGCTCGGATGTAGAGCGTGGCGTTGAATTACTGTTGCCCCATTTTCGGTTCAAAATTCTTACATTTGCACTGCGTTATTAATAAAAAAAATTCAGACTTTATACGTGATTCGTGAAATATTTTAATTACCTTAAATGCATTTTGAGCTTGAATATTCTATGATAAAAAGTCTATTTTTTAATCATAGCATTTCGCATTCCGCTACCATGCGTCTTTCAGTGGCTCAAAACGGTTCGACAATGAAAATGGTCAAAATGGTTTCCTGAAGGAGGAATTGTTGAGAGCGTCCGCTCGAGTTCTAATCAAGGGGTAAATCAAGGGGTACGAGCGAGAATCGATGACACATCGTAGACGATGATGAGGATATTGATGAACCTAATCTAGCCTAGGACGGTGGAGGGGAAATCCATAGCCTAAAGACTCCTGACGAAGAACTCCAAGGCGAGGCCGACTTAACGTCCCTTCCGAAGGACCGTACACCTGCGATCAACAGGATTTCTACGCAAACCCATGCCGTCGAGAGGTTGATAAGCAAGGCGAATGAAGTAGTTGCACTAACTTCCATCCCTCAATCCTCTCTCCCGAACAGGGCATGTGTATGATGGTCACCCATCCAATGCCTGACCCAGCGCAGTGATGCTTAACATCGGTTATATCACGAGAACCGGTGTTTCCAGCACGCCAAACCGTTCGGCTTTTGTCATGCTACTAAAGTATGTGTTAGTGCAGTATGGAAAATGAGGGGGCTGTCTTTGCTCTTTACCTAATGCGTGATAGTACCCTGTCGACTGGAGTTAAAATACCAAGTTGATATAGTTCGCATTATATTAGTACTAACTCGGTGTAGTAATAAAGTGAACTCTTAGAAATAGTTTCCAAACCCAAAGCATACTATTGCATCGTCCAATCAAAATCTTGTCCTCACCGCGGCAGCGTCACTAGCTCAGACATTCTACTGAAAAAAATTGAGTATACCTTAAATACTCCGATTATTTTTTATTTTTTGTAGATCCCACGTCTCTTTCGCAAAAGAAAACGAACAAATAGACATGCTCTCAAGTACGATTAAGTGTTCGGTGACAGTTAGGGGCCAGGATTGATCCAGCACACGGCACCTTATCAAAGCTGTACTAATTTCTTTCCACTATGGTTCTTATGGCAAAATGGCTCTAGGCTTTGAAGCGGTACTTTTTCTCATAGAAGAGACAATATTTCGGTAAGAAAATGTCAATCGACTCGGAAAAGCCAAAGGCCATAAAGTGAAATTTTGTTTTCCAGAGTGAAATACATCGATATATCAAACTGAGCATGATAAGAAAACGATTTTTTAAATGGGAACCAATATTAATCAACTTAAGTAATAACGATCTTGAATCTAACTCATTCCTTGATCTACTGAAGGAAGTCGCAAAGTCTGAATCAGACGAGTTATATGTTAACGTCAATGAGAAATTAATAAGTGTGCATGCCTCTTTGCTGAAAACAATGGCAAACCTTTAATTTCGTTCATGCGGGATTGAAAACATCGGTTGTCGTTAAAAACGCCGGGTCATTTGTTTTCGAAAAAGGTTATTGCCTACCGGCGAACACGCACACACAATTATATTAATAAACAAAATGGATGAATTAACTTCATGATGAATAATCATTGTTATTGCAATTTGCGACGAGTGACGACGATCCAGTGTTACACATTTAATGCACCTCATGCTTGGCACAGAAATCCTGAAAGAATACTATCTTCCTTCTGAAGGATATTGGCACTCGCTGCTCAGTTATCTTCTTTATAACTCGGCAACCACAAATGAAATTTAGTGATAATCATTTTGATGGTTGGTTGATTTCAGAACAGAAGAGAACCCAACAGTGCGAATCCTTTAAAACAGCAGCTAAATAGTTAATTTTGAACTCTGAAATACCTATTTTTGAATATTTGTAGTTTACCGCTACAACCATTTGATAAAACGGCCCAAGTCATTTCAAAAAGCGGCTAGGCCCCATACATTTAATCGTTCTTGATTTATTAGTGGGGTTTAACGACGCACTGTTTTTACTACGGGCCATGTGGCACTGGTCTAATGGCGTCGGTGAATGAGTGGATGATGATGAACCTAACTTAGCCTAGGAATGAGGAGGGGAAACCTAGGCCGAAACTTAACCTTCTCCTGTCGAACGGCACCCAGGGGAACACCGGTTTAACGTTCCTTCCGAAGGACGGTACAACGCGAACAACAGAATTCCTCTGCAAATCCGTGCTGTCGAGAAGTTGATAAACAAGGCGAATAAAGTAAGCAAAAATTAATAAAAACAGCCCCACTGCTCCAACATCATTACCACGTCAGTTTGTGTTTGCACCAACTTAGGAATTGGTCGTTTTCAATGCCGTGGAGACCGAAAGCTACAAAATCACTGCAGAAGCACCACGAGTTGATCCTAAGTTGTCGCCATCGTGGTACCATTTGGGTTTTAGTTAACGACAGAGTCGCAGCGCTAATTTTTAATTTGAGTTTATTCGCTGCCTTTGCTTTAGAATGTTACTCACTGACAACCCCATGCATCTCTTAGCGCTGAGACTCTGACGCAGCGTATTACAAATTCTAGACTAGAAATTTAGACTAAACGTAGACTAGCCTAGATTAAACTTGTAAACCCGGTGACAGTATGCTGCACTTAACGACAAATATGCATTTTCCACTCTGAGAATCGGCCAGATTAGTTGCAAAGCCACGTAAAGCTCTGAAAGAACGCTCTGACGATGGTGCCATCGTGAGAAACCAGGAAAAACAACATCATGGTCTTTCACAACGCCTCCATATCCTTTAAAATGTAAAGTTTCGTATGACAAAGGCGTTATCAGCGGTCAGTCTCTACAGGCTTCGAAATGCAGTCGCGTAAATCAATAAAAATGGTTGCAACGGGGCATGAAAAATTCTAAAATGTCTGCGGTCGAGAAGAAAATGCACATGCCCTTACAAAAAAAACTCGTAGAAAGGCATGTCAAAATCTTGGTTTTCAGTCTGAATGGTCCCAAGCTGTGATTTTTTAAAAATTAGATTACGTTTTTTGTACCGTTCAAGCTAGAGTAAAATTCTGCTTTTCCTCTCAACCGCTACATTTCGCTTGCCCCGCCGTTGATTTTCTTTCCCTTACATCTTGTCATTGAAATGTTGGAAAAAACCCGTGATTTAGAGACCAAGAAGAAGAAAGTTAGCGACAAAAAATTTTTAATTCTTTAACTCTGAATATTTCTGTTGTCGCTTGAAATGTTACCATATGCACGTACACACTCAATATTTTTATAATTGCTGTTATGTAACTTGTGCGATAGTGAGCAATTGTTTTTATCCATTCAAGACAGTTTACTTGTTATTCCAATTAATCATGCCTTGATTATATGAAAATTAAATTATAGCTTTAATGACAATGGACGCACAAAAATAACTTACAACACACCATTGGATTTGTAGCAAAAATAAATAACTTTTAAATTACTCATAAAATCAATTCGTCTGTGACATATTGAAATGTAATAAAGGATCGTTATTATTGAAGGTTTTCTAGCTCATACTATTTCGCTTACTTTCATGAACTGCTCCATATTTAGTCCATACTCACTATGAAATACGTAGATGGCACCCAATTTCGAAACTTTTAATTAGTGTATTACTAGACCGGACTAGCACATGAAGTAGTTAAATTATAAAATATGTTTTCAATTGATTTCGTGACATGCTTGTAGCAACGCTGTGCCGACGAATACGACCTACTAATACAAAGAAACTTTTACATGGAAAATTAAGTATGTTTTAAAAGCAACACCCCACAAAGGAAACACATCTGTTGAACTCTTCAATAAAATTAAAAGTTTGTACTCTTGTAAAAGTGTGTTTTTAATTGATTCATGCAATATCTAAAGCGTAGAATGCGAAATAAACTTTTACGTGGAAAATGAAGCATGTTTAAAAAGTTACGCCCCTCAAAAGAAAAACATCCTTTGTACACTAAGCAATAATATTAAAAGTTAGTACTTTTATAGATTCGTCATTTCAAGTCCCATGCGATGATTCAGTTAATTCATCACTCCCACCTTTTAGCAGTCATTCACGCAGCAGCAGTTGTCCTCTCTGGACGTGTACCCCCTCGGTCTAGTGTACTTGGTGTCGGTGACTAGATTTCACGCAGATTCGTGAAGGCAAGTACTACGATTATGGTTTTTAGACTAATAACTACTTTATCTAACCTTAGCACCTGTATTGACAAGAACTATTTTAACTGGGGTTATAATACTAAGTAAAGAACAACTAAATTTTCCCAACTAAACAATTAACCACTAAATCTGGGAAAATTTAGTTGTTCTTTACTATGCATTCAAAACCCAATTTAAATAAATTTTTTTCGCAAGTACTTCTGTTAAACACAATTACGGGTCGGTATTCATTTTCTATCAGGCATATACAGAGACCATGTTGGTCTCGGTCTTGCCTTTTCGGTCTCGGTCTTGCCTATTCGGTCTCGGTCTTGCCTATTCGGTCTCGGTCTTGCCTTTTCGGTCTCGGTCTTGCCTTTTCGGTCTCGGTCTTGGCTACTTTGTCTCGGTCTTGCTTCTTGGTCTAAGTGACTTTATTTTGCGCAAATTCTTGGAGGTAAGAACTACTTCTACATAACCTGTATGAATCGGCGACATTTGAAGTTAAGGCTAAACTTGGACTTTTTCAATCCGTCAACTATATACTCCATTAATATACGAGAATCTTCTTGGGTTAAATCCTTTGCTGTCTTCTCGATTTCATCTCCACGTCAATCTAAGGATTACTTTCCAAAAGCACGCATCTTGTGAGATGAACTAAGAGATAAATCAGAAAGCTCTGAACAGTTGTGAAAATTCGCATCAAAAGAAAATCGGCTGCTTCACAGAAAACGAGAAACTTCAATTGGGATTTGCGAACATTTTGAAACCGTTGATATAATTTTCACTCTCTTTCAATTGACATGAACCAAGTCGTGTCGACCACACGATTTCATTGTATCGTTAAGTTATTCCCATGGCTTTGGCAGTTCCGACTTGTAAGTAAACTAGCTGTAAACATCCTCGCCAGCTTTGGGAAATGTGTCGCCTTAACGTCTTACGAAAGGTATTGCCCGAAGTCCCATAAGTGCGTAGCGCTCGTCATTGGAATAAGTGACCAATCGAAAATTATTTTTCCAGTATAGAATAATATTTATCGGAATGTTATGTTTGAAATTTCTGATGGACTCCAGAAAATATATTTCTTCAAAACATCTACTTTCCAAATGGGGTATGAAACGTCATTAGACGTGATTGAAAATGTATTTTATCTTTTTTTTGTAAAGACGAGGCAAAGCGGCGCTCCAGATAAAATCGACAACAATCCTAGATTGACGAGAAGTTTCTGAATCTCTCTCAGAGCTTCGTTTTTAATCTAAATGTTACGTCATGGTTCCTTACCGCAGAACGTTAGGGGGCGGGGTAATTCAGCTCCTTCCACAAGGACAGTGGCGAGCGGTCTATTGGAAAAACATGCGACCACAGGGATTGTATCGTTGCAGTTGTCAGTTGCTGGCACCGGGTTTCGTCTCCAACCTTGTAGCCTAAGCTATGTTCATCATTATTCACATCGTCACCCACTCATTCACCAACGTCATTAGGCCTCACAGTGTCACAGGGCCTGTTGTCAAAATAAGGCATTGTTGGACGCCATTGATCAATACATTTTACAGAAAAATTTGAGTCACGTGCACAAAAATTACCAATCAAATAATTATAGGACGTGGTTAATTTTCTAGCTGCCAAGCAACACCATAATCGGGAAGTATTGGTAATCTTATTTTCTCCTTCCAAATAAGATAACGAGTGATTTATGGTTTAATTCCTTTGTTAAAATTTTAAAGTTTTCTTTCAAAACATGTGGATCGAAAAGGATAATTCCCGAATTGTTTTGTTGTGTCTGTTTTCAAAAGCGGGTTTTAGGCGCGGGAAAAAAGTAGCATATTTTTTCCTAAATCTGGTGAGAGTTTGCTGCTGACACTTGCACCTACATTTTAGAAGCGGTCCATTTACATGACTCTGCTTGCCCCCCCCCCCCTCTCTATCTCTCTCTCTCTGATTAAAATTCGTCTGATAACAAAATAATATTAGAGCTTTGAGATCGCAATTTGTGATGTGTTGTGGACGAGCGAAGCGTTTTTTTTCTGGTAAGTTAAAAGCTTGGTGTTTAGAGGTATAGTGTCTAAAAAGCCTAAAGAGGTTGAAAGAACGAATCCTGTACACGTTTGGCGACTTTGAAAGTCATTAATTTGATGAGATCACAGATGCCTCATTTCTCATTAGACCTGCCCTCGAGCAGGACTAGTTTACCACCGAGAATAGGGAGGTTCAAATGTTGGAGAATTGTCCAAATGAGATAAACCTGCCCAAACCTTCCTAAACCATCTTATGTAAGCGAATTGGCACCCAGTAAGCCAAATAACTGATAAAAGCAGGGTTTTTGCCAAACCCAAAGCTGGGCTTTTTGCTAAACCCAAAGCTGGGCCTTTTGCTAAACCCAAAGCAGGGTTTTTGCTAAAACCAAAGCAGGTTTATTCTGGGTTTAGTTTATATCACGTATAAGGCGTTTTTAGTGAAATGTGCTTCGTGAGGTCGCTGCATGGTGTCTAAGCTGAAATTATCAAAATGGATTCCTGAAACTTGAAGCCGAAAATTTCAGTAGCCGTTTGGCCCGTAGAGTGCCATTATAAACGGCTTTTAACTTTGAGCGTATGATATTTCCTCGTTAGATCTTGCATTCGCCTTCGCCTAGTATAACTATTTTTCTTAACTCCTAGATAAAGTGGGAGTTAAATTAATTGCCATGGCAACAAGTAATTACAGGCAGTGAAATTCAGCTGTTTCTGTGGGATAAGAGCTTAACTATGAGTTAAAAATATTGTCATACCGGACCTTGGTCCTGTTACCAGTACCTACAGTCGGAATCGTAGTCGGAGTACAGTCGGAAAACAATTTGCGTTAAACCCCCCCTAACCAATCAATCAATTAGATCTATATTCTAATGTGCCCAGATCGCTTAGTTGGTAGAGCTCCTGATCTAAAGGTGTCGGGTTTGTATACGGGTTCAGTCGCACATCTTTCCACTTAACAATGCAAAAACTTAAGAAATTGCTAAAATAACTAGTTGCATGATCGCCGGGTTAACTTTTTTTTGTCCATACATTTGTAAGTAAAAAAAACGTTGGTAATACCGCCAGTAAGTGAAAGACGTAAGCCCGCATACGATAGTGGGTGTTTCAGTCTCTGAAATTGTTCTACCAATCATCAAGGCTTCGAAGTCGGCGCGCAAGGCGACTTAAAATAATCTTAGAAAATATATTAGGTTTTTACTTTTTATTTCTCGAAAATTTTATCAGGCGTAAAATGATCAGTAGATTGGCCCGCCTATAAACCTCACTATTCTTTCATTCATATATTTTCAAAATAGTCTCGTTGACGATCCTATGTACTTTTTCTATACGGAAATTCCGATCGTAGAGGCAATTTTTATAGAGAACACAATCGATCGACGAATGCCACTGATAGTCGATATTTTTCACTAAAAGTAACCTATTTCGAACATTTACACTATCTAATTCTATGTTTCTTTTTAAAGAATTTAAGCCCAAGAACAGCAAACAATCGCTTTTGCGCGGGGTTGTCCGTGCAGAAATTTTCAAAAAAATTTAGTCTAAAAGCCTATATATACATAGATACATAGGTCTTATATTTTTATCAAATGTGCCCTTCCCATGTGACAAGCTTTTGTGTTTTGCTCTTCGGCTTCGAATCTAAAAATGCCAAAATGTATACTCATATAGGGTATATTTTGTCCGAAGAAGCGCCGTCCGAATTTAGTTTGCAGTGCATACTTTTCAACGGCATAAAACAGCTCTTAGACCTAGAAATCTTTCCACGCATTCATGGTAAAAATATCACGACATGTCTTACTATTTTCCGGCCCCAAACGCAAAAACCATATAATTTTCACTTACACCAGACAGGAAAAGATTCTTTGAAATTATCGGGCATGCCAGTGAAGGACATCCACGAACTAAGTGCCGAAATAATCAAGGGCTATTTTTTGTCCCTTAAATTCAAGCCCGATTACTAGCGACTTCGGCGGCAGCTCGGGGTGTTACTTTACTGTAGCGAGTACTAGAGATATTTCTCGTAGTTCCCATAAACCTAAAAACTCGTGAATTTACTTGTGGAAATGCTTGTAATTCGAAGTGCTGCCCTCCTGAGTATTTCAATTTGCAAGTTTCTCAATAAAAGCCAGCAGAATGAAAATGGAACAAAAATATTTTGATAAAAGTTTAGATTCTTTCGTTTGTGCGTAGATTTCAGTTCTTGGTCCTTTTCCCTCGCTTGCAAGGACTAGATGGTTCATGGACAACAAAAACTTGCGCATAGGCTGCATTTAACCAAATCATTATTGGTGTCAGCAATCACATGGATTTAGTTTTGCTTGTCGAAGAAAATACTCCACGTTTGTTTTTTCAGTCAGTGATTTCTTGGGATCAAAAGCAGAAAATAACAACAGGTGAAGTAAATAGTCATAGCATACATACAAGAAAGTAAGTCTCCAAGTAATACCGGTCTCTTTTATAGTGAGAATCTTTCTTGTCCTCACGAGAGTATATTTTGTAGGGGAAATAATTTTCAATCTTGCCAGTGGAACAAAAGTACTGAATCAGCTAATCATTATCAATGAAGGGAAAGACAATGCTATGAATCGTAAAATATCAGTAACTAATATTTACAATACAACGCTATCTTAAATGAAGCCCTATCATGATTTTCAGGTACCTAATTTTGCGGCTGATTCAGAATGTCTTCAATAAAAATTGATCCTTTGAATAAAATGGCCACCTCGTAATCTTCACAATGACGCTGCCTCGTGCATTTTTGTGAATCCTACCAAAATTAATGAAAATAAATATAAAACGAGAACAAGCGAGCGAGTGCCAAATGATGAGCAAATATATATTAAAATGTTATGTTACGCTGCACATTCACCAAGGGGCGGCATTGCCCTTATCGACTCTAGTTGTTTGATTGCTCGCCGTCATTTGTACTTCATTACAGCATATTTTTCAAATCTTCCAAAACGCATTCAAAATCTCTCTAAAATTACATTCGAAATTTTCTTCGGGGTTGGGGGTTTCAAACCCTCATTGCAGGTATTTTTTTTAAATAACATGGCTTGCCGAAAATATCAAAGAAGAACATCTCTTTAAAACTAAATGAAAGGTATTTTTAATCACCCAAAGTTTTTTTATTTTTTCGTTTTTTCCGTGTTCCTTTTATGTATTACCTATATGTATTTTATATATTATGATAAACATATTACATATCTATATCTATCTGAAGTTCGAATCCGATCTGACGAATTACAGAAAGCAATAAAAAAAAATGTAAAGCTCTAAAATAAATCTGCGGGAGACTAAATGAATCACGCTTTCGCCCGAAAAAGCAATCGGTTTGGGCGGCCGTCCGACTTGATTAAAATATAGTGTGTTCCCCGCGCTGTCCCACCATTTTGGTAACGAAATGCAGTGTAGGTAGTTGCAGGATTGTCTTTTGTACATTCTCTTCACTCACCGGTTTGCGTTAGTGCAGCTTCCTTCACGCTTGTGAACAGTCACACAATGACAAGAGGGTACGGAATAAAGTACTCGAGCAGGACATAGCAAGCCTGCAACCGAAACCATGAATCGACGGAACTTGTGCTATTCATTTTCAAGAATCGGAACATGGTATCAAATGTACAGGTTAGGTTCTGCAGTTATACGTCTAAAGAAACTCGCTATGTCGCATCTTGCAAATCAATTAATGCAGAAATCAATCATAGAGAACAATTACTACCGAATGGATTTATTTTAAGGTCGTCGATTCCGTATTTTATTTTTCGGAAATAGTAGGTAGGTACTCTGAAAGTATACCTTCTTCCGGATGATTTTTTTTGCGGGGTCTACGCCTAAAATGCTAGAAAGAGTTTTAGAATGCACATTCTTAAAAATTATTAGAAATTACACAAATTCATTCTGTTCACAAATTAATATTATTGTGTTATAGATTGCATTTCTGCTAGATTCGTAATTGAAGTTCTCAAACGATATTTAATGATAGTTAAAATGCATTTAAAAAATTGTCAATCATTAGGGCATTTCGGAGGAAAAATCGAAATCGATCACTGTGTGGAAATGTTTCGTGTCTTCCCATGGATTACACACTCGGTAATATGGCTATCTATATACGACAATCGATACAATTTGAGAATTGAAATTGGCGAGTTCGCTTCAAATTTGGGTGCCGTCTCGGCGTTATGGGGTCGTACCCAAAGAACCGTTTGACCCAGAGCCAAAAAAAAAATATATAAATGTTATTTACAACCGTACCATAACTTACGATTCAAATTTCACTATTGCACGGTGAAAACAACTGACGATACTTTTCTCAGTTAAGAATGCTCAGGAAATTAATTGTAATGCCTATTTTTGAGAGCGATTTGTGTTCCTAAAGAAATCAACTAAATAACGATAATTTCTTGTTGCAAACCGGCGAACTGATTCCTAAGCTCTGACAAGCATTCGCAGTGTTTCTTGCTTGTTCGAGGGCATTGCTACAGTTGTGAATAAGTCACTTTGGCTTGAATATGGAAGTGACACACACATCACGTGGTTAGACGTCGTGTGTCTAGACACGTGACAACTTTTAATGTGTCGCGTAGGTCTAGGAATGCGACTGCTACGATTGTGTGGACTGACATTTCATTCAGTATTTTTTATGTTACATTACATTCATTAAACAAAATTATTGTTTATTATATGGTGACGGTCGTAAATGGTACTCTCGGTAACGCTGTTCTTTGGGTACGTGGCTCAGTCTCGCTTGGCTAATGAGAGAAATGTACCCGTCACCTAGGGCACTTTTGCACATTTCTAGTTCTGCTACAATCCCGATGCAAGTACTTCAATTTACAACAAACGTGAGTAACATACGTAATCATTACGTGTTTGCGTAATGAAAGCACAGAGTTTGAAACGTGTATTCAATTTTTTAATACTTCCAATATTTCGGCCCCGGATTTTTAAGACCGTTACGTTGAAACTTAGGCTGGGCCTTGTTTATAAGGCTGCAAAAATAGCGTCATAGTATTTGTTGGTTTTCAAGTAGATCCATCATGACTTACCCCACTGGAACCTCTTTCGCCATTGGGTTTATAGATGGTCAGTCACCAGCGCTAATGTGCCTAATGTGTGTGTCTACTCACGAAAATCGACTGCCGATAATTTCTATGTACTTATAAAAATGGTAGTCGCCCAGAGGTGGAGTCAGCGTCATTTTGAGTGTGAAGGAATTTAATTTTCTTTTTTCTCGTAGATTTCTCTCATTTGAGACTAAATAACTCCAAATTAATCTTCATGTTCACCTAACTGTTGATATGCATGTATCGATATTTTCAATCACTATTATTTTATTTGATATTAAAAGAAGGCTCGTTCATGCTTTTAAAAAATATATAGCTTGAAGTGTTACTCTGACTCCTATAAGCCCAATATCTTCTCCGCAATTTTTTTAATTTGATAGAATTTCTGCATCCATCCTGCAATTACACTGCAATCATTCACTTATAACTGAATGCTTCGATGATCCGCTTCCAAATGCCTACGTCGCTCATCTAGTGCTATACGCGATGGTAATTAATTTCACCTTGAATGGATTCTATCGACATAATACGTGCTGTACCTTTTGCTCCGTTCCGCAGAGATTTAGTGCTTGTCCGATTAGCATGCGGTTTTGCGGGAGGGGGAGGGAAGCAAGGAAGAGAGAATGCTACTCAGCCCCTTTCCCACAAACATGGTATCATAAACAAGGTTCATAAACAAGGCATCATAAACAGTATACCATTAACAAGAGGCTGACTATTCTGTATTTCAACTCCCTTAAACGATTGAACATATTTTTCCGGCAGAAGCGCCACTGGTAGTTTTCGAGTGACATGCGGCCCAACTGTCACATTTAAAAACATTACTTATCTTCTCAATTGATACCCGCCTATTTGCCTTTACGTGACAGCTTTTGTCCTGTCAAGATGCTTTGTTTTAACGAAACTAGTCTAAAAATCACGAATATAGTTTTGCAGACATGTCAAGTCTTTTGAATCCCACCTGGCTACTCAAATTATTCTACTGAAATTAAATTCGTGGGTTGGTTTCAATGCAGGGGACAGTCCTTGTGTTGGCATATTCTTTCAGGGACATTGTTCGTTTTTGAAACATTTCGAAAATGTGATATTTTTAATTTTAATTCCATACGAAAACTGTCGGTCCATATGGTCCTAATTTTGTTCCAAAATTGCTATCAGGGTTCTCAAACTAAATGCCGAACACAAATGCATGTTAAATTATTTTAAAATAAGCTTGATTTGTTTAATTTTACCTTTCGACGTGACTGTTCAATTGCCTGATTCCGTTATAAATTGCTGAATTAATAATTTGCTGCATAACAATTACCGATCGGCGTGGTCAGGTTAATGTGTGGGACACGCAATAGTACAAGGATGGCACGAGACAGCGACATTCTGAAATACATCATTTCATAATCGATGCTGGTTTTTATTAATTATTTAACGCGTTGAGTGAACATGACTTCTTATAAGAATACACGCACGCTATGCTCATGGTTCGAAATAGTTTCTTATTTATGAGATTTGGAAGATTCTTAAATGTACACCATTAATTTTACTATTATTCGCAATTGATCTCAAGCAAACACGTTTAACATGGACATGTTTTATAATGCCTTCTGCACTTGTTTCAATGCAATTATTATTTTCATCAAGTGAAGAAACGTTATTTTTCGCAATACTTGCTCCTTGTCGTCATTGACATCTTGAACTTGAAATAATCTGTTATCGATACTGGGTATTATTCAGTGGTGTTGTGCTTAAAGAAGGTGGATATACGATGAGCTTAAGAACAGGGTGGATAGGGGAAGGCAAATTTGATAAAATAAAAAAATAATAATTACGGTGATAGTCAGGTCTTGTGACATTTACTACGACAATTCCAGATTGCTTACTTATTTGCCTCTATTTTTTCTGGTACTGTGATCTCTCTTACGAATATCTTGCAAAATCAGTAAAATGATTAAAATTCAATTAAACACCCGAGTTTTCGAGGGTTCCCCTAAGTTGTTGAAGTGGGGGATACGACTTAACTGTCTCATAGTCTATGTCTGGGGGCCAGACTATAAATAAATAAATAGTGGGAGGACTGCGTACACCCGCGTGCATTGACCACTACATCATATATGTCAGCGTCGGAAGCTGGACTTTGAGTCTAGAGGTCCATGACAAATTAAGGAATTTGCTTCGGGCCTTAAACGTTATCTACTGAAAATGGCCGAACACGTAGCTTACTTGCCACATTAACAAACAGCTATCGTAGGTTTTAATATTTTTAAGACTGTGAGATCCGCCATTTTTAGTACTGGTTCTTATCCTGAAAATAGATTTACCTTTTTTTCGTTCCCCATTTTCGTTGCCAACTTGAAAAAAAAAATAGTATTGATGATTCGATGTGATTCTTCTGTTGGTAGTCATGGAGATAGTGAGATCGTCTGGCAGAACTTCTCAAATCATGTTTTCTTATGTTACCGCGGGCAAATGCTTGACGATTTCTGCAAGAAAAGTAGTTTGCAATTCAAGAGCCAAAAAATTGCCAAAACTCGTGAAAAAATTATTTTACGGTCACACCACGTTTTAAATATAGACTTTCTTGCAGTGGACCATGTTTCGATAATGGGTGACACGTTCAAAAAAATTGCCCGTCTCCCTCTGCCCCCTCATCACTTGACACTGACTTTTCGTAAAAAATAAACAGCGCTCATCGAATCGTGATTTTGGGTGAATTTCAATCTTCCCGGTTTCATTTCACTTTCTTGTTTATATGGTGTTGAGAGTTTCGGGGCTTCACATTAAAACCCCTTTTTTCTCATACAATTTTAGTTAAATGTTTCAAACACTTGTTCCAGAGGCGGATAAGCATAGAAGTTTCTCTCTACCACCGGCAAGGCGATTACAACGCTACTTTTATTATACTTGCACGATTTAACAGACAATCAATTGATGCCTATGTCATTTTAGATTATTTTTATCAATTAAGTATGGTAAAACGATTAGACGTTATTATCTAATCATATTTTACACTATTTATGAACGCAAATTTGAAAAAAAAATGTATTACTTATTACAATAGTTACTTTTTGAATCTCGGACGAGTTATGTGTTTATGGAGCAAATCTGAAATTATTTCCTGGACAATTTTGCTAATATGCGTAGGTATAATCATCCTTAATGTTTGGATTTGGCTTTGCGCGATATTTTCCACGATCTAAAACACTTCATTGGAGTTTCATGAAAGTTGTACAAATACTTACAACGATCTTGATATTTTTCTAATCACCTGCGATGCTATTGGATGTTATAAGGTGTATTGTTTCCTAGCCATTGTGATCCCAATTGCTAATAGATTTTAGTGTCGGCGTGTAAGCAGCACATGTGCGCTAAGAAAAGAAAGGCAGTTGTACATTTACTGGTGACGGTTATTTGTGGTGGCAATCCTTGAAATTCGTGCTGGAAATCACATGGTCATTTCGGTCGCACAATAGCATAATACAATCGCTCCTACTCATAGTGTGACAGTATGTCTATAAATAAGAAATTGATTGCTTGGCACTCATTGGAAAAGAACTTCAAACGTAAATTATATTTCGGACGACTGAGGATGAAAATATATTGACGTTATACATTCTTATGTCTACAGCTAGAATTAAGAAGGTTATTTTGTAGTCAGTTCCAAGGAAACTGGAAAGGGCTTATACTGGTTTTTAGACTCACGTCTACGTTATTGGCACTAGTTTTGTCAAAAACTATCTTAACTGGGTTTTGAATGCTAAGTGAAAAACAACTAAATTTGCCAACGTTTCGTAAGTTGTACTTGTTTCTTTATCAAGGGTTAAAGCCTTCTTGACAATCTTCCGATAACAAAATAACCACACAAAATTTAAAAAAATTACGTAGTTCAAGCATCCTAAATGCATCTACCTAAAATAATCAAGGTCGATAACTCAAAAACTAGCATATTTCGTAGTTTCGAAAATATTACCCCGAAGAAATTGGCGTCTTTTTACTAACTAACAAATTATGTGTGGTATGGCTTATTTTTGGCGCATCCAGGCAAAAAAAACCTTCAGGCAAAAAACCTTCAGGCAAAATAGTGAAAACACCCTGAGTTTCGACTTTGATGAGTATGTTCCATAACGAACACCCCCTTTTTCTCTCAAATGGTGATTATTCCATATAGTAACTAAAATGTTTGTCCAATACAAATTTCAATTAACCCTGATATTAACCTCGAATTACGTCTTATAACAGGGGTGTAGGTACACTGGATTTAGATACGCGGGACGTAGATACGTGTGAGGAAGATACGCGGGTCGAAGATACGCGGGTCGAAGATACGCGGGACGTAGATACGCGGGTCGAAGATACGCGGGACGTAGATACGCGGGACGAAGATACCCGGGACGTAGATACGCGGGACGAAGATACGCGGGACGTAGATACGCGGGACGAAGATACGCGGGACGTAGATACGCGGGACGTAGATACGCGGGATGTAGATACGCGGGACGAAGATACCCGGGACGTAGATACGCGGGACGAAGATACGCGGGACGTAGATACGCGGGACGAAGATACGCGGGACGTAGATACGCGGGACGAAGATACGCGGGACGTAGATACGCGGGACGTAGATACGCGGGACGTAGATACGCGGGACGTAGATACGCGGGTCGAAGATACGCGGGATGTAGATACGCGGGACGTAGATACGCGGGATGTAGATACGCGGGACGTAGATACGCGGGGCGTAGATACGCGGGATGTAGATACGCGGGACGTAGATACGCGGGACGTAGATACGCGGGATGTAGATACGCGGGACGTAGGTACGCGGGACGTAGATACGCGGGATGTAGATACGCGGGACGTAGATACGCGGGACGAAGATACGCGGGACGTAGATACGCGGGACGTAGATACGCGGGATGTAGATACGCGGGACGAAGATACCCGGGACGTAGATACGCGGGACGAAGATACGCGGGACGTAGATACGCGGGACGAAGATACGCGGGACGTAGATACGCGGGACGAAGATACGCGGGACGTAGATACGCGGGACGTAGATACGCGGGACGTAGATACGCGGGACGTAGATACGCGGGTCGAAGATACGCGGGATGTAGATACGCGGGACGTAGATACGCGGGATGTAGATACGCGGGACGTAGATACGCGGGGCGTAGATACGCGGGATGTAGATACGCGGGACGTAGATACGCGGGACGTAGATACGCGGGATGTAGATACGCGGGACGTAGGTACGCGGGACGTAGATACGCGGGATGTAGATACGCGGGACGTAGATACGCGGGACGAAGATACGCGGGACGTAGATACGCGGGACGTAGATACGCGGGACGTAGATACGTGGGACGATGATACCCGGGGCGTAGATACGCGGGACGAAGATACGCGGTACGAAGATACGCGGGACGTAGATACGCGCGGGACGTAGATGCGTCGGACGATGATACCCGGGACTAGGATTTCCAGGACGAAGATAGCATCTACCCGGGGCGTAGATATCCGACCCGGAGATTGACACAGAAGACAGCAAAAATTCAGGCGGTCATAAGTAAACTTCTAACATCGAAGTATTCTGAAGAAAAAAAAACAGCGCCCATTAGTTATGATTGTTTTTAGACTCATGTCTACTTGATTTAACATTAGCACTTAGCTTTAGCGCCCATTCGTCTTACTAACATCGACATAGCCACGTATCACCAAATTTCTGCAAATTTATTTGAAGTTTTACAATTTTTAACTCCGGCGCTAGATACAACTTTTGGAAATCAATTCACTCGAAATAGATTTGAGTTAGGAAAATTGTAAAACTGGCTAAGTAAGAACAATTGTGATGCCTTACGCTTGAGCATGCACACTTGGTTTTTGCCCTTTTGCATACAAATCCATTGCATAAACCGTGCATTAAATGGATTTCCTATCATTTGCAAGTCCTCAGTTGCTAACCAATGGCAACACCTCACGTGCGAAAATAAATCCTAAGAGCTGGTGAGCTCAGCTGTTGTAACGTATCTGGCCGAACCATAAATTGCCATCAATCTTTTGGCATGGATGTGTAAAAAAAATATTCTTTTTGCTCACGGGAATGAAATTGTAGTTGCGTACCAGTCAAACCATTGAAAAGCATCTTGGCAACGGTTATCTAGTTCGAATCCAGCCACACACAACCAACATACCCAACATCAGGTACAGCGCTGTCACGGTCCTTCATTTGCATTTCAGCACGCTGGTCGCCTTCGGCCATGCGTAAGCCGTGATTGTCAGTTGAATCCCCTCCAACCGCTTTCAATGTCCTTGCTATGATCTCCGCCGCATGCGGTACGGTTCCGAAAGCTACAGTCGAAGTCTGCGTAACCGGACACCGTCGCTCTCTGGAACTAGTATGTGTACAGTCTTGCCGTGGACCGTTCGCTACATTCCTACCGGCCTGACACCCATTATAACCAGTTTAAAATGTGCTTGCCTGTGGCTTTATTGTGCCTTCACTGCGGACTTTTGCCTGACTTGCGGTAGGAGGGAGGGGCGCAAATGACTAGGGGGCGGAGTCTGACTGCACCCTAACGTAAAGCGTAATCCCTAGGGTGGTTTCTTGTTAGTGCTCATTGCTCATTGCGTTTGTAAGTGCTGGATGGGGTGTCGTGAAGTGCCACTATTGTTCACGTTGTCTTTTCGCTGCGTTGGGCACGTTCTGATCGTCGTTGGTGGCACGTTGCTTGTTTGTGTTCGTACTTCGCGGCCCCGCGAGCGTGGCATGGTTGCCAGAGTTATCTTTCTTTGTTTGTGCTGAGCTGTAGATCTGTTAGGAGGGAGAATACCGATTCTCCCGATAATGAAGGTTTGTTTCTCGTGGTGGATTATTATGTGGGAAAATGGATTATTTGTGACAGGGCTCCCTTGCGCTTAAAATTATTTTTAAGCTGTAGCTTCCTTTAAATTATTCTAGAAATAGACAATAGTATACAGGTATACGTAAATGTACTACACATTAGTTCCGCTGTCAACACATTTAACCAGCAGAGCGATTACCCGCATTTTTTTTTCTCTTATTCCACGCTGGAACTTGAACAGTGCGTTTTCTGGTATCTGACAGCTGATGTGAAACTATTCACTAATTTATTTATTTATTTTTTTTTTGGGGGGGGGGCACCTTAATGCACGATTTATAAAATCACGTGTGTTTGCCGAGACGTTTGCAATTTGATCTTACGTCAGGACTTTGACTGTTTTCCTTTTCCCGAAAAATTCCGTTAAATATTAAAGAAAATAAAATAAAACACAACAACATCAGTGCACGCAACTTGTAGCTTTAGCAGAATGCATCTAAGTTAACACTCGTTACCTGTCAGTGGCACAGTCGTTCTATCGAAATAGTCATAAAAAACATAATTAAAATAATTTATTGGTATGTGTTTTCTCGAAGGTGCTCGTTTGCACTTTGAATGAGTGAAACTCAAACGATTCGTGTCCTATTCTTCAAGTAACGCCTTGTGATAAATTTGTCTTGATGGACAAACGTAATCACTGCAAATTGTTTTTTTAAAGTTAGATTATTGATTGAGATGATCAGTTAATTTTTCCTGCATTTGTTTGATCCGTTATAAGCGATCTGTATATACATTTTGAGATCATTGTATGAAATTGATGTCTCTAGCGAATCACAAGTTATTTATAACTACAGTTTTTTATCGTGGCAATCCTAAATTGTATTGTCGATATCGGATTGGGACTTTAGGAAGATTACATTTACCACGCGGTCGAGCCCCAGGAAACAAATTATTGATTTTGTCATCGTTTTTTTGCCCAAAGTGTCATCGTTTTTGCATCCCGTAAGGTATATGGTTATTTTAATTGTTAAAAATGTGCATCCCTATTGTCTCATTCATTGAGTTTTCTTGAACGTTCTCGCGTAAAGATATTCTGGAGTGATGACTTTTCGCTCAGCTGTTGTTTAACGACGCATTAGCACCTTGGAACATGTTGTGAAAGGTAAACTATTATAGGAGGAAACACAACATTTTTCTTCTGTCAAAGATATTAAAAGAATGGTTATATATTTCCAATCACATTATTTTGGCGATTGATGTCTTAAGGATTCTTTTTTCATTTAGAGTTAAAATAAAGGGTTATCGAAAAATATTACAGGTAAAAGGTTAATTAAAGATGTACCTTTAAGTAAAAAGACCTGGGAAATTGATCTTCACAATATTAAGACACTGCATATTTTTCCACGTAGTGCAAAAATATTCCTGACTGTTCGTTGTTCAGTGAGAGATATTTTTTTACATATTCTCGTAGGACTTAAGCATCTTCCAAGCCAAAAACCGCTTGCTTAAAAGACAAAACATGTCTTTATAAAGATACAACATTTGAAGTCTGCATTATAAATGTTTCAAGAATTGCGTAACACATCATTAAGTTACCTACAAATAAAAATAAAATGTAATTTTATGGATTTTGTAAATTCATTGATACGATTGGATGCGATTCTGAGCCGAAGTTGAATCGAAGTTTTCGGACGTAAACTAGAGAATCTAATATACGTTTTTTTTAAATCAATTAACGTTCTCCATCTTAAGAATCAAATCATCCAGAGAGATAAGATGCAAATGGTTTCGACTCAAGACGAGTGACAACGAAATAGCAAGCCGACTTTCTTCTAAAAATTTGGAATGCAGGCCTTACGCGGTCAGACGTTGTCGAGGTCTATTCCGAAAAATCTGAAATAAAAATAATAGAGCGTACAAAAGACCACGGTCATGGTTAGTGCTATTTATTTTTTTAAAGGTGAGTTTTTAATTTAGCATTTTGGTCACACTATCAATTAGGAAATTCCGCGAGTCGCTACAAAAGAAAATTCGATGGCTTATTTAATATAAATACTAGTTTTAATTCATCACTGTCATAACAAAATAGTAATCTCTTTCCCTATGCGAAGATCACATCATGAACCGAACGGTTTGGTGTGTTGAAAACACCGATTTCTCTTACACCGAAGTTAAGCAACATTGTGCTGGATCAGGAATCGGATGGATGACCACCATACACATGACCAGTTCTGTTCGGGAGAGAGGTTGGAGGGATGAAAGTTACTACAGCTGCTTCATTCGCCTTGCTTATCAAACTCTCGACAGCATGGAATTGTGATGGGATTCTGTTCGAGTTGTACCGTCCTTCGGAAGGGACGTTAAGCCGGTGGTCCCCTTGGTGCTCTTCAACAGGAGTATGGCTACGTACGGGCACCGGGTTTCCCCTCTTCCCTTCTAAGTTGGGTTAGGTTTATCATCATACACTCATTCACCGACGTCATTAGACCAGTGCGACGGCCTGTTTTCAAAGTCATGCGTCGTTAAACATCACACATCAATCAGTCAGTCAACGGGCCACAACAGGGTATAAACATCACAAATCAATTAATATGTATCACTAATAAATGTTATGTTAAATGTACAGAGAACAGCAACCAGACCTGTTCAACGCAAATTTAATTAGGTCCGCGACGCGCTAGATAGTTTTATTCATATGCAATTGAAGTTAAATTCGTTTCTGAAATTCGAACAGCCAACAAAAATCAAAGCAAACAAACTGACACTTTTTTGTCTACAGGTTGGTACAATGTCATTTTACTACATTCTTTCATTCAGCCTTTTATCCTCTGTTCAATTTAAACTTTTTTCTCATTCTCCTATCAGTGTATTATTTATTCTTTTCAGAAAACATCATTTATAGATTTTCGTTTAGTCTGTTTTACTTTTACATCATTTTAAAAGATCGAACCATCTAGGTTGATCGAACTTGGATGTTTTTTTTTCATAAAGAAAAATAGAGCGAACTAATAGAACTCGTGCGCTAGCCACTAATTAGCTGCATTACAGCTACGTGTTTCAAATCCACATTTCAAGGCAAGGTGAATTTTAACGTCGCTTTTTATCAATTAACGCACAAAGTACACCACTGTACTAGAAATTATCAAAACTGCTTAGAAACCAAAGAGAAATATTATGATCCTGTATGAACCATATATGAACATATGCAGACCGAACGGTTTGGCATGCAGGAAACACCGGTTTTCGATAGATCACCGAAGTTAAGCTACACTGCGCTGGGTCAGGTATTGGATGGGATAACCATCATACACATGACTAGTTCTGTTCGGGAGAGAGGTTGGAGGGATGAAAGGTAGTACAGAAACTTCACTTGCCTTGCTTATCAACCTCTCGACAGCATGGATTTGTGGAGGAATCCTGTTGTTCGCGTTGTACCGTCCTTCGGAAGGGACGTTAAGCCGGTGGTCCCCTTGGTGCTCTTCGACAGGAGTAGGCTACGTACGGGCACCGGGTTTCCCCTTCTCCCTCTAGGCTAGGCTAGGTTCATCATCATCATCATCATCATCATCATCATCATCATCCACATCCACTCATTCACCGACACCATTAGACCAGTGCTGCATGGTCAGATGTCAAAACAGTGCGTCGTTAAACACCACAAATAATAATAATGTACATATGCACTCCCTTCGGAATTACAAACCTGCCTGTTTCATTTTCCTTTGTCGCTGACACACAGTTGTTTTGCTCGGATATTTGCACACTCTTATTAGATTATTGTAGTTCTTCATTTTTATTTTCTCTTGCTCTAATGATACCAAAAAGTGCATAATTCTTCCGCTAAACGGTCGAAGCTTCTACAAGACCCCAAAAAGTAACAGCAAAAACGCGCGGGAAAACTGTGTGGAAAAACTGTGCGGGATATAATTTTAAAAACTGTTTTAAATTTATCGTAACCTAACGTTTGAATTTAAAACTCGATTTGTGATTGTATGCTCTCGTTGCTTTTCTCTCTAAGAACATTTTGTCTTAATTCAGCCATTTTAAAACAGGATTACGTTGGCTTCTGCTGATTTCTCATTAGGTCCACTCGAGTGGCTATCGTGGCTCCCCAAATTGGGTTCGTTTCTCAGTGGCGTTCTTTCCGGTTTCGATTTCCCTTGCTTTTGATCGGCCTCATCATGCGGTAGCGCTATTCAAGGTTCGATTGAGCAAGGAAATATATGAAGTTCGATCTTCTTTCACATACGCTTTCTTCGTATACATTTCTTATGACAAAGAATTCTCAGTCAATGTCTTCTGTATACTAGTGAATGAAAATCTTGATATTTGTAATATAATATCGTTCCAAATACTGCGCTTCTGATATAAAGAAATAATAATAAAAATACTGCAATGGCGTCAACTTTTCCAGTCGCGAGATTTCAAAGCTTGCGACGGATTTCAGGTATTTGCTTGCGAATTTTAAAGCGCAGTACAGTTTTATATTACGTGATGATAAATCACAATGCCACGATGACTTAGTACACTTACATTGTAAAACAGCTCAAAAATAGCTAAACTTCTCTAAATTTCCTGAACGGGAGCTAAGAAATGCGTGAAGCAGTCACAAAAATGATTCCAGAACACAACTCATGGCTTAAAATGATCTCCAATTTGGATCAGGTTCAATCATATATGATATGATACAATCATATATGCTTGTTCTAAAGCTACAGTCGGATCAAGTATCCATTTAAACAACATCACAAATGCCAAATTAAATTATTATGTTTTTACTTTTTTTTGTAGGTTCTTTTTCCTCAATACATATTTTACTTTTCAATTTTAGTTTCATGTAATGATAGGTATACTGAAAAAACAAAAATTGACCTGCCACCGGGCCAAAAAACACTCTTGTGCTAAATAAATGCCATGAGAAAATCACTTTTATTTCAACACAGCCTACAGAACAAATATTTTCTATTGGGAAACTCAATGTCTCCGGAAAAACCTAGAACATGGAAGGACCGCAAAAATGACTTCGTTAGGTACCACCTTATTCCACAGAAGCACTGTCTTACGCGAGAGTAAACGGAAAGCGTTTCTTACCTCTGGTTACGTTTATCACCAGTATCTTTACCTGATAAAAATCGAGAATCTTAGTTACTCTGTCCTTTGTTTTCACCAAATAAATGATGCCTTGGTCTGAACTATGTTGAAAAATTTGTCCACCATCGAAAGCAGCCTTCGTAACCTCTCTATCTTAATCATTTGCTGTCAGACCTAATGCGTCGTTAAACACGTATCATCGTCGTCGATGATTCGGTGACGCACGCCTGAGTCTTCGAAGCGCGATCATGTACCACGCTGCTGAATTCGTTTGCTGTCTGACTACTCAATGCGTCGTTAAACATGTATCATCGTCGTCGATGATTCGGTGACGCGCGCCTGAGTCTTCGAAGCGCGATCATGTACCACACTGCTGAATTCGTTCGCTGTCTTATCGATCTTCGTCGCAGCCGCTGTGTAGCTACAGCCTACACACCTGTACTAATATTTTCAAAAACATATTAGCCCTATATCTAAATAAATTAACAATAATTGATCCGATGCTAGTAACCGTGCACGGGAAAGAAAGTAGGATACAAATAAATGTTTTATTAATTTTAGAAACTGCATTTCGTGGCTTTTAGTGATTTTTGAGGAGAGGGAGTTTCCAGTTTCTATATCGCTGCGTAGAACCAGTACTATTGTTCTGGTCTTAATAGTGGAAGAATGCCAATAATAGCTAGGCATTCCGACACGTGGTTTTCCGTCAAATCAACATGAAATACCGGTATTTTCAAGTACAATTATATTTTACATTATCCATAAGGTAATTATTGGTTTTTAGTGTATATTTATTTTTTAAATAATTGTTTTACTAAAGAACCCGTTCCTTGACGTAGACTACTCAGAAGATTCTACTTTGCGTGTTAAGTAGTAATTTCTTGACGCAAATGTTAACTTTATACCTTCTTTCACTTAATTAAAACCCTCGTAATGGGTATTATTTATAAGTTTGATCACCTTGTCGATTTTTTTCGAACACCAAAAAAAAATCGCGAAGCCTACACATAAAATCAACGTCAATCAACCTTAGTTGTGCATTAAATAATTTCATCAATTTTGTTACCTCTGATATATTGGACACGTTGTCTCCCACGTTGTTTTCGCTTTTCACGCAGAACCATTTTGATGCTCCCCGACACTTCATTCAAATCAATAACATTTCTATATCACCTTATCTCGATGTGATAATTGTATAAAGCGATGTCTAGACTCCAGACATTATAACGCATGCGTTGATGACGTGTCTCGAACAGCGATGGGAAAGTAAATTCACGCTTTGGGTTTTCTTCTCTTTTTCAGCAATGGACGGCGAGAGGCAAGCGAGCAAGGTCGAGGTGCGCGAACTGAATGCGCAGCTCATTTGCAAACTCTGCGGCGGGTACTTCGTAGATGCCTGCACTTTGGTCGACTGTATGCACTCTTGTAAGTACTCAAAGTAACCTGTCATACTATTTTATTATTATGAACACTGAAAGCGTCTCAAAAATGAATCCCCAAACTGGAACTCGAATCCCGATCCATCGCGGGTGTTGCTCTAGCCCATTGAGCTACTTGGACACTTGCTTTTTGAGACGATTTTAGTGTATTTGATGAGAATGACGGATCTTCAAGGAGTAGAAGTGCTCCCGTTTGGGCATCAATTTTTGAGACGGTTATAGAGTTCATAATAATGAAATATCCCGCGCATTGCAAACGTTTGCAATTTAAATAACATTTCATCTCAGCCTGTCATACTCTTTAGTAGAATGTATCCTCGCCTATAAATACCCAATGTTACCTGTCATACATGTTGGTCGACTAATATGCATTCATATCAGTTCCCAATGTTACCTGTCATACATGGTAGACTTGTATGCACTCTTGTAAGTACTGAAAGTAACCTGTCAAACACTTTGCTAGACGGTATGCACTCATGTAAGTACCCAGTGTAACCTGCCTTACACTTATGTCAACTGTATCCGTTCCTGTCAGTACCCATCTGTAACCTATACCAAAGACTTTGGTAGTCTGTATGCACTTCTATGTACCAGTTTCGTTTGAGCGCGAGATTCAACAGCTTCGCTCTTCTTAGTAGCACGAGTTTAATGGAGGAACACTAAGAAGAGACGACCAGTACTAGTAGTAGCTTTGGTAGTAGCCTTATAAGTGGCCTTGGTAGTAGTCTTGGTAGCCTTGGTAGTAATCTTGGCTGGAGTTCTTAGGCAGACATTGGACAAATGATCTGCGCGTAGAAGGCGCGCACACAGCCGACACCGGGTTGACCCTTATCTCTTCTATTAGGTTACGTCCACCATCACCTTATTCACCAGCACTATTTGGCCAATCCTGAGGGGCCCGTTCAATATATTTCTTGTTATAGCCACAAAAGAAGAAAAGACAACTAATCTGTAGAATCTTTTAATTCCTAGTCAGTGTGGATTTTTTTGAGAGTAAATGAATTCACTGACAAATGGGCTGCAAAATATACTATTTAACTTAAAGTGTTTTGAAACACTGAAATAAGAGTAGCACATAATTTTGGTGATGGAATTATTCGGAATTTTACTGTGCCGATGGAAGGAAATCGCGGAAATCCATACTCAGGAAAACTATCCACCTTAAACAAACCGGCGCCTAACGAATCCTCGGCGGACACCCTTTACTCGACAGTAGTAGATTTGTTCTCCAAAGTAATTTCGACCAGTGAGCTGGGCCAGTTTTTTATTTTTCTCGTCATATTTAGCACCAATCTCACCATAAATAAGGCCCGATTGTACCATTTTTGTAAATACTAGCTCAAGTAATAGTTGTAACTACTGCACGGCGATTCCAATCGCACATAGTTACGTTCTAGTTGATCTTTCTGTCCTGCAACTCAGAGGTAGAAAATGTAGTGAAACTTTACCTACGACTCGAGCATGCTGTATCTGTTAGCAGTTAGCTTCGCATTTGAATTGTTCCTATCACTGAATTGCCACTGTTTCTTGTTGCTCATGCTCGTTGGCGAATCTTAAAGACTGCAATTTTCTTTTCTTACAGTTTGTCGAGGATGCATTCTGAAACACCTTCAGACGAGCAATCGCTGTCCCGACTGTGACAACGCTGTCAAGTCGACAGTGCCCAGTGTTTGTCTTCGGTATGTTTCACATTCTCATAATCTCCACGCACTTCACAGTGCTGAATGATTACTTTATTAGATTCATAACTACATTTTACTAGCGTTAGCACTAATTTGGAATTATTTGTTTATTTTTCCAAATGGAATTGCATGGTAAGTTAAGTTTTAACTGCTAGACCAACGTTTGGAAAGTTAACGTGTAGCTCGACAGATTGATTACTTACATCACATTGTTAATAAATAGGAAATTATGACTAAAACCAAGTCTTAGTTTTCTAAATGATTTTAGCTTCAACTGTCAAGTTTGGCGTCCTAAATACTTTAAACTAACCAACTTATAAGCTTGCCATCCAAATTTGGAACTGCAGCTATGGCTTATGAATTTGGAAAGCATATGGTTAGTTTCTTGAAAGTTTTTGCAGGATTGTCAAGTCAGTCGAGCTTCCACCCTTGTTACGAAACTAGTAACGAAACGTTGGGATTCAAGAAATACGTCACCTAGCATTCAATATCCAAATTGGTATTATTATTTTTGTTTAGCAGCTGTGATGAACTCTAACTCAGTCAATTATTTGCAGCCAGGACTTCGTTCTCCAGAGACTTGTGTTCAAAGTCTTACCGAATATCTATCACGAAGAACTGCAAAGGCGCAAGCAATTTTATCAGACAGTTGGACTCGGTGTACCAAACGTCGCATCCAATTTTGGTTTGGGTCACGAGCATTACACTCCCGAGGACACGATCAGCCTCTCGCTTCAATATTACAACGAACAAGCGTGTGATGATGGCAAGGACGGCAAAGATGGGATCAACCAGGTATATATTCAATTAATACATAAGCAGGAGTTCTTATGTAGGTACATTATAAGAAACTGGAACACAAAAGAAACATTAAACTCTTCCTATACTCGATTCAATTTTCTTGGAGCAGATTGAGCTAGATTTAAAAACGAAAAGAAAGTTATTGATAATACATTGTTAATTGCCTTATATTAAATATTTGTTAGACTTGGGGAAAAAACTGTAAAAACTGTCATAAAAATGTACTGCGCTCCGGTGCCTTCAGGAACATACGAATCTCTTTGACCTGTGTTTTCTTTTTGCCCACATTTATGTAAGCAATGGAATTTGGAACTGGGCAATTTTATTGCATCGCATTATCTAAATCAGAAATCCTTTGCTTTTGCAGACGCTACACAGGCGTTATCTGCAGTGCCCGGCGGCGGTAAACATGAGACATCTCAAGAAGTTTATTCGCATGAAGCACGGACTCAGCAACGAGCATCGAGTTGATTTGATCTACGGAGACGAATCTCTGAAAGATGACTTCACGTTGATGGATGTGGCGTACACCTTCAATTGGCAGCGGGTAAGTCACTTCACTTGCTGTGCTTAGGTCGTTAGTCATATAATCCGCACTCTTCGCACTCATCGCTCCGACATGTCGTGTCAAAACAGCATAATGGGTAATACATTTGCTGTATTGTGTTCTATTCTGTAGAAACATACTTAACGATTAATTTTAGGTGGTCAAAGGATGTAGGTACCCGGGCTAATTCCAAGCAGAGACTTTAAATGTCTACGGTTATTTGCTTTTTTGTCGTTGAATCGAACAGGAAATTTGGTAGTTTTGTTTCGTGTACAATAAATTGCAACGATATAGGAGGCGACAGGCGATCAGTTTCATTTGAAATTGGTGTCGAGTGCGCTAATCGATTCTAATTGTCCACTAGAAGAATCCGTGCTACTCTGACTGGATGAATGAGAAGTGGTAGCAGCATAAGTTATCATTTTAGCTGCGTTATAAGCGAATGCTTTCAATTTCACTGTCACCCCGCATAGGAAAATAACCAGCCTTGTTTCTACGTACATGCAGTTCGTTGAAGACAGACCCAACTACAATCCGAATGCGTGTTCTGGATATTTTGCAGCAAAATAGATCCCACAATTTTATAAGGAATCAGATCTAGATTTACTGAACAATTTAAGCGCTTAGCGACAAAGCCGACTAGTCCGGTAACTTAAAGTCTTTTTTAAATTACTGCTGGTTGATTTTCACTCACATTAGAGTCGTTTGATGCTCTGTGGGTTTCACTGATTATCGAGCTCAACGTATCCCACAGTGCGCTCGAGAAAAAAAATTATCATCTAGCGTTTACCAGCCACTCTCAGGTCGTCGGCGTACCCGATTCATAATCTCAGCGCCTCTTCGTTCTCACAAAAATGTTGAAATATCATATTATGCTCGACCGGAACAGTAGCTAACGCTCCCCGTGCCCACAAGGCACACAATCATTTGACGCGTCTTGACATTGTGCATGCTGTTTGCTTTGCCCTCTCCGTTCAGACGACTCCCATGCGGTTCAGCTACCGAATCTTCCAATCGGCGCAATGTGCGGCCCGTGCGGCCGATGTCGCGAGCACTTCGACGGCGTCGTTCGAGGCCGCTATGGCAGAGCTGGACCCCGATCCCGCCTCCCCTTTCACCCCCTCTGCCGGCAACTCCTGCGATGCCGCGTTTGAAACCGATGTGCAGAACACCGTCGGTGAAGGGCCGAGCAGCGAGTCGCTGGAACCCCCACCGAAAAAACCGAGGATGACAGCAGACGGCTCGATAGTTCACAAACATATCGGGGCCAATAAACAGGCCGGCAAGGACGCGGGGAAGTCGAAACTAGCTAGCAAGGGAGAATCAGGCGACAAGCAAACACCAGCAAAAATACCGCAACCGTTGGCGGAGAAGAGACCGGAACGCGTCAGTTCCGAAGTTTCCACGACATCCAAAGAAAAACCAAAAGCCTCTACGAGCGCTTCTGTAGTAGACCAAAAAGACGCTCCCAAGGAGAGTAATAAGAAGGCTAAGTTTGCGGAGAAAATTAAGGACGAGGAAGAAAACTCCACGCTGAGCGAAAAAGCGAAAGGAGCGAAGACGAAAGAGGCTAAGACGAAGGAAGAGAAAGCACGTGGTGGCAAGAAGAAAGGAAAACACAAACACAAGCGCCCTGTGATCGTTTCACCGACAATCTTGCACAACCCCGACGATTTGATGAAGCTGAAAGTGAAGCTGAATCCAGTGCCACGGGCCGTCGAGCCTGCGAGTCACCACTCTAAGCACCACCACCATACAAAGCACCATCACGCGAAGCATCGCAAGTCGTCAGGATCTTCTACCGAGACGTCGTCGTCGTCCACGACGGCCGTCTCAAACAAGGAACGCCTTTTGCAGATGCGAGCTGTGCGCCGCAAAACGAAGAAGCCAGCAAGATCGGAGAAGTCAATTGAGGAGATCTTCCAGAAACAGAAGGCCAGTTTGCTTGTGCCGCCATCGACTATCACGGTGAGCAAGGTGACTGGTTCGGGGAGTGGCGAACGCCGCTTGGCGGAAGGTGCCGGCAGCCAGAGTGTGCAGACGGACGCAAAGCGCCCTTCTCTGGAGATCATGCTCGTCTCGTGCAAGAAGCCGGCACCTGTATCGCCCACCGCGCCGCAAACACCGGTATCAGGATCGGCACCGGCACCGGCCGCCAAGAATGAAGAACACAAGTCCGAGACCGGTCACGGTAAGGCCAAAGACGACAAAGTTCCGGCCGGTTACGGTCTCGCAAAGAGTAAAGATAATAAGCCTACGTCAGGCTACTTCAGCCACAACAAGGGTAAAGAAGGCCAAGCTGCGACCGGCTACTTCAGTCACAACAAATCAAAGGACGATAAACTGCCTCCTGTTTACCATCTCGGTAACAAACCTGCGCAAGGTTACTACGGTCTCGCGAAGGGAAAGGATGACAAGGGTGCGCCCGATCGCAACAAGGCGGCGAAACATGTGCCCTGTTATTACAGCGAGCCAAAGCACGGAGATACCAAGCTTGCTTCCGCTTCCTACAGCATCGCCAAGAAGGACGGGACCCGAAAGAGACCCAGTGTCACATGTTACAGTCCCGCGAAGATCACAAAACCACTTCCAGGAACGATTCCATTCGTCCATTTGTTCAAGAACGATATAAAGCCCAATAAAATAAATATGGACAACGGACTGACCATTACACCAAAGCTAACCCGCGACAACCAAGCAAGCAGCACGACTACAGTGCGAAGCAGATCACCCTCGCTCAGTATTTCGATGAAAGTGAAAAATCTTCTGCGAAGTCCAAAACCACAAGAATCACGGTCGCTATCCACATCTTCGCCGACTATTTGGCAGCAAACACCCTCTGACAAGATGGCCGTTAGCCTCGCCGGTGGCGCCGGTGGCGCCGGTGTTACGGCCACTATAAACGAGCGTCGCGACAACTTCGGCGCGTTGGACCTGTCGGGCCGGTCGTCACGCAAGTCGGAGTCGTCCTCTTCGGGCGCAAGCACTGGCCGCCACAGCCCACTGGATATCGAGTTGGACATTGAAAACCCTGCCCGAACGACCAACGGTCAGAAAGTCAGGATAAAGCAGGCTGCGTCCGCTTCTCAGCACACTGAAAACGGATCGCTTCCCGCCACTGGTATGAGTAATCTCAAGACATTGTCGGACGCCGCCGTTCGTATTTTAATGGACGCAGAGACGAAAGCGACCACGGAAAATAATACAAAGCAAACAAACGGCAACAAAAACAATCCGAGCACGAATAATAACAACAGTAATCAGTTAAATAATAACACCAGCAGCAGCAAGACCAACAACGGCAACGGACAAGAAGCCTCAACCAAAAACAACGGCGTGTCCCCATTTCGTAATTTACATCAACCGGGCTTACAGATAAGCAACGCGGGGGTGAAGATGCCCAGCTACAGCAATGCGAGTGCACTTCGAATCCCTGTGCCCCATGCGCCGTTGCTGCATCCCGCCAACCGAGGGGTGCCCCGTTTGAACGAGATCGTCCCTCGCGTTCGCGGTGGGCAGACGGGTAAGCCGGTACCGAACATGGGCGTGCGTCACATTCCAAATCCCAGTGCGCTTTTCAGACAACAGAGCATGAACAAGCACACCACAAGCCATCAGGCGAAGACTGTGACTCCTCCGGTGATTGAAAAGAGGAATGGGGATGATAGCGCCGCAGCCAAAACTGGCGTCGCTACGCCGTTGACGACAGCGACGGCAACAGTGGCGACGGCGTCGGAGGCGGTTGCCGTTTTGCCGGTCAGTTCAGCGCCAATCAAGAAGATCGAAAACATGACGAGAGATATTGAAAAGGTTGCTGCAGGGCTGACATTTCGTGCCGTTGAGGCTGGTTTGATCAAATGAATTTACAAAAGAGTTCTGGGGAGTTTTCAAACTTACGTATTTTTATTGCTTTTAGAGTACTTTGGCCGGATACATGAATCGAGACTGATAGTTTTCCTAGAATTCATTTGTCCTAATTACTATTTACGTTTTCAGTGTCACATCGCTGATGTGTTGTTATGTATGCAACCTTCATTTTGATTTGTTAATGTACCTAATATATAAATACTTTCTTGTCAAAGCTGTTCTCTTCGTAAGTGTTCAGATTATCATATATAATGTGCATAAAATGTAAGTATTGGTATTTGGAAGTAGTGTAAAATTTGCTTCCTTCGATAAGAAACTAAAATATACGTAATTAATATGTTTATAGTCCAGCATCTCTATAGATAGCCATATAGGTACTTGTTACTTCATAGCACATTAGAATACCTACTCAGTAGTCATGCTCGTCGAAATACTAATTTACAGCATGGAGAATTCATTTTTAGAGATATGTTTGTCTCTAAACGCGAGTGTAGACATTAGCATTAACTGAAATAATGTTCCGTTGATTTCATTATAAATACCTAGATGTTATATTTCAAATTAATAAATGTTGTACGGGTGAAATACTGAAAATTGCGTTTGATTTATTTCAATTATCTTATTGAATCGATAGTGCGACAAGTGTTGAGTTTACAGGGTCCAGTGGTGGAACTATGCTACCCCAGGCGCCTCTATGGTCTGGCAATTTGAGAAAATTTCACAACTAACCTAACCGTCCCGACTCCCGGTATTTCACGTCTTTTATACAAAAGCAGACAAAATCATAGAACTGAAGAAAATGTGTCAGTGCATGTTTGTTCGTTCACATAACCTGCATTATACTAATTCAGAGGTAACATTCGTCATTTTTATGAAGATTTCGTCCAGACTTTTTTCTGTTATTTCAAATTTGTTTCAATTTTCCGCATTTTTCAATCGTTCTTCAACGCGACACGATAAAACATTCTAAATTAGTTTTTTAAGTTTCAATTTTTTTCGAGGGTTGACCCCTGGAACGAAGTTTTCTCCACTAACTAGGACTATGATTATAGGACAGTGGACGCTGACGTTGACCTTTCTAATCAGAAATACCTACAGTAATTTCGTTTGCAGAAATTTTAATTAAACCAAATTGTGATTTTGTTTCATTTTGTTTCCAAACATATACTATTTTCATTTACCCTTCCTCAAAACTGCAAACTGTCTCAATGTCCAAAGTCTAGCATATGATGTAAGACCTAAGCAATGATTTTCAAATAGAGCTCTGCAAGCTCTCTAAAATTACTTTGATTTGATACCTGCAGTGAATCTCAATCTATACATGACGACATCAACAAAATGAAGCTTCAGCTACTAAAACTCCACGCTTCGATGTCTGATGCTGACCAGGTAAGATCAGTGAATCGTAATCTTTGGTTATTTACATTTTACTCCCAAGTTCCAAACATGTACCGACTACACCCCCCCCCCCCCCTTCCATTATAAATTGTATTGCATGTGTACCAAACATCAGGCAGAAGTTTAAATTCAATTTGCGAATAGCTTTTCGTCCTCTTAAATATGCGTTTTTATTATTTACGGAATAAAATGTAAACCTATTTTTTTCTTTAAATTTTGAAAATTTTCTCTAATTTCCCTCTGTGTAGTCGATAGCTGTAATAATTTTTCACAGAACGCGGAAAAAGTGCTAATAAAACTGGAAAAACGCGTTTTTTGTTTTGCTTTAGCTAACGTATTTTCGTTCACTTTTCCTTCATATGCATTTTCGACGAATCTCCTAAAAAGTTTACTATTTCATCAAATTTAAATTTTCCTTGCTTTCAAGTTTTGATGGATGAATTTCAGACTTCCATTGCTATTTACGAAATTACTTCAGATCGAAACCCTCGCTTTTTATTTAATTTTAAACCAATCTTCCAACGCATCGTCCTATAAAGCCATCACTTCGTCACCGCTGCAATGAATTCAGTTCAACATTTAAGAATTTCAATGAATAAGCGTAGCGAGCGAAGATAATACGGCAACTTTTGCTATACATTGCAACAGTGTTGCCTGTGTTCGTCATTTTAAGTGCTGCGTGCGCTCTACTTTTCAAAAATTCTTTTCCGATTTCGATGAAAAATTCAACGTACTTTCACAAACTTGCAGCTACGTCCTCATTTGCTTTTCTTATTTAGCGAAATGGATCCATTATCGTTTGCAAGTTGCACCAATCCAAAATTGTCTACCGGGCCAGATGTTCCGAAAGCTTTTTGAGCCGGATCAGATACCTTATTTATTCACATAAAGCCACGGTGAACTTCAAGTTCTGTATTGTGCTCTTGTTTTTTGCAATATCACGAAAATGATTGATGACCGTATCAAGAAAAGCAAAATCTCCAAGATACATGGAGTTTGAGCGTGTTGTTCATTTGATATTTATTTGATTTTTCTCTACTGGCAAAACGGCTGCTAGAATTTGGATGCATTTTAACTCGATTTTCATTGTACATTTTTGTCTTCTCAACAAGACCCGCTGCGTTGACTTAAAATTGAAATTGACTTAAAAGTTTTTAAGCAAATTGAAATTTGCGAAAATTCTTTATATTTTCGCACCAAACTTTCTAAATATGTAGATCTTACTGAATTTAACAATTGAATTTATATATGAATTTTAGCATTTTACCTTTTCGCGTGAGCTTTTTATTTTTATTCTCATTTTCTGACTTATGTATTTTTCCTTTCACTCTTTAACAGATATCATCAAATCATCTCTTATTGTAATGTCCCATCCTTTTATCAAAAGATCCGTTGTTTAAGATTTGTACTGCCCTTTGCGTCGGCTTGCCTTCAATGTTAATTTTCCAAAAATAAATAGTTACGTTCATCCACAACGCAACTGAAATTCCGTTCGCGAAAACATAGTAACTGATATTGACTTTTCTGAATTGTGAATTGACCTAATAATCTACGACCACTGGCGAGACTTTTCAATGACCTTGTGCCCTTTCAGATTTCCTTTTAGTTTTCATCCACAATATAACGTCTGAAATCTACGAGCCCCAAAACCAAAATGGCGAAGACCCCTCGCTGATAGCTAATGGTCTCTACTATCGTACTAAAATCTTGACAATTCGATCGAATTATCGCGTAATTAGCAAGTTACCTAAAACACGTGTGAACTTTGATTCATGGGCTCATATTACAAATTCTCAAGAGTTTCACAAGAAAGTAACCATTTTGCCGTCACTTTTATACAGTTCTGAAAAAAGGACCAGAAGTACAAAACTGAGGAAATCATTTTTACTAGACATTCAAACCCCATTTTGGAAATTGTTTCATCCGTATGTTTTTAATCATTGGTGATTTAATGTTGTAGGTTCCTAAAATTTAAAATTAGCATATTTCCCTAAAAACTCGTTCGTCCATTTACTCGCTTCTCAGTAACAATTCACAATGATCTTTGAAAGACATTAAATATAACAAGTTCTGCTTCTGAGTATGAACGCTTAATAATATCCAAAGTGTCATATAATTTTTCCCACGGCTTCATTTCATTTTCCATAGCGCGTGCTATAATTTCATCAGTAATGCACCGCTGTACCGCCACCGCCACTGCACCTACAATTTGAATTGTTGCGACGCCACTGATCAGCGATCACTCAACTCTGCCACAGCCTAAACCAACAAGCAGTCATTTTCCAATATTCGCTCGATCATTACGACAACGCGAATCAATCCATGATTCTCCAAGTATAGCGAAAAAATAACAAACGACCAAATTTAAAAATCACATAAAAAGAAAGATTACTATTGGACAGTCATCGACCTACATTTATCAACACATTCGCTACGCCACTGGCAAATTGCCATTATCCTTGAGCTGCGCACCACATTGGTTTTTTATATATCCTTCGTCCGTCGTACGTTCCGTATATGAGAGACTAACATGGAGTCGAGCGGGAGCTCACGCAAGCCTACCGCGGCGCCGAGATCGGAGTAATCGCAACGCACAGCATAGAGATTGAACCCAACTCGTCGACACAGCGCGGATCTCTCGATCAATATACTACTCCGCTACTCTCTATCTCCCTTGTTCATACGCTGCTGCCCACTCTCGGGCCTGAACACCGTCGCATCGCATCCAAATCGTATCGCTCCCCTCGGTCCCCATCACTACGAGGGTGGGGGAACGAGGGGGATATAAAAGCGCCTTCAGCTAAAGCCGAACCGAATGCACGAAGTAATAAAAACCGAGGCCGGGAGAAAATGTCTGCCTAGCGGTACGCGCTAAACTTACACGGCCATGATTAGATAAAGTAGGAGTCGGAACCCCTCTCCCCTCGCACCCCTCGACAGCTTGCTTCTATCATTAAAAAAAGACGAGCCAGAGAAGCACTCAGAAACAGAATATGTCCGCGACGCTGCCACATTGGGAGGTTTAGCGTCAGTGCTTGGTTACGGCATGCTGATTTGGTCTGCGTTTATGCAATGCTGTAAACCTGATGCTTTGCCACCCATAACTTGCCACAACAGAGTGAGCCGACTAGATTCAGTAACTACGATAAAGAAACGTAACTCTCCATTGGAATCTTTTATAAATACAAATTCTTGTTTGTAGCTGGCTCTTTTGTTATGTATTCTCACGTATCGCTGGTGACAATGTCGAATGAATATATTTGTTTCCACGTTCTTAAACCTCGGACATGTTTCCGCTGTCAGGTTAGTTGCTACCGACTCTTTACTTTGACACTTCTTGAAATGACAATCTAACAAATTCTTGCGGTTTGTTGGTAAAGTTACTTGTAAACAAATTTCCTCGCCACGAATCGCATGACGTATTTGAAACGACAAACTCATATTTCGCTGTTGACATTTACTGAGTTGTTTAAGTTGCAAGCAGTTGAAGGAAGCGTTAAACTGAACTAAACTAGTTAACACCAATGGCATTTGATCAATGGTTCGGAAGCACTTTTTACTCGCTCGTTCAGTTCAGAGGAGATGTAAATCAGGAGAAATGCTTACAACTACATATATCATCAACGACATAAAATAAAAGTGTACCTATCAGCTTCTCGCTGAGGAAACTTAAGGCAAAATCCGTGAAAATAAATATCACAGATTCGAAGGAAACTAACGTAAGGAAAGCGATGTATTTGGTACCTTCTTAATTGAGTTGGTAAATTCACGACAGCGTTTAGTACTGCTTCATGTGAGCGAGTTCTTGATTGCCAAAAACACCAACATCCTTTTTCCGCAACTTTTAATGACACAGAATTAATTGCGCCTCCGCTTTTTATGAAATGCATTAAAAACTGTAAATAAGATTATTCTGAACTAGCCAATCGCTTAAACAAATTAAAATTAATATTATAAGCATGTTATACTTAATACATTTTCACACACATCAACCTTACGATTTATGCTTATAAAACTTGACATTTAATTTACGCAACAGATCAATTTTTAAATTCACACTAAGTTACATTGTGGTGTACAAGTAGTTACTGGTCTGTATTACATTATGGACTGGTACTATGACAGAACAGAGTGCCAAATTGTGACAAATCGTTCAAAACTGCGGTCATTTTTGAGGGCAAGTAATATTCCTCGGTATAACGCTTACCTGCCACAAAACAGCTGTACAGTTGTGTTAGTCTTACCTTGCCACAAGCTGGTGGACTCTGATTACACATTGCCAACTTTAGAATGCAAAATAAAGCCAATCTTCACCGGGGAGTTTGAAATTAACCAGAATATTATGATCAAACAATGCATCATGCACTTAAATTCTTTGTGGATTTATCAGTTTATTTACGTGAAATTAATTCTATTGAAAAATAAGAACTTAAATGCAAAACTAAAAGTCCTAATGACTTCTGCTAAATACCTACCGTACACTAGCGGATTCTAGCAATGGCTGCCAAAAAGCAGTTTGCGAGCTTGGTTTCCTGCCTAAACCTGATAAAAGTTAAAAGTAATCCAAAATATATTAATTTTAACTTTGGTTGATAAACATCTATTGTTTTTCATTAAATATTTTGTTTTCCTAAAATTATTAAATGTTTCAACCAAAGAAAAACATTATTTTGTTGCTTTTAAATCGGATAGTTAACAGTAGCATCATGGTGTCATGTTTTCTAGGTTGGTACAAGCACCCCAGAAAGTGGCAAACTCAAATTAATCCTAGTGTAATTGTTTCATTTAATCACCACAGCACAATAGTGCTTGAAGTAATACATCTATGGTTCTACCACCGGTTTGACTGAATGCATACGGTACTCAGTGGTTAATTTGTATCGGAAAAGGTGGGTAAACCCTAACTTTATTGAAACAGTGTTGGGGGGGGGGGGGGGGGGGGGTTGGAGGAGACTAGTGTGCGCCATTTAAGAATTTGGTACCTAGTGGGATGGTTATAGGTGAGCAACCTCCTGATAGCATGGATTGGTGGATATGTCATGCTTTATTATGTATATCGTTGTTCGCAAGATCGTGAGAGCGTGTGGGCAGGCGGTAGCCAGCCCTTGGTGCGCTTTTACACCATTAACCTATTTACCGATATGTATACCATGGGCAATTTCACAGCTCACAGGGCAGTGTCAAGTGCGTAGTTCTATTTATTTTATTCTACGTTTATACTATCATAATTGAATTACCTTCGAGAACCATACTATTCTGGACCATGGCGATTTCTCTTTCGGGCAACGACGTCTCTGCATCTCGACCATTCCCAGTTGCCGAAGAACATAAACTTGCATTGACATCAACAACACTTACTGCATTAACTTGAGTAAAAAAACAAGTAATTTTGGATTTACTGTTTGAGTGTGAGCCCGACCCACCAGCGTCGACCCCGCGCTTCCCTAGCGGCATGTTGGCCGATGAAAAGAACGCAACTTCCTCGGTTTAAGAAAGCATCGCGACTGCATGATTGAGGGATTTTTTACTAAATAAATGGGAGTAGTGGGGATGAAAAATATGAAGCTGTGTCCCAGGAAAAAAGGGGAAATTTTTCTGAAAGTTTAGCTTTTAAGTTTTCGGAAAATGTTGGTCCGAACGCTGGCTTTGTTTCGTCGGCGCTGCCTATCAAAGGGTTGCGGCTCGCGCACAGCTAGGAATACTATGTAACGATGCTAGGAGCTCCTCGATGCATTCGCGTGAATCTCAGTTATTGCTACAAACCTTAGAGTTAGACATAACATAAAACTCGGCTTTTCTTGCTATTGAAGCATGTTGGTATTAAAAATATTGTTTTGGCTTACACGATTGTTAGAAATCACATCATTTACACGGGCTACTGCGGTTACTGGTATAGGAATAGGGAAGGTGAGTAAACGGGGTTTACGCATGAAAATAGGTAGATAAACGGAGTTTACGTGAGTTTACGCACAAATTAACCACTGACGGTACTGACACGGTATACTTAAATATGTTACGGAAATTGTCCCGGTACTAAACGCACGGCAAGTACCGACCGATACTACGGCGAAAATTTTCCAACTGATTTTGGTCCGGCACCGACAAAATTCACATCGGCATGCATCTTTGGGGAAAAGAATTTTCTGTCGACAAGACGTTTCCCGGTAAACTTTCCAGCGTTTGATGTGGAGAAGAGTCTAATGAATATACTCCGCGCACCACATAAGGCATAACCTATAACATGAACACTAGCAATATTCAGTCATTACAGTATGTTTAAAACAGGTGTTTAGCACGCTACCTTAGTGTACTAAAAGTCACCAGTACGCGAATCTGATAATAATTAAATATACATTATTGGCGCTTCATGGAGGGCTGAAGATCAATTGTACTTGGTGTGTTTTTAGTTTTTACTATTATCTACTTGTATGAAAGCTGTATGCTTATTTGATGTCGGAAGATGTCATTGTCATACACTGTCTATGGTTTTTTTACAAGAGAGCACGCAAAGCAGAATCGAATAAATGTCACCTTACCGTTAACTTCACCGCAAATGATATCTTTTCGTGCCAAAAATACAGCTTTATTACTTCACGAATCCAAAAACTCGCACAATTTGTAACAAAATTGCGAGTTGTAACTGCTTATCTTCATATATTTTTGACGTTTCTGTCAAGTTCTTTGGCCAATCATCCTGGCGCCCGCAGACCTGCGACGACGGGCGGGTCTAGATCTGCCTGCCTTGAAGACTTTCGAACGTGTCATGCTCTCACACGATGAAAACCAGCTTGATGTTCGTCACTGTCTGGCCATCACGTGTCAATTAGTTTTTGGTCGTTCTTGGCTGGATGAAACGAGATAGTGATTTCATTCACATTTTCAGTTAGGTTTTTTGAGAGTATGTAGATTTAAGACAGTTTTTAGCATCCAATTCGGAAAAAATAGCCTATATTTATTTGGTCCGACCCCCACTGCTAGCGCGCCTCCTCATGATCTCGCTTGCATATGTTTTTTTTTTCAGTTTCGCGGTCCTTTACTAGTCTTGCTGGCTTTGCCTACTGAACGAGCTTCTTATGAGAAACCTTCTTTGAAGATGTATTTATTTTTAATTTTAATTTCAAGCACGAGCCTGCAATAGGTTTCCATACTTTTCTTCCTTTAAACTCGTTTCTCTCACTTTATTAGGATCCTAACGGCTAATTAGCAAAAGTAGTTGAATACATTTCTGTATCGGATTGGGATCGTTTGGCAGCAGTTGGGCTTTGACTTAACTAAGAAACTTACAATTGACAATTATCCGAGTTTAAAGTATCCACTTTTTATCCCCTAAGACCAGCGCTGCAATTTAGGGATGATGGGATAATAAGCACCGGAAATCGGATTAGCGGCGCTCAAGCGTTGATAAAGGGAAAAAAACGCAAAGTACTCGTTTTGCAAAATAAAATCAACTCAAGTAAAATCATCAGTGTAGAGATATTATCAGTAAAACTCAGGGTGAGACTCTCTGATGAGTTCCTTTGGGGTGGTGTGTGATGGGTGTGGTAGCCGTAGAAGGAAGTTTGATGAGTGTAACGAGTGATGCGAGAGACAAGAGAATTGTCTAATTTCACTTCGCCTCCAAAAACAGTCACTTGTGTGATGTGTGTGGTGTTTTCTTTGTGTCTGCCGGCCAAACTGCTGCTCGTATTTTGATTCGTTTTTACGTTCAAGTATCAAGTACCTTAATGCCTTAAGTATTTCAGAAAAATCGATCCAAAAGCACCTAAACGTTTTCAAACCAATCAAAATGCACAATAAATTACCCTTTTTTTTTACTACCTGCACGCTTTGCTGTACCTAAGCTTGTTACAATATCTGTTTTTTGTTGTGGTTAAAATATTTTTGCACTAAGCTTACAATTGTTAGGATCGTATACTATAGAAAGGGATTTTAGAAGTGTTAGCATCATGTAGGCTTTCTTCGTTGAATTTTATTTTTATCCGTATTGAAGACATGCAATGCATACTGGTTTTTAGACTCGTGTCTACTTTATCTAATGAAGCACTAGTTTTTACAAAAGCTATTTGAACTGGGTTTTGAATGCTAAGTGAAGAAAAACTAAATTTCCTAACGTTTCGTAACTTGTACATTTGATAAAACCTTGATTTTATAAAACAGGTACAAGTTACGAAACGTTGGGAAATTTAGTTGTTCTTCAATTAGCATTCAAAACCCAGTTCAAATAGTTTTTGTAATATGCAATGCATTTTGTCACTAAAGGTTGAATTCAATGTCGGATGTAGATGATTGGTATCACGATTTGCTTTCAAAGATAACACCAAATAAGGCTTAAAAAGGTTTCAAAAAGTTTGCCCTGATTAAAAGTATCATGACACTTAAGAAACATAAAAAAACAACGTTTTCCGGTTTAAATATCCACGGATGTAGCAATCAAACGAGCAGTGCGTGGTTATTTGTGCGGATGTCTGAATTTTGATACATTTTGAGTTGAAACCTATGTCAAATTCCGTAATGTCCCTTAAAATCTTTTTTGGAAAACTTACGGAATCTTTCTAGAACCCCCAACCCGATTTTTGCTTAGCCTTTGTTCGTATACTCGCAGTCTCAATCAATATACTATTGATAAGCGTAGCGGGCGAAACTAAAATTTAAATTTCACTATCTGTCAAAAAAGGTTGTTGTTTTTTTTTCTGTTGGCGCTGCTGCTCCGATTTTGATGAGTATATCAAGAAACCTTGCCTTAAACCCGTCAATGCATTTTTTTTTAGACAAAACGGTCAGAAATTAGGATTCACAAGAATGTTCGTAAGAAAAATGCAGGCACATTGTTAGTAGGTGTAAACTACTAACTCACTGTCAATTATTAACACCAATACAGCGGTAAAGTTAGATTGATTACACTGAAGGACTGTGGGAGTCGATTTATCTTAGAAAATAAATATAAGTAACTATGACTGCCCATTTCTCATTTAATCAGCGTCAAAATCTACCCGGATTCTACCCAAATCCTCAGACGAAATGATAAACTTAAAGAAATGTGCAATTATTAATTCAACAGTACTATTGAATAATCAATATTGAATGCACATCGGACAGTTATAAAAATTACCTTATAATATTGCAACTGCTGGAATTAATTGATTGATTTATGGGTTTTAACGACTTCCTATTTGACAACGAGCTCTGTGGCTCTGGGCTTATGGTATCAATAAACAGCTCGACCATGGACATTCTCAAATTAGTAAACAAAGGCCATAGGGTCTCCTCAAACGAGGTCACTAATTCAGAGTTTTATAGGGAATGTTTGGTCAACCATGGATCTAAATAAAAACATGGACGACGCAGAATATCAAATTTGTTTGTCAAATTCATCTATTCGAGAACATGCGACCATAAAAAGTATCTGCTCGTCAAAATGGAAGATAAGTAAATACGGTTTCTGATCTTGAGTTCTATCAATCATTTGCTCGAGACGAATTAAAGGTATCGAAAATGAATTTACGAATGTAAGGTTTGGTCTCGTAAATTTGATATCCTCCCGAATTGCTCTCGAAGGAAAATCTTTTTAAAATAATTACATTTTTAGAAATAAATCGAGAGATTTTGTCATACATGTCTCACTCTTTACTTGATCATTTACAAAATTGGGTATGGCTAGGTAAAAAATGAAAAAAAAAAAAACGGGATGCTCCATTTTCTGTACTTATCGAAGCCTTGATTTATATTTGTTAGATATGAGTTTATTGTTCTGTATTGAACATTAATTAATTAAATATAATTTAAATAGATAACTCAATTAATCGGTACGAAATCTAGGTCGCGACAGAGAAAGCTGTTTTAAGAACACAGCTTCCTTGATTTCAATTTTAATTCAAAACTTAAGCCAATGTAGCTCTTTCTTAAACAAACAAAATGGAAACTTCAAATTAGGACGGTCCAATATAAAAGAATGTATAAGAATTTATCAGATCTATCACAGTATCCAATTGTACAAGCTACAACGTAAATAGCAACATGATAGCTGTATTGAGAAGCTCTATCAAGTGATTTCTTCCTTCATCTCCATGGCTACCAAACGTTGAATCTACCATTGCATCCCAGCTGATGGTATTTTTATGTTTTCAAAGTTGGCAACCGATGAGTAGCTTGGAGGAATTTCAGTAGAGTATCAGCCTGCTGATGCTTCTTGCCCGAACGTTATTTTAATTGAACCGTTGTGAGAACAGGAACGTCTCGACAGCTTCGTAAAAGCTCGTTAATTTGTAAGTTTAACATGCATAGTTATTATTTGAATATGTTATAAACATGTAGCGTAAATGGTTTAACCGACATTTTATGAGAAATTCAATTTGCACCTTCATTTGTATCCCGGATAATCCCATGGTCGATCTAAAACAGCCTCAGGTAGGTGAGCAAAACATACTTTCGGTATTTTTTTTGTGTACTATATTGTAAAATCATTTTCTGACAATTGAAAAGATATCCAATGTGTTTGGATTTTATATTAACCATACCAACAATTTGTAATTGAATCGGAAAACCTGAGAAATGTTTCTGTTCGGAGTTGACAGGGCGAGCTCCAAATATCCATGAGATAGCGTCATTTACGGGTTCATCTTTTCTCATTGCAGGTCAATATTGTATTTTAGTGATGGATGTGCGGAAAGGTTTGAAAACAACTGAAATTCATGTTATTAGTAGTAATTTCGCAGGGGAGAACTCCCCCACCCGCTAGCCAGCCCCTCTATCGACGTCCCTACCATTTTATTCAACATTTTTAATGCAATAATTTCGTAAATTAATTATGAAAGTGAAATCAATAATATATATCAGGCAATGGTATTTCTTTGAGGTGATTTGACCGACAAGCTCATAACAGGTTGATAATTCCAACGAGTCTCTGCTAGATCGCATTGTCTTTTTATTCCAGGATATAAATGTATGCATATCTAACGAAGTCGTGAAATCTGATTTAAATTGCAAATGCTTGCAATGGACAAGTATTTTCTTATTAGGCACCGTGGAAGCTAACGAAGTCTTTCATATTTTGAGAACTATTTGATTAAATTTGAGAAATGAAATTTTCTTTAGCGTAAAAGTATTAAAATCACTCATTCAAGTCAGAAAACTTTGATTCAACATCGGTTAGAGTCGAAGAATCGATGCAATCATACCAGTTAATTCACAATAATTTTGAAATCACGACTTTTTCATTGGTTGACGTAATGCTTCAAGTCTGCGCGAGGCAACTGGTTTTATAGTTTCTAGTTTACTTTATCTCGCAGAATTTAAATTTGTCATCTTTGCTTAGACATTTTATAGAACTAGACACTAAGCTGTTAGCTGGGGCTATGAAATAATTCCCTGTCGCCTGTTATAAGAATACCAGTTTGTTTGAGTGTACAGCGCATCTTGTATGTCTCGAAAGCAAAACAAAGCGTTGCATCGTACCAACACGGCTCCGGCTCCGAGGTGGAAACTTACTTCTTACTTACCTCATAACGTTCATTAGTTAAATTCAGTACACCAACTAAATACCTACAATGTTCATTTTCTCCTTGTGTTACGCACCGCACTCCTCCAAGCGCAATAAGGCAACTAAAGAGATAGGTTGTAAAATCTATATTTTATATTGACATATATTTATATTTATATTTATAAATAATCAGAACCAAGCAAGCACGTGTTTGATGTAGGCAGAGGCCCGGAATGGTCAGGGCCTGGAATTGGCAAGGCCAGGAATGGCCAGAGCCTGGAATGGTCAGGGACAGGAATGGTCAGGGACAGGAATGGTCAAAGCCTGGAATGGTCAAAGCCTGGAATGGTCGAAGCCTGGAATGGTCAAGGCCCGGGATGGTCAGGGACAGGAATGGTCAGGGCCTGGAATGTTCAAGGACTGGAATGGTCAGGAACAGGAATGGTCAGAGCCTGGAATGGCCAAAGCCTGGAATGGTCAAGGCCTGGGATGGTCAAGGACTGGAACGGTTAGGGCCCGAAATGGGCAAAGTCCAGAATGGTTAGAGCCCGGAATGGTCAAGGCCCAGAATGGTCAGGGCCCGGAATGGTCATGGCGACCGTATACCGGCACCCCGGGCCACAGTCCGCGCTATTGTGGGTAAGAATTGAAAATATGCTACCACGGTGCATATATTTGTGAGTTGATTTCATTTTGAAAGTTAATTCTTATTGGCTTGCGATTGCTCGCAATGGCCAGAGCAGTTTATTATTATGAACACGAAAAAGGTGGTGTCCAATTACCTTAGGTGATTAGAGCAACATCCATGAAAGGTAGAAAAAGATGACGCAAAGGTGGCGCAAAATGATCAAAGGATTGACGCGCCTTAAAATCCCTTTTTTCATTCATTCAAAGGTAGAAGGCGGGGATTTGATTTCCCGATTGGAAATACATTTTTAACAATAAAACACTTCGTTTTTGTGTTTTGGATTCTAATACCAACAAAATGGCCGACAATGCTCTTTATTTGCTTTGCAATAAAATATTGCTATTTTCTTTGCTATTTGCTATACTATTTGCTATTTGGTTTACATTCCATGACCACCATTTTCAATGGGCCGCCCAAACCAACATGACCATATTACGATTTTATTTTTCTTCAATAATTTAACCAAAATGCACGATAGTTTCGTCTGCCCGTATGTCTGCCGATGTGAAACAAGGTGCAATTTATAGAAATGGGGTGGAAGGATTACACGACTTTCACCCTAAACAGGCCCCCCCAAGGTAGGTGACGTCATCGTGGTCTTACGCATGTGATATCTACCTGCAGTTCTGAGTTTTCAATACTTATTACGGACACGGAGGTGCAAAGTATAAAACTGCGATGAAAATCTGATACTAATTAACAGTGATTTTCCACACAGACAGCTAAACCAATGGCGTGTAAGCGAGATACAATCCAACCCCTAAAATGAATACCTTCGTGGTTTTGACGAGGCTAGAAATAATTCAATTTAGATTACATTTCGCGACATGTTTCTAATGTCTATCAAATCAGATGCAGTGTAACAAATGAAAATGCAAATTGAGCATCCCTCGCTTGCTGGTTTTAGCTCCTTGTTGTATCACAAGAAAAGCCAAAAACTCTCAATTAATTTTACTTTTCAGTAAAATATTCAAATCTACATTCAATCCAGAATTTTACGCTGTTTTTAGTAAATACTGACTCCAGTGCATACTGATTGATTTCCATGTTGTTATAAATTATTATAAATATACTTATATACGTTATAAATATTGTAAATTTAGTTTGTGCGGGAAGAGCCATCTTTCGCGTTAATAACTAGAAACTAGAAAGTCTCTATTTTTGTGGAAAGTAATTAAATTAAACTACCTATATTGACTTTTGTGGAATCTTGTCTGACCATGAAAGCAAACTAATCTGCTCTGGATGTGACGCATACCCGTGGCCTTCGGTCACTCTCGATTTAAACTGAATAAATTGCTTCCTAAATCAGGGTTAACACTTAAACACTTAACTGGACTGTACTCTGTTATTTTGGTAGTACTGTTCACAGAAAACTCGGTTCCTTGTCTTGCTTGGTGCCAAGCCAATGAAATGTCAGTCACTCAGAAACGAAAGATGATTTATTCAATTAGCGATCAAAATCTAATGTTATTAAGAAGTGGTTAAACATTATTGAATGGCAGTAGTGTACTTTCCGTTACATGAGTTAACAGACTGTTATATTGTTAACGAAACCTAGTATTGAACACTGGATCTTTACGAGGTATTTGTACCATAGAAAATCGTTGAGTACGGATATAATGTATATGGTAGTCCAAAAAATAAATGCTACAAAAAAGGGACGAATGTCCAAATAAATAAACCACCTTCAGCGAAGTCTACAGACAATTTTCACATTGTTCTACACCTTGTTCAGCACACATTGTCAATCATCTGTTAATAAAAGGAACCATATCAACAAAATACGACATCAATCAACCTCCTAAATCATTCATCACGTTTGCGATAGAAGTGAAAATACTCGTCAAGCTAACATATTTCGTATACAAAGCGAACAATTTCAATTCTCTGTGACTAATATGGCCCACGGGATATGTTCCCGTAAAATCTCGGAAAAGCTACGGTATGGTGGTCGGCCATATTATTGATCCCTAGTCATAGCTCTCCCGCAGTCCCCATTTTAGAAGCGTATAGCTCTGTCCCTTTCCCTGCGTCAGGGCACAAGGCGAGTAGGGCCTCTACGAACTTACTCTATACTTCTCCCTCTACCTCTTCTTCATATGCATCCTTTTCGAGTCAACTAGGTGGGTAACCTATAAGTTTCCGTAAAGCTGCGAAGTTGTGATTGTTGCCAATTAAGTTTGATATTATAGTTATGATAATTTTTTAAAACTATAACTTTATTTTTGGTAATGATTATTTTCTTGTATGTAGATAGTCTATTGATAAGCGTTGATAAGGTAGAATCGTGCAACAAACTTGTTAAAGTGTTAATTATATCGTGATACCGAAATGATTTAACGATGCAGTATAAGAAAACTACTTTTCTTAGAACAATGCATGTAAATTATCACTTATCTGCATAATGTGTGAGCAAGGTGATATAAGGGAGGTATATAGGTACCCTGTAAATCAAAACATTACGACGTGCACTTTACATTCCTTATAATTAATACAGCTTTCACACGTCAAGCGGGTCTACCGGCATGGAATGAGAACATTAGCAAGTTACAGGTATAATGAGCATTACTCAACCTCGGTACTGTTAGAGTAGTAAGGTTGCTGGCCGATGTTCGCATGCATTACTCGTACTAGCTCGCTCGCTCGTTCGGTTCCCTCGCTTCGTACGGTCGTCAAAATGCTATCACTTTCTTTGTGGCTCTCTCTGCCTGGCATGATCCGCGTATTATACAGCTAACATGTTTTTGATATGTCTGTACATGAAAGGTACTAGCTTTTGGAGCTTTCTAGCATCGATGCACCGACCAGCTCCGATCATTTACGACTTTGCCCGAATCAATTGAGTTTTACGAATATTTATTTGAACGAAATGTGAATAACTGACCATTTTTATGGATGGTTTTTGATTATTTTGTCATGTACTTCATGTTGACAGCGTTTTCGCATAATTTGTAGTATTATTTTGTGGTTATGTTGGCTGTTACAGAGATACCAAAGTCACGAAATTAGCAGCACTTGACGCAAGGGCAACGGACCTTTTGTGCGTGAAGAAGCTTGCTTATCGATAAGATGCCATTGAGTTCGAACTTATTAAATGTATAATAAACACGTTGTCAATCTTATGGACTATTGAGTAATCTCGTAACAGAAACTAGTGCTTCGCCTAACTGGATACATGAAAAAGGTAAAAAGGATAGCCAATAAGGGAAAAGCGCGTTATGGATAGGTAACTTTCTAGGTAGAGCACCTTCCTACATCTTTCAAAAATGAACCTTCCTCACTGCAAATCAACAATAGGTGTCATAATTTATATTTTAACACAATACTAGATAATAATACTGTCTCAAGCTACTGATATTCGAAATTGTAGATTATTGGTATGGTTAAACAGTTAATTGTAATTTGTATCGCGGGTGAGTCTGGAGATTTGCTATTAAGACTTTTATCTAGGAGATAGTTCCTTTTAAATTGTGACGAATGGTTGATTTACGACATTTCACATAACAGATCTTTGCATGTGCCCCGACAATTTTTTCACAACCATAAAATTATATGAGTTGTAATGTGTTTGGAGATCCAAAACAGGCGGTCCTAAGTTTTTCGTGTTGTAATAAACTGAAAAAGTAAACCAATCCTTCGTGAACCTTCGGATAGCAATTCTGACCACGTCTAGCTTGTTACTTGTGTCGAAAGGACACTCTTACAAAAAGAAAACGATATTTCAATATTCTTACATTGTAAGCGAGTCGAGACGGTAGGGTGTTGCTTTTATCGCCTGACCTGTACTTGAGATTGCCTAGTGGCGCTTGAAAAGTGCAGCGGTGACTCTCGGCTCCAACGTCTTCCCTCCTCTCGCGAGACCCAATCGCCTTGTGAAGGGGCGGGGGGTCGAGGGGAAAGCGCCCAATTTCTTGCCATTTGACCCTTCTTTCAAAAATGTTTTAGAAATTTTGCACAGTGACAATTAAATTTTGCGATAACTTTGACATTCCCTTTTTTAATGTCTGCAGGAAAATGTTCGTTTCCTTCAAAGGAAACAGTACGTGCGGATTTCTAAAGATGAATTTGATTAATGAATTCGCTCGAGAAATGAGGTCGTGGGATACAATTTTCTGACGCATATCTAAAAAATCAATATGTCATTATCCTAGTGGAATTTTACAGGAAATTAAATGGATTCCATAGACTTATCTTCTAAAATTACTCAAAGATAGCGATTCAAAGTATAAACTCTAATTGTATATTTTCCTGGTGGATAACGAAGAGATAAACGATACCTGTCTACCTTAACTTACCTGAAAGATGCATAATAGACAAAGTACATATATACATATTCTCTTTTTGTATTTTTCTTTTAAAATGAGAATAACAGATAGGTACTATTATCATGAATCCAGACCGAAAAATTTGCTTCGCAACTTCTAAGACACAAATGCCCAACTAGAAGGTATATTTTTTCTCTGTCTGACGACACAATGGACCTTAAAATAAGTACTTCCTTACTATTTGAAAGTGGGCTCTCAAGGTGTACTCAGGGCCAGCCGTTTTGGCAGCCGATAAATAATCTATTCAGCTGAAAAGGAAGACAGGTGATATACTTTCACCATATGGCTTTAAAGTGTAGATGACTACAACTTCTGTGCCTTCGATTATTGTTACGAGCCACAAACTTGACTAGCAATATGATCGAAGCCGATACGCATAATATATTCTCATCTCTGCATTTGAATTGTAAACTTCTGTAGGTAACTATAGTAACAAATCTTCCTACATGGGTATAGGTATAACAAATGATAAAATTCATGATAATTATACTCACACGAAATATGTCCGAGTTGTTTCTGTAAGACAGCGAGTTATTATGTCTACCTCAGTCTAGAAGGATAACGAAACATGAATTCCGATCGGACGATTATTAAGCATACTTGTACCTATAAATACATGCAGTGACCACCGAGGGTAAACCCATAGCGTCCGATTCCAATTTTGGGAGATTTTATTATCACATCATAAGGCTTACAAGACGTGATTAAGAGTCTAGGTTATAAATTATAGACTGAGCGTCGTGTCGCGATAGACTTCTTCTGCACACAAGGAGATTCAGGAAATGAGTGCACTTTTTCAAATGCAGTTTGCATGTTAGTTACGGGTATCGGAATGGAATGGGAGTAGGAATAGGAGAGCAGCTGGCAGTGGTGGAACGTCGATTCACGTGGATCCGCCCGCAAAAAAATCTGAGGACCCTGTTGTATACATAAAAAAAAGTGCAATGGTAAAAAACAGTGGGCTTTTACGCATAAATCTATTGTGTAACTAACTGAACCTTTCTAGAGAGTAGGACATGATCGTGGACCCTAATAGTGTTACATTCCTTCAAATTTAATCGTATTAATTTGCTTGCAGGAATCCAGCAATTTGAGAAGGAAAAATTGTACACTGAAACAATGCGAAAATTAAATGTTTCGTTCTTTTCAACTTAAAACTATCTGGGGGATAGAAAATACTCGAAATGTAAACACACCTAAGGTTTACTGAAAAGTGTATTATGTTCAGAACGAACAGGTGCTTTATCGAACCGAAATAGAGCGAAAAGTTGATTAATTTTCTCTGGTCAGTAACGAACTAACGATTTTTTTTTTTAATTCGTGTCCTATTACACGTTTATTTTAATTCTCCTGAGTTTCTTAAATAATTGTTATGAGCAGTCCGGGGCTTTGTGAGAATTTGTTCCGGCATTGGGTGCTAGGGTAAGGGTGGGATCCGGGATGACATGCTCTCGTTACCACATGTTAAATGAACTTTAGTTGCGTCCAACGGATTCATCTCAAATGCGTGTATACACATTAAAATGACTCCCATCTCTGGAGAGTGGAGGCAATCATTTCAGTTGTTATTGTCAATTGTATCATGCGTATTGTCTAATGATCTGTAAACATTAAACATTAGTTTTGAAATAACTACAATTCTTTCAGGTTTTTGACCATCGTAAACAACCTTTATATTCACAAGTTTCTTTGTTCCAGCTCCTGTAATTTTTGTGAGATTCATGCTAACTTGTTTTTATTTGTTTGTTCTTTTTTAGTTAGATCCAGCACAAATACAAATCTAGAATAGTGTTTGCGTACCTATGCCAACTGAATTACCTTGCCTCAGTTATAAATAGTAATAAGTACACGAAGCAAATATTTAAATAAATAGGCAATGAAATTGAATAATGCAATCAGAAAACTGATCTTCAATTCACTCGATAAACGATCTCGGATGTCAAGAAGATTCATAAGGTTACTTACTTGCTAACAAAGTATGATTACCAGACGACCATCACTGGAAACCAGTTGTCATGTTGTCTTCAGGATTTCGTAATAGTATTCTATATAAAATTTACACCGTTAATAAGTTTTTGTTTTTTTTTCTGAGGCAGTGGTAAGAAATCACAATATTATTGTTGCTTTGTCATCTCAACAGATAACTGATAAATCACAGAACGCGTAAGTTAATAATACAAATGTCAATTGGCGCATGCTATCGTGCTATCGTCGTGCAAGATATAGGTATTACCTATTTATACACATTTCAGACTTAAAGTGAAACTGCTGGGTCGAAGAGAAGCGACAACAATATACAGAACAGCAGCACAGCACGAAGCATGCGTTAGCACAGTTTTTCTCAAAAAAATGAGAGCCCAATCCATATAAACCAGATGCATGTTACTACATTACAAAAAAAAGAAAAGAAAGCAAGCTAGCAATTTGGCACTGCTCTTTGTTATATAGCGCTCAATGACATTTTCACTGTACAATTGTATACAGCTTACATGTTTAATGCGTGATTAATATTTTACTTATTGTATCCGTTTTTTATTAAAGTGTTAGTTCAGTTCCACTATAAGAAAACTCACAGACTGCGTTATATTTGAAAAAGAAAGAACTCTGCTCAAGGTTTGGTTAAGTATAGTTCTGTCCACCGTTCAATGTTGAGATCGGAATGACACAGGTTTATCGATATCCAGACCTATTTAGCATTTCAAATTTACTCCACATGGCGTTGATTGAAGTTTGAACATTTAGACACTTGGTTGACATTGGCCAGGTGGTCGTTTACATTTTATCCTCTATTCACGCGAGCTAATAAGCCTGTTGCCCGTGGCCCCTGTGACCCGAAACAGTAACCCTATCTCGACTCGCAGAAGGCTTTTGGAGATTAATTAAATTTGATTTCGTTTCAGAATGAAAAATTCTGAGTCTTACACGCGCAGATTTTAGACCGGTAAAGACGATCAGCTCCTTTCAGATATAAATGGCGTATCGATCATTCTTTGAATCCAGTTCACTGAATGCACGTTGGTGTTGCGGATAGATCTGATTGAAACCAATTGTAAAGTGAGATTGATCGAGAAAAATTGAGAGATTAATAGAAAGAGAGGAGAAATATAGATAGGAGAGAGAAAGAGAGAATGTAACAAGGTTATCTGATGCACCATGCCCGTGAATGCAGGCTGCACTGGTGTGCATTTACATCTAGTCGCTCATGCAGCAAAACGTGCAGACATTGCTGCAATGGACCAGTTAGGAGGCTGGACACGGTCATGCGGAGGGCCCGATCGTTGGCAATTTCCTCCCAGACCATAGACTCTCATGGAGGACAGGCGAACACGAAAAGGAGGCACTTGTTCTGACACTGTTCTATCGCTAGATCGGTTCTATCGCTAGATCGGTTCTATCGCTAGATCGGTTCTACGTGCATGGCAGCAAGTGCGCTTTCTAATTCGACGAAGTTACAATTATACGAATAAATATTTTATCACACTTTCATCGGCACAATCACAAAATAGAAATAGCCAGCTGCTGTCGGCACCGGCTATTGGTTCCAGTTTTAAGTAGGTAGGTAAATCGAAAATGATATACACCATACAATCGTGTCGAAAGACACGAGCACTTGGTTTTCCTTAAGGTTCACTTTGATAAGTACAGTGGCGTCTGTCTAAGGGCACCCACACTCGTCCACTACCATCTTCGGTAAATCTCGTTTGATGATATTGCTATCTGGGCCGAAGTAGATCAGCGACATGGAGGAGAATTTGAGCGGGGCGCAGCAAGGTTGCATACCGGAGAGTCGGTCCATCTTTCGATACTCTTCCATCACATGGGTGTAGTAGTTGAGGAAAGTGTCTGGCGTGCGATGGATTCCTCCGCAGTCTCCGCGGCAGTAGTTGGCGTAGTACCCCCCCGGCGCGATTATCCAGTCTTCCCAACCAAGCTGTTTGAAGTTGACGTAAAACCGCTGCTTGCAGCACTGACCCCTCAGAGCCCCAGAGCAGTCGAGTGCTCGCCGTCGTACTCGCTTTGTCTGCGTGGGGTCCGTATGGATGACAAGATAAGGTCGCTCGGGGTCCGTACCCAGAGATCGGCCTGAACCGGGCCCTCCTGGCTGACGGAAGAGCGCAGCTTCTATCAGATCACTGCAACCCGAGCAGTCGACCAGAAGTCGCAGGCGTTGTCGCGGAGAGCTACCAGAAGCAGCGTACCACTCGCGTACGGTCGCCGTTAAATCGAACTTCTTCCAGCCCAGGTTTGACTTGGAGAGGTTCACAGGTAGGGATGCGGCCATCTCTGTATGCTCGTCAAACTCCTAGGGACAAATGAACATCACTAAGTATGGGCGTCAAACTCCACATCCTTTTGTATAAGTTTAAAATTCTGGGGACAAAAGCACAACTTAGTGAGTGTACGACATTATTCTTGGTCAAGTGTGTTATCATTGATGTTCTAGCAAGCCAATCAAGGAAATTGCATAGTAATCCTTCGACACTACTGCAAGTCAGGTTCATTGAGATGCCATGACATCAGGTAACTTAAAAAATAGCCAACTTTATGACCGTGAAACCTATTAAACTATAGCTGTGGCACTGAAGAATTGTAAAAAATAACTCTTGAAGTTTTCTATTTAAGCTATTGGGTGGAGTATTCTCTTAAAATTTCATTACAAATTAATACCCGACGTTTTGTAACATACATTTAAAATAAATATTTAAAGTGCAATTGCGATAGAAGTAAAAGTTTGTCATGTTGGTGACTTGGAATCGTTTGCGACCACCAGGTAACTTTGTTCTGCAATAGCCCACTATCTATACCTACCCATAATCACCTTCTGGTCCAACTTTGACGGTTTCCCCATAAGGTCTATAGACAACAAGGGGATGTCAACAGGCAATAACCTGACCAGATAAAGAGAGCGACGGAGTTTTGTACAGGTTAAACAATTTGAGTTAATCATAACTTTTAATGAGCCACCAATAACAACTGCCCAGATGTTGATGAGCATCACACCACCAAGAAAATCGTTGCTTGCTTAAAAGACTAGAGGAAAATGAACATACCTTACCACTTAATTGTGTGGTATTGGTGTGTAGTATCCTAAACACCCAGAGCGTGAGATTTCTGGGGTTGATCTGTTCTCTTCTGTCCATGGAGACAGACGCTCGGAAGTCTATTCGCACCCAGAGTGAAGCACCTTTCACACGGAGCTCGGACCCCGACCCGGACCCTCCGGTGTCTTCGTGGGAGTGCGCGAACTCCAACAGCGGTTGCCCGTTCAGAGTGTGTCCTGCGAGCAAGCAGCACCTCGATTAAGCACCTAGCGCTCTCAAGGAGGCCTTCAAAAGCTTGAAAATCAGCTGGTTATTTACTTGAAAGCTCTTGACACTCAATTTAGTCAAGAAGAATAACCCTCGCTACTTCAGTTCCTTACTTATGTATGTGTTGTCTGGTCATCAGAGAATTAATCTTAAACAGCGAACATCTAACTTAAAGTAGATATTTCAAGACAAGCATAACCAGCCAAGAGTATGCCATGATGTTGTTAGTAACACGGTTGGCTGATTGATGCTAGAGGATGATGGCAACGGACAGATTGAGGTGCGTGTAAAAGTTTGTAGATTACAGCATGTACAGGTGTCAGTGCGGGTGGAGATTGCCGTCGAACTCTCCGTGCGCTCTAGCGAGGGTGAGCAGGCCGCGTGCTGAGAGTGTATGGTGTTGCTAACGCTAGCCGACGTCGACGCCGCCGCCACCGCTGGCCGACGCCGGCGCCGGCGACGCCGCCGCATGCACGGGGCAGGCAGATCGATGGCAGTGGCACCAGAGAGTCGACGACGTGGTATACGTACTGGTGTCGCGGCGCGACGCCCAAGAGCCGACTGCATCCTCACCCCTCGCCACCTCATCCCTCCACCCCTTGCCCCGTCCCTCGCCGCCGTTGGGGCCCGGCGGTCGGTCATCTGGCCCATGATCAGGCCGTGGCAAGGGGAACATCGCTCACCAGGCAGGGGTGAGCGATGACAGGGGACAAGGCGACAAGTGGTGCGCGTACTCACCGCAGCATAGCGCCGCGCCGCGCCATGCCGCGCTGAGCGTACACAACTACGCGATCAGGTCGGCGGTGGCGGGCCGTGTTTGCTGTATGGGAGGCGGTGGAGATGCCATGTGTGTACCTGGAGGCTGGATGAACCTCGAGATGAGGATCGTACCGACAGGCATGTCCAGCCCTGGCCGGGCCGGGCAGCGCTATGCAAGGTAGCAAGGCAGCTAGGCAGCAAGGCAGCAAGGCAGCAAGGGAGCAAGGCAGCAAGGCAGCAAGGCAGCAAGGCAGCAAGGCAGCAAGGGAGCAAGGCAGCAAGGCAGCAAGGCAGCAAGGCAGCAAGGCAGCAAGGGAGCAAGGGAGCAAGGCAGCAAGGTAGCAAGGCAGCAAGGCAGCAAGGCAGCAAGGCAGCAAGGCAGCAAGGTAGCAAGGCAGCAAGGTAGCAAGGCAGCAAGGTAGCAAGGCAGCAAGGCAGCAAGGTAGCAAGGCAGCAAGGCAGCAAGGCAGCAAGGCAGCAAGGTAGCAAGGTAGCAAGGCAGCAAGGCAGCAAGGTAGCAAGGCAGCAAGGCAGCAAGGTAGCAAGGCAGCAAGGCAGCAAGGCAGCAAGGGATCAAGGCAGCAAGGCAGCAAGGTAGCAAGGTAGCAAGGCAGCAAGGCAGCTAGGCAGCAAGGCAGCAAGGCAGCAAGGCAGCAAGGCAGCAAGGCAGCAAGGCAGCAAGGTAGCAAGGCAGCAAGGCAGCTAGGCAGCAAGGCAGCAAGGCAGCAAGGCAGCTAGGCAGCTAGGCAGCAAGGGAGCAAGGCAGCAAGGCAGCAAGGTAGCAAGGCAGCAAGGCAGCAAGGCAGCAAGGCAGCAAGGCCCCTGAGGGTTGAAAGGGCGCTAGCAGACGGGAGGCGGGCTAATATGGATATGAGCAGAGTGTGTGGCCGTATGCCAACAAAGAACGAATAAAAAGAACATCCTCAACAAGACATCGTAAAAAGAAGGCAAGAAAAGAAAAGCCAAAAACAAAGAATAATTGTTGTTGTTGTTGCCAAAAAATGTTCTAGCATTGCAATCTCAAGTGGAGCGCATTATTCTGGCATTGCTGGGTTTGGACCGGGGCTGCGATCTATTCGTTTCGTGAATTATGATTTGGCATAATCGTAATCGTAATCATAATCGTAATCTTCCCTATCATCGTCATTTTCACAATTATTTTCGCGATTACGAGCTGCCAGACAAAAGCATTATGAAGTGCGAACCGAATTACAGTAAGTACGTGTGAGTGTTATTCCGTCTCAAGTATGCGTATTTACAGACTTTTAGTTACTGAGTCTGTTGCATGTGAAGCAATGAATGATAATGGAATTATGAATTCAAATTGGATGGACCGAAGACTAGAGTTTGATGGTAGTTTGATGGAGTTTGATGAGGTCCTGGAGGGGTACATAGTGCATTGATAACTGAACTAATAGAGATATCCTAATAGAGTTAAATCCATCAATGGCGACTACAGCAAAGCGTGCAATCCAATCAACTTTTGCAGTTATTTTCGCAGTTGACTGATTGTTGTCAGTCAGTCGAGTTCGGGGTTTGGATCTTTGACAGTACAAGTTGTCTCTACCATGTAGGTACTACGTATATTTTCACACAAGAGGCTGATTAGCCAATGTTGAAAGTGGCCACACACTCAGGAGCGAGGTATGAAAATGTATTTAAATGAGGGCTGCAGCCTCCAGCTCTAATCTTCGGCAATATGCTATGCCGCGCTGTCAAAATATCGTTAGTCGGTGACGGCTTAATTACAGCCTGACGGCTGACATAGTACAACTAGTTTTGTTACGTCAAAAGAGTTACCACCCTGCATGTGCTATCACTCACTCTCAGTCACCGGCCGCCACTGCTGTCCGCCGAAGCATCGCTAGCTTGCCGACAATCTACCGATCTGGGTTACCACATGCATTTATAATTTCCAATGTAGATGCCAAGCTCCTTAACTAGCGGACCCAGTTCACTATAAACATGCCGAGAGACAGCTAAATTAGTGCTTTCCGGGTATAGTCACTAATCACTTTGATTGGATTTCGAGTTGATGATAAGGGCGTGTTTTGTGCATGCCCAATCCGGCGCTTTAGCCAAGGCCGGCCTGTAATTATCTCGCCGATGACAGCAAATCTAACGTCGCAATCAAAGCCTACCAGGCACACTGCATTTTATCGTTTTTAATATTCTACAATTGATCGTTAGCCGTTCGATGTTATTGCATCCATATTCTGTGCGTGTCCAGTTCCAGCTCGCGGAACGCGCTCGGCGACAGCTACTCAGGCCACAACATCCCACAGATTTGAGCGTCAACCGTTGGTGGAGAGGACGCAGCGCTAGTCGGCAGTCTAATTAATCAATGTGGAGTAAGGCATTTGTGTCTAGACACACTTTAACTACTCAGGCTCCAGACCGCGAGTAACAAGGAATACCACCACATATCAATTCAAACTTTATTGACACTATACGCTAGTACTAGCGTCAATGAAAACATTCTTGTCACAGCTCTCAGAAACGAGCCCCAAGAAGTGACACGCTTTTGCCAAATAAATACAGAATAAAAGTTTCTCGACCTAGTAACTTTTCGACCGCCTGTTTAACATCTACAACATCAGTAAGGTTTAATAGAAACAGGATATTAAATCGATTTTAATTTCAAAATTTGGCTATTCGAGATGGAGGAATTAAGTTATTTACATTTCTGCACCAAAATTTCAGCCGCACATACTCTGAACCTTTTTTTCGTAAAGGAAGACTATTGGAAGACTATCTTGGTCAATGCAGTGAGTCACTGAGGTCATAGGGGGTCAGAGGGAAGATGGGAGGGGGAGAGTACGTGGCATAGAGCAACGCAAGAGGGCGTCGGGATCTCCAGTAAGGAGGAACAGCCCAGACAACCGCGTAGTCGAAGCAGGACCCCGGCCATGTTTTGTATACTATCGAAGACTGGTGACAGTCGGTCGCCGATACCGGGCGCCGATGACAGACGGAACTCCCAACTTTGTCCCCAACGGCAATGTCTTCGCTCACATGTCTGGCACTGATGCTACTGTGACACACCAATTGCACGCATGTCTCGCCTTCTGCCGAATTAATTACCCATTAATTAAATACTAACCTGGCTCGGCAAACGTGATAATTTCCGAGGTCCGACCAAAGTAGTCGTCAGGCTCACTCTCAAGCGGCCTTGTGCTTGGGGACACCGTCTCGCCTTCATCCCCTTCGCGTTCGCTGTCAGTCAATCCGAGGCCAGCCATGTTCGTGCCCTCTGCCCGGCCAAGAGTTTCTAGGATCACCTCCCGCGGCACTGGACTAGTCACATTTGGTTTACTCTTTAACCCTAACTTGGACAGAATCTGATACTTAATTGCTTCCAGTCTTAGAGCGTCACTACTGTGTTTATCAGGCCGATAAGAGTTCTTCTCGGAGAGCACACAGTTCGGACAAGATGCGCGTTTGTCGTGCTCCTCGACGGCGTCGAACGGCTTCTCAAGCTGCGACGACTCGAGCTCGCTGTCAATTGCTTCTGTGCGATGCTGGTTCTTGTGGTGGTGGTGCCGCTGCTGCGTCAACCTCATCTCGGAAGAAGAACACCCGCAGCAAGCAAATAGCGTCATGTACACAGAAACTAACAGGCACCACTTCCAACATCGCATCCACACGAGACGCCGCCGCCGCGGTCTGTGTCTGCCGCTCCACTCGGCCTGCAGGCCTTTCGATTGCCAAAAAGGATCACCGTTTGTCGGCTTGCTTGTTTTAGGCATGTTCTAAATCGGTTGGTTTTGAGCACAATTTTGAATGCCGTAGGGAATTGATGTAAGCGGGTCCGTTACGTGTTTGATTGAGACACGAAGAGAAATGGCATCGTCCAATGTGTCCCCTGGAATTCAGTTGCCCGGAAACGGTTAATGTACGTAATGCTTCATATCGTACCGCCCACAGACGCCTCGATTGCAGCATTACTTTCAAGTGGTGCGTTTGAGATGGGAATTAATCTCACGGCAGTGATACACATGTGATTAGTTTTGCCATTGTACATGTTCGTGAAGCCGCAGTCGAGTATCGATCTGATCTGTCGCGCTATCGATCATTTCTCGAAGATCCATCATACCCATCTTGAATGACCAGAAGCATCCTCCGAAGATTTATCGCGCAAGAAAAGTGGCGTCTTACTTCCTTTTCGATAAAAAGAAAATATTATTTGCAGTACAACAACGAAAATACTACGCACGCATCTATGTTTGCCCAATTATCGCGGCGCGGCGTCAATGAAAACTCCGTCACGTAGTGGAAAAAAATGAATGAACTGGGAAACTTAGGAAAAGTTCAGTCTGCACGATGCGATTACTCGAGAGTCACTGCCCATTTCCCGGGTGGCAGGTCGAGAGACGAGAGCGGCACAAGGACAGACGCACACGTTTCCACCGCGAGACTACGAGACCTAGCGAGACTCTAGGAATTGATAAGGCACACGGGTCAGACACGTCAGTCACGCACCCTGGGTCTTTACTGAGCGGCGTCCACTTGATTTCTGGCCGGCTGGTCGTGAGCGCGTGGTGTGTATGCCAACGCCAGCGCCAGCCGCGGCGACGGCGGCAGCGGGCAGTGGTCGGGCACCCTCCAGAGCGGCGCGCAGGCGTGCTTGATAGATCCACCCACCTTTCGCCACGTGCAACCTGCGTGGAGCTGGACACCTGCCCGACAACCGGCGACCGGCGAATCTACCCGGTATACCCAGACTGTCCCGGTACATCAAGACCACCCGGTACTCGATACACACTTTTCAATATCCACAACTTGCCCCGTGTAACGCCGTTAGCCCGGTGCGATCGAAAGTACATTTACCAGTTTGATCAGTTCCCTTTATTCAATGCCGTGACGGTCGATACTTTCCGATGTTTAACTGATTCCCATGCATGCATCGACATCAAATAATTTATCGACGCTAGATTTCTACTTGGAATATATATTACCTTTGACTTACCCGGTTCCTTTCCGGTTTATTTCCCAAGAGACCCGGTTGCTGGCCTGCGGCCTGAATTCTAGCACCCTGTTCCAGTTTCAAATTTCTTACCCTACATTCGCACCTTTCCTCGCTTTCATTTTTATGTGCCCCAAAGTTGCCATTTAGCTTATGGATTCCTCAGCCAAAAAAATCGCTACCTATCTAAGGTGCTCGCCCTATTATGACGCGATTTTTGTAACCCGAAATTGGACTTTGCAACTTGGACTAGGCAGTTGAACCTTGATTAAATATAGGCTTCTGAAATTTTATCCAGATTCAGCGATCAGGATGAGACATATCCTGACTCGACGGCTGCCGTCCGATGGGTGTATCGGCCGCTAGCCGTCCAATCGATAGCTAGCAGTCGGGACGGGGTTCAGGCCGGGCGGTGGAGGCGCCGGCTGCACAGCGCCGGCCGCACAGCGCCGGCTTCAAGCGGCTTCAAACACGCCGCCCGGAGATAACTAGGTAGATGCTTATAAATCCGAACCAAATTTATTACCACGATTAATGCAATATGCACTTAGTAATGATCTATGCATCGCTTGTAAGATGTATATTCTACAGGGGGCCAAACATTTATCGCGGTGCCCGGAGCGTCGTACCAATTATGTAGGTGTGTCCTATTTTTCAACAGGTTGCATACACTTGTACTCGCAAATTATTGCGCATGGCAGGTGAGTTAACCTCTCTCTCGTCTTTGTGACGGTCCGTCAGATGAAATTTGATGATAATTGAAGCTTGAAATCCAACAAATAATTTAAAAAAGAGAAAATAGAAACGAATGATTTTAAATTCGGGGCATAAACTTATGCGCCAGGTCTTTTGCCTTTGAGGTAACCGCCTAGCTATCTTTATACTTTATAAGCAATGAGCATGGGCATGGTACAATCGTTTTTCGCGAAGTATTTTCTCTTCACTTTTCTCCTTTTTCGTTAAGTGAGCTCGCCAATTGGCGCAAACGTTGAAAGATGGCTATGGGAAATCAGTAAACGCATAGAATATTATGTATACACATATTACATACTAACACAAATGACAAGTGACAATTTCAGTGCCTATATCAAACTTTGGTCCCACTTTGCTCCTGAAAAAAATCGTCGCTTGCTTCGTGAAACTGCGACATTTTCAGCATTGCAATATGCCATTACGTTTTCAACATTGCCCCTAGGAATCGCGAAATGTTCAGTATGTGTGCAATGCATGGAAATAATTCTTTTTCAGGGATGTCTCATGAAATCACGATTATCTTCAATATTTTCTCATGGAATTTTTACTTTTTATACCGTTCCTCGTGGAGTTGAATATATTTTCAGCATTTTATCTTGAATTCTCCAGTTTTTGCAGCACTTCTCTGTTTAGTATTGAGGAGTGGATTGCCTCGAAAATGTCCATAACCCATTGTATTTGCTAAGTCACTCTCATTCCACTAACAATACCTTCATAAACGTGCTTTCCAATTTAACAGCGCTTTTCTTGAAGTTAATTAATAATGGTACAAAAATACAACTGGCTTTATTCTTTAACAACTTAGGTATTAGCTTGTACAATTATTACCTAGAGCGGTAATTCTTAGCTCAGGTAATAGTTAGCACCATGCTAATTCCAGCAATTACCACCCGACCTAATGTGACAGCGTCACTACTCACTTGTAAGTATAAGCAATATTTTTCTGTGCTCTGACTTTAGTAACGCTCAATGCAATTGGTTGTTTTATTCTCACATTTATGATAAATTTTCAGAGACGAAGCGCCACTGTAACACAGTTTCTATAGAGGTGCTAAAATTAACGAACTCCATTTTAGCGGAAATTACCTCATTAGACCATAGGTAACACCGCCAAATGACCGCTCCACGTAAAACTCGAGGACATTGAGTAATCACTCCCAGCCTCCAGACTATACCGAATTTGTATCATAATGTGCCGGATTATTTCCAGTTTATTTCAAATCGGTTCGTAGACCATTAAGAAAATTGTGAAGTGATACCAGAAGTGATCTGACAGCGCGACGACACTATACCGACTCTCTTGAGTCACAACTTTGCCGCTAGGTAGCACTCGTGTTTGTAAAACTGCAGGTGGCCGATTAAGCGAGCGTGCCTTGTATTTTTAAAATGCAAATAGAGTTCTGCCGTATTAAAACGACATTGTTCTATTTAAACGCATGCACTCACTTGTAACTTGATGGAAAAGTTTCTAAACATTTTTATTTGGAACATTTTTGTTTTCAGAAGCAACGTTTTAGAAAGATTAGTATCATGTTTTTGAAGTAATATTTAATATTTTCATTTAATATTGGTTCTTATTAGTTTACACATCTTATAACATTGACGATAATTGGTCAGATTTTCTGAAAATAAACTTGTCAGCATTATCTCTTGCTAAACAAATAGATTGCAATACTTACTACGACCAAAGACTACGACAATATTAAATACATTAATTACAGCATCAATTGTATTTAAATAATTTGTCACAACAAAATACGACTTTTTAATGAACATACACACATTTCGTATAATATTGTTTCCTTAAAATCACGATAACATAATAAATTTAGGGTAGCACTTGCACTTAATGATTTATTATCCAAGGTGGCTAATGCCGAACCAGAAAACAATCTAGAGACTTAGTCAAAGGAGGCCCGCTCAATTACGGTATACCCTTATAAAAATGTTCGCTCACAACTCACGACTTACCCCTGCTGATTATGTCTAAAGTGCGTGCGAAACGAAACATATTAAGATTCCCGTAACTCTAGTTGACTTTTCCTAACTTTGCGTTTGAAGTAATAACAACAAAAAAAAGGAAAAAAAAACTCTGAAATCGTGTGGAAATGCAGCTAAAAGTTTCTAGTCGTATTTACTCGTTTCCTTCTTGCATACCCTAGGCCAACCACTGCAAATACGTCTCAATAACATGCATACACACATAAAATATTCCTAATACACTAAAAAAAAAAGTTTTTATCGTCGTAAAAAGTTATAATGCGAAGGTGTATAATGCGTTTTCACAATGATTACATCAATGATTAGCGATTAAGCTTTACGACATTATGAATATCGCAGCCATTATGCTTGTTCTGCACACGGGCTGCATTATCGAGCTGTAGTGGCAAGCGCTGCATGTGTGCTATCTGGGTTGCATCGATCAAGGGGCAAAAAGTTGATCCGTGCATTTGCAGTTGACGGGCCGCCTTGCGGACAGGTAAATAGAATGCCCCTGCCCCCTGCCCCTTGCCCCTTGCCCCATGCCCCTTGCCCCCTGCCCCCTGCCTCAACCCACCACCAACAATTCCCCATGGAGCTCGATATAGTGGCATGACTGCATGTGATAATCGTACATGAGTGGAAAGGTTCCAATTGCAACCCTAGTTCGTGGTGGGTATCGCGCAAGGAAATATTCATTGAGAAATCATGACGAGGAAATATTAAATTATTTTATAGCGTTCGTTATATAAACCTACATGTTGTATTTGTATAATGAATTGACTAGGTGTGCCGAGATTAGGTAAAACCAAAGAAAAACTTTACTTTGAAGCATTTTTTGTTTGAGGCAGGTGGGGGGTGAGAACTACTGAATGCACATTCTTTATCCTGGTATTTTATTAGCCAGAGTGTTACACACAAACTTCTTCAAATTTAGAGTTACAGTGTCGCGAATTTCTGGATTATTTGTTGGACCTCTGTCGATAAAAGTATTATCACTTTGCACGTGTGACCAGTGTTTAGCATAAACGTATGCTAATTTGAAAATGTCATGTAGTCATCTGGAACCTGTCGATATCCAGCGGACAGGGATATAAACAAGAAAGAAAATCACAGCAATGAAAAATATTTGGAAAAAAAGTGACCAGTACCAAACAAAAACATTTTCGATGAAGTGTCGTCTATCCGATTGATAATTACCCGCTATTTTGATCGTAGTTTAGTTCTTATTTAAATTGACAGTGTCAAGCTTTCGTCTAGACTGGTGTCGCTGTGGCCTTGCTATGAATAAAGTAGGTCCAGTCCTCCGATAACACAGACAATCCTACATAGAACAATGATCTAGTCACGTCTGCCCGCCTGCTTGCTGCTTGCCTCGGCTACTCCACATTTCTGTACTAATTGCAGTAGCCAGTCCGCAAGACTCCACATCCAAGAAAAATTCACTGAAAGTGTCCCCTACACGTTTGTCGATGTAAGCTACGTTATGTTCCTACGTTACGTTACGTTATGTGTATATTCACAATAGAAAACAAATCATCTCCATCTCCATTTACTTTTTTTATTTTTTATCTTATATAGTAAGTGAGAATGGCGGCGAGAACGTTATGTCAGTGATCAACGTTAATAAAGCTGAGTGACCATTCTCATTTAGTTGCTTCTCACCTGCTCCCGTCAGTTTCAACATGAGATCAACGTTTGTTAAGCTCACTGGCCAAAACCGAATTTTATATTTATCTGCAAAATTAAGGCAGAAAAACTATCTAGAGTGATTGTTGGAGAATAATCTAATTTCGTCGTCTAATACACTGAAACCGTTTTCTCGTGATAGTTATATCTCGTCAAACATAAGCTGCTGCATCTCTTCAGCTATTTGCAACGAGGCTAGTGCAGCCGAAGATTCAGGAAGACTTGGGTGCAAAATCATGCTGCTTGGTCGTTTGGTATCAAGGCTATGAGCAGCGAGCAGAAACCGCGATGTCTGGGTGAATATGCACGTGTTTCAAAGGGGCAGCCAGCTAGCGGGGCAGCGGGATGCGGGCGGCGGGCTACCCACGTCTTCAAAAGTCATCTTCTCGGCCAGTCGGCCCGGACCGGTGGTATAGTCTCAGGTCATAGGTCATCCAATGAAACGATTATGTCACACGTCTCAGCAAGCCCATCTAACAAACATTAACAGGAACGAAACTGTTGTCTGGATTGTAACGAAATTGCGGTGAAAAGCGACCGTCAAGACATTCTGTGTCTTGGTGTGTATTCGAGTGAGCAGCTTTGCTGCATTACATTTTATTTTAAAAGCTGTCATTTTTTTCTATTCGAATTAAAAAGATGATAGCTGGTAATGATAATGTAAGTTGTAACAGCTCACGTCGATCAGCCTTTTCTAATTGGCTTATGAAAAGCCTATCACGTAATTAAGTAGCCGCTTCTTCGATGGATTTAATCGCGTTGAAAATCGATAATTATGTCGCAGACTTCAACTTATGGGGAATGAATAAGCCGCTAGCCTCATAGGTATTGAGTGAATGACGCATACATGAGCAAATTGCTTAGTGCTGAAGGGGAAGACCGATGCAAGTACTGGCTGATGCAGTGGCTATCTGTTCTTTGGACGGAACGACACTAATAGAGCAAGCAAAATAGAGTCGCTGACTGTAGTTTGGGTTAGCCTATGGTCAGCAGCCTATGGGTAGTCCCTTTTGCCTATATTGGTTCGTAATAGTTGGAACGTCGGTCAGTAAGAAAGAGTTGGGATATTGCACTAACAATGCAAAATTATACACTTCGGACAAATTTAAATGTCGCTGTGCATTGCTTGTCACACTCGCACGTGCCCACACGATACCAGATAAGATAAGAAGACATTGAAATAAATATTAGCTATGTCAATATGTAATAGAGTTACTTGTGAAAGTTTACTTTGCATTTTTTAACTGAAAACAACTAACTGACTCCAGTTCACGCTTCAAAAATCCTCTTTCTAGTACGGTAAGCATAGTTGGTAGCCAGTTTCGATCCATGATTAGAGGATGTCCGCTGAAATTGAAAGATGGGTGTTGCTGAAGGTATGGAATATTACGATAAGTACATTTTCTTCTTTATTTACATTACAAAAAGAAAGTATTGAGAAAACAAGTTATATAAAAAATACCCTCTACCATTTCATTCATAAGAAACAATATCATATGAATACAATTTACATTTTAAGTTAGAAATAGATCAAAATATAAACTAGGGTTTCAATATTTGGACGATTACCTATATTGAAAACATCATATAGCATAATAGTTAGGTAGGTACAAAACAAATTTACTTTCTTCGGGCTAAATAATTTGAAAGTGTTCTAAGCCGATCGAATCGAGAAACCGAAGCGAACGTTGAAAACAATTGCAAAGTCGCTAATCTAACATTTCAAAGGGACACTTGGACAATAAAACACAAAGTTAAGAACTACAATCACAATATTTTCAATCAAATAACATCATTATTAGATAAAATGTATCACAAATTGGTAGTGAGTTTCATTTCATTTCCAAGCCAAAGTAGAAAAAGAACTCGTTCCTTGGGATCACACAATTGCAGTGGCTGGCAAAGCTGCAAGCGCAACCAAATGCTGGCTAAAAACACTGAAACTGCCGGCAGTAACTGCAACCAAATGCTGGTTAAAAACATTTAAACTGCCAGAAGTAACTGCAACCAAATGTTAGCTTAAAACACTAAAACTGCCAGAAGTAACTGCAACCAAATGTTAACTAAAAACACTAAAACTGCCGGCAGTAACTGCAACCAAATGTTGGCTAAAAACACTAAAACTGCCAGAAGTAACTGCAACCAAATGTTAACTAAAAACACTAAAACTGCCAGCAGTAACTGCAACCAAATGTTAGCTAAAAACACTAAAACTGCCGGAAGTAACTGCAACCAAATGTTAGTTAAAAACACTAAAACTGCCAGAAGTAACTGCAACCAAATGTTAACTAAAAACACTAAAACTGCCGGCAGTAACTGCAACCAAATGTTAGCTAAAAACACTAAAACTGCTAGCAGTCGCTGCAACCAAATGTTAGTTAAAAACACTAAAACTGCCGGCAGTAACTGCAACCAAATGTTAGTTAAAAACACTAAAACTGCCGGAAGTAACTGCAACCAAATGTTGGCTAAAAACACTAAAAATGCCGGCATCCGCTGCAGCCAAATGTTGGCTAAAAACACTAAAAATGCCGGCAGTAACTGCAACCAAATATTAGCTAAAGACACTAAAACTGCCGGAAGTAACTGCACCAAATGTTAGCTAAATACACTAAAAATGCCGGCATCCGCTGCAGCCAAATGATTTCAATAATGACAGGCCTAAAGCTGCTTGCAGTTGTTCACTACCCTTGATGCTTGTTTCTTCTAATCGTCCCTGGTTGTTTCAACTTGTCGCCTTTGTCCATCAATTAGATTTCAACTAGAAAATAGAAGCAGTAGCACTATCTAGATTCACTGTTCATTCAGCAATTATTTTTACATTTTCACTCTGATATGGTGCCCAAAAATAAATTAAATAACATTTTTTACAACGACGCACGATAATATTGATTTATTCGCACTAATATGAGATCCAAGTAGTTTTAGGCGTGCAAAAATTGCAAATCCTGGATTATCATCCAAATCTGGCTGTGGTATAAACAGCGTTTGCCTGAAATGATGTACAGCATCAACTATCAACCATCTCTAGCAAAACTACCATTCTTCACAGTGTTTTTTTCCTTTTTTTTTGTTGGTCAATTTACCACAAATGAATAAAGCATGTTACATTACTAGGAACAACCTCTAGTTTCGACACCTTTTTTTAGCACACAAATAGTTCATTTTCCGAAAATACCCATCACCTAAAGTTTAAATTGTCAAGCAACGAGATCGGATCGGGGCCACACAAGACTTTCACAGCATTAGCCCATCAACACTCACGCTATACAAACTACTAGCACTGCTCATTGCACTATCGGTGCAATTGCACTAGCCAACACAATATATCATTCGGCCGGTCATATTTGCAAGGTAAACGAGATCAAGAACGCTGCACGTTGGGCAGGTGTTTGCGGTCAAAAATTCAGCTGCACTTCCGTTTAAGCTGCTAGTTTTGAGTGACCGTAAATACGGTCCATCTGTCCCACCCATTTTACGCATAACACAGAACGCGTGTCGCACCAAACGCACCGTACACACCCTATAAGTACCCCGAAATATCGCGTACTTAAAGTTGGGGAAGAAGACAGAGAGAGGGGGGGGGGGGGGGGGGAGTGGAGACCGCGTCGTCGTTTCATTCTTCGTCATCATCGATGTAGTCGATATAGTCCTTAATTCTTTTCTCGTATGCTCATTCGTTGACTGAGAAGTGTTTGTTTCTGGCTTCCAATACTATTATCCCAAAACTATGTTTCTTTGTAAGAGCTTATGTCACAGTCATCTATTTAACAGTAATTTTATAATGAAGTTTAATGACGATTTATAAATTGTCATTATTGTTGTTAACATCGCAAATTAAGGCTGTAATAGTGGTAAGTGATACAAAATATAAATGATACAAATGTTGAAAGAAAAAAAATTTGTAGTTATAATAATAATAATAATAACACTACCGTGTTTACTAAAATGATAAAAATATACATTATTTATAGTAATTGTTGTCAAAAATGTGAAAATAGTGGTTTTAGCAATAATGAAAATCAATCTCGATCAAAATCATAAAAACAAGTTGTTATAAATTATCCATGTCCACGATATCTATTATCTTCAAGTAATTTTCACACCAACTGAGAAATACGTACGTTTCAGTCATTTTATCAAAAATCTCTAGTTTTCATTCATAAGGTTAATTTTTACCTTGCGTTCGTAGAGGCACAAGCACCTTCATGAACAATTAATGTCTCACCAAGACCCTAACGAAGGGCTATTTTCTTATCGAATTTAGCAAAGTTACAAGCTCCAAGACAAACTATCTGCCCCCCCCCCCCCCTCCTTTCCCCTTCGGAACACGTGCTGGTTACGCGGGAACGAAAACCAAGTGACTGTCAGACGAACACGAGATCGATACGTTTATTGGCCGTGAAACGAGCATCAAAAGTGCCACACGCTTTAGTTATCAGTTTCAGTTATCATTTATATCAGTAACCACCCCCAAAATGAACCTATCGACCAAAATTAAGCACAACACTAAAAACACTTGGTGAAAAGTATCGTTTTCAGACACAAAGGAAATTATTTTATTCCTTAATAGGATCGTAGTATAAAAAAAAAAATGTTTCAACAATTTTTTTGGCCTGTCAAGATTCTATAATCCTACAGTATTATAAAAGCATCTTTTCGAGCGGGTGATTTTTAGAGCTTAACGAGATGAGAAGAGAATCGTCTCCTACGCGGCTTCTATTCGAACACTCTGATAATGGTGTCCTGTTTTTTAGTAGGTTTATCTAACTTCTCCTTGGAGGGAAGTGAATTCGCGTTTTTATCGTTCACGAGTGCATTAAGATGATGAACACAAAGTGGCGTTGCTTGCAGTTGCAGACAGCTGAACTCACACGTGCAGGCAACGTGCGCAGCCCACGTATTACTTTGCATCGGATGAATTTTAAACCCTCGTGTGCACGTGGCACTTTGCCCCGGTGACTTTTAGCCCACGTGTGCAGCCCACGTGTGCAGCCCACGTGGCACTTTGCCCCGGTGACTTTTAGCCCACGTGTGCAGCCCACGTGGCACTTTGCCCCGGTGACTTTTAGCCCACGTGTGCAGCCCACGTGGCACTTTGCCCCGGTGACTTTAAGCCCACGTGTGCAGCTCACATGGCAATTTCCACCGGGTGAATGTTTATCCACGTGTGCAGCCCACGTGGCACTTTGCACTGGGTAAATTTTAGCCCACGTGTGCAGCTCACGTGGCACTTTGCACCGAGCGACTTTTAGCCCACGTGTGCACGTGTTACTTTGCACCGGGTACGTGTGGAGTCCACGTGAAATGTTACACTGGTTATCTCTCAGCCAAAGTGAGCAGCCTACGCGTGCGATCCACGTGGCTCTTTGCATCGTCCGGTTTTTAGGCCACGTGCACAGTTCACGTGGCACATTCCACCTGTTAGCTTCTAGTCTACTTGTGCCGCCCACGTGGTACTTTGCACCCGCCGGAACTTAGCCCCAGTGTGCAGCCCCCGTTACCAAGACACGTGTGAATCCCTAGTGCAGCGTTGCATGCATATGCAGGGGCGTGTGCTTTCCTTGTTTTGAGAGGAGCATTTGTTGCTCGATAGCTAGGTTGCTACACTTTTACCACTGCAATACACTCAATAGCGCCTCTCTCTAACACAGCCGAACAATATACATTGTCTCTCTTTCTATTACGCTTAAAAAGTAATATTGTTTTGAGATTAATTAATGGTCGAAATACTAATGGGCACACCATTTCTATTTACTCAATGAGCAAAAAATTTGACTCATACATATGGCTCTCAAATTCGAATGAGGTTCTTATTAAAAAATATCATTTATTGAATGATTACTAGAAAAAATGATAAAATATCTTCCATTTCAATCGTAATATGCGTTTAGGACGAGCTTTCCTACAATATCATTATTTGGACTTATACTTATTATTATCACTGGGGGCTTATAAATAACCTATGACTATTATATTGAAACATTATTTTCTCACGAGCTGGACTGGCAGTAGATTGTGGCAAATAACTTGCTTCGCCGGCTTCTGCGTATTTTATCGCACTAGCAACACTTGCTCATTTCTCACACCTGCACGCTGCTTGTAACAACAACATCAACAACAACATCAACAACAACAACAACAACCACCACAGCAATTTCGCGACACTCTGTTCATTGTTCGAATTAATAAATTACAGTTTATAACGCAATTGAACTCATTTTACGAACAACCACATCGATCAACAACCATTCCCGGTAGAAGTCCATAGATGATGTTAAACTCGTTATCAAAATAGAGCATGGATATTGCTGACATTTTGCGGGGTGCGCAACAAGGGCCCGCAGTGCCGGCAGGGTTGGCTAGGTGGACGATATGAGTGTGGGGATATTTCTGAAGAAACACGTAGGGACACTCGCCGCTGCAGTAGTTGGCTTCGTACTTCTTCGGTGCGATGATCCAGTCCCAGCCAAAGTCTTCGAAGTCCACCGTCAGCGGATATCTACAGCAGCGTGATTCTTCGGAAGACTCGTCACAGTTGAGTCCGATGGTGCGTTTGGTGCGTAACTTTCGCCCGTCGGTGGTGCGTACTTCGATGAACGGAGTCTAAACACACGTGAAGAACGGGTGAAATGAGGTGGTGGTGTAGGTTGCCTTGCTTGCATCAAGGCAGGCGAACAGGCAGGCACGTAGGCTATAATGAAGCTCGGAAGCTGGACGAAAATCAAGAATTTCTTGCAGCTGAGAATTGAACTGGTCAAAGAATTCGAAAATGTTGCCGGTTTGGCCAGAAACACACTGAAATATCCCATTAACTTATCAGCTTGCGAAAATAAATAGCCAATTTACTTCTGGTTGATTCCCTTTACCTCGCCAGTCCCCGTCACACCCGCCCCACTCCTCGCCCGCCCCATCCCACCCACCCCACCCACCAAGAATAAAATTACTCTGGTATAAATGCAAATTTTTTGTGCCATTGTGAGTCGTCGATTTAGGCAGATGTTCTTAAACAGAGACACATTCTGGCATTGTGCATTCCCTTCTCTTTGGGTTTCGGGAATGTTTTGTGAGCTGATTGCAGCAATGATAGAGTGAGTGAGCAAGTGTCGACTGCCGAAGGATCCTGCTGGCAACGTTATTGCAACCAGACCAGTCGCCTTTATTAGCACGTTTTCAATGAACGCATTCAGCTGGAGCTGCTAGTTCCCATCTTTGAGGTCGAGCTACACGTGTCATGAATGCTGTGCCGGACGATGACCGACAAAAAGCACCCTACACTGCAAATACTTTGATCCATTGTTTGCGGAAACTAGGTACACAGGTACACGGGTATACACTGATAGGCAAACAAGCGAATCTAATTATTGCATTTGAATCGACTGGAACGAATCACATCCCTAAAAAACTTTCTGTAGTATAAATATATTTATCTAGGTATATTAATTTATAAATGTCGACCTTCACCTTTAAAAAGGAAAGTGCAAAACACACACGTGCTCCCTCCACGCGCTCCTTAGTCCTTAATCGTAAGTCCTTACCCGTGCTCCCCAATCCTGATCCCGCGCTGTCGCCATCAGCTGTCTTCCTTTCACATCGGTCACTTCTATCGTGATGCCGAAATTCTGTCTTGGATACTTGAACCATTCGTTAATCAAAGAACTGATTGCGATGTTGATCCAGCCTCCTTGGCCTGAGGGTCGATGTCTCTTGTCTACTTGTAGTTTTGCAAAACGCGCGTCTGAGTCGGGCATGACCACGCGGTAGATCGTGACATTCAACGGTATTTGTTTCGTGTCGTCTTCTTCTGACGACGCCGAAGCGGACGAGGACGACGTCGAACGTGAGAAAGAGTGCGGTAGTTCGTAGTCCGTACCGCGGACGTAGACCCAGAGGATCGCGTCTACCACTCGGTCCCGAGTGACTTTTTCCGAAAATGAGAAGTATTGGATGTCTTGCCCTCGGCCTCCCGTGTGTCTGAGCTTTGGATCTGGGAAAAATAAAACAAACATTTTGTTAGTCTTAGGGGGTTAATAGTTCTGGAGCTGGATTAAACTTCTCAAATTTCAAAGCCTCTGTACTGCACCTCATTTTAAAAAGGAGAGTTCTTTATCATATGTGCAAAACGTCCCGCGCTGTTAGGAATGGCGCAAGCTAAACGTTTGAGAAGGTGACTAAGTTTTTTTTTGCCTCGAGGCATGCGTTGTCAGTTTTTAAACTAGTTAAATGAAACTAGTTGTGAAACTAAGTTGCAGTGGGTCCTTTAAGAATGAGAAAACCCAGACAATGAAATGAAAATTGATGCCGTTTGTGCGTGTCAAGCTGGAAAATGAGAAAGCAATGACGGGTGACGTAAGGTCGTGATTGCATCCGTGCGGGAAAGCAGACAGTGGCGGTAGGAGGTGGGAGGAGGGTGATGGGAGGCGGGAAGAGGGGGGAGGGCGGGAAACCCTAGACATGCCACGTGGCTGTCTTTATTGCGGTCCATGTCCAGCAAGCAGCGAATCTGATCACGCGCCTCCCGGAGCTCTGTCCGGTGACGAACACGACCGAATGGTATCGAACCCGGACCTCGGTCCGGATTCCGTAACGACCAACTAGGCACCGCGTAAAAAAACACTAAAAGCGACGCTATAAAACGTTAAACAACACGTTCAAATTTAAATTCGTGGTGAGGTATTAAACAGAGACACAAAATGTGCGCTATTTGATACGTCTTCCAGTGAGTTTACCTGCATTACGGTCGACCTTGGGACATATCTAAGTATGCATCATTTATTTGGCTTGAGCTTCATATAAGTAGAATATCTGTAAGCAGTATTGATGTAGCCAATCCTTATAACCATCAGTGTCAATATTTACTGAAATAACACTTTTCGAAGAATCAATAGTTTTGCAGAAAGTTTTTGCTGACTAAATGATTTTGATGTCAATTGATGTTTGACACCTTTATGGCTGAAGGTATATATATTTTTTAAGGGAAATAAGTCCAACGTCCAATCCAGTGCTGGTTCTAATCAAAGTATTATAAACATGTGCCTCTTTGCAACACATGAGTTTTGTAATGCATAAGAAACTGCGATTGTATGAGACCAACCCGAGTAGCCTTGATCTTCAAAATGCTGTACCAATTGATTGCGTCTTTGTGTCAAGGAACCGCAAGAGCGCGAATGCAAGTGCCAATCGGTATGAAATTTCTTAAACATCTTTGTATCGGTATAAAAGATCATCATTGCATCTTTGGGTCTCTAGCACCATTTGTTTCAAGAAAACTGTCCTGGTCTTCCCCTACTTAAGAAAGAAACAATCTCACAGGAAATACCGCAAAAAATCTTTAAAATTAAAATATTGTTTCCAAAATATGTTCTAAATCATAAAACGTTGCAATGTACGATTATTGCAATTATTCAGAGAGAAAAATAATATTTTCGAAAATAAATACATTTTTCATTAACAAAGAGACTTTGCGAAATATAACGATGAAATAAAATTCTGCATCATTAGTTGAATGGGCCGGTAGCTAGCCAGGCGGAACACTGGGACCCCTCGCTTAGTAGGGTGCATATGTGTAGGCGAGTCACTATAGGGTGCATGGGGTGCAAGAGAAGGGCGTAGGTTCCGTTCAATGAATTCACTCAGTGATAAGACCAAGCATCTAGGAAGTTCAGGGCCGGAGCTGTTGCAAGGACGGCGTGTACTGGCTAAGCACACGCTCACGCATTGAATGTGACACGCAGATTTAGTCGATATTCGTTTCAGCACGTGTACATAATTATTGTACCTAGATACATTTTAAGGTCCTTGACCGCAAAAACTGATTTAATGTCAGTAGCATAATTTTTTTTCGCGAAAAACACGAATACTTGTGCGTATACGTGTGCACGTATGTTATGTGTCCCGGCCTAGGCGATATGTAGGTCAAATGCAATGAGTGTCTGTTCTGAGTGGACTAGCGAAATGTGTTTGCTTTGAGATGCAGCCGAGGACCCAAAAACTAGTGACCAATGAAATTCGTGAGACATTAGCACATGTGGGATCATAAAATAAGATTGACCGGGATTGTATTTATTTCAATTTGCCATTACTAATTGGCAACTGAACTGAAATTCTTTTCATATTTAAAAATCTGTTTTTCCGTTTCTTTCTAAATTTATCATTGGTGTACTGTACTGTTCTTACTGTTCTTTTCAGTACTGTTCTTTCAATTTTTGATTGCAAATTAAATTAATATTGGCGTTACGTAATTGTAAAAAAAATTAAAAATACATATGAAAGCATCAAAACCCGTGAAATTATGTGTAACTTTTGGAACATACTTTTGATACAAATGAAACCCTGTAAAACCCGTGAAATTGTGTTTAACTTTTGGAACGACGGGTATGGAAAGTGTCCGATTTTCTTATCTCGCCACAGCCCTGATCTTTTAAAATAATATTCGAAGATTACTTGCCTCGTAGGTAAAAGTAATCAAATACATGAAAATAAAATTAATTCTGGCGTTAATTTGGTTTTTTTCAGAATAATTCAGCGCACAGATGTTCTTTCGAGTTTTTTTTTTTTTTAGTTTTTCGTGATCGTCCAAGTTTCAAGAACAGGATTTTGTTGCAAATGGCTTAGTTACAAAATTATTTTTACTGATATAATCGGGACGAAAAGATATGGGGAGGTAAAACTAATTCATACGAGCGAAACAAACTTGGGGAAAAGTCTCGAGGTATTGATTTGTTTTTTCATTGTTCTTCCAGTAGTTCCACTGTAAAATGGTTTATAAATGTTAATTATATGTCCGTTGCTTGCTGGTTTGAGATAACATTATCAGAATCGTTTGACCCCAAAAAATATGTGTCACTATTTTCAAGATCAAGTGCATTACACATTAACAAGCGAACTTGAAGGAAATTGAAATTGAATTCATAACGATTTACCAAACGTTTTATTTAGTATATTATCAAGGGTTTTCAGTTAAGAGAGATATCGGATACGAACTTTAACTGATGTTTGACGGAGCGAACTCTCAAATGACTATTTCTTCAAATTAAGAGACAATTTTTCCGCTATTTCAAGAGATAAATTGCTGATCTATTTAAGTGAACTTATGGTTCGTCCTAATACCTATGCGAGCAGAGATTAAACCATTAAAAATGATTTCAATCTTGAAAAAAAATCAGTGTATATAGAAAGGATGTGTCTGTGGTTGCATCTATTTTAAATTTTGATACTTCGGAAAACGCAGGCGGGGTTATGGGGCACAAATTTGAAAGCTTTGTGTAAAGACACCATAAGTTATATCAGAGAAAAAATATATTAGGACTAATGACCACAGTCTTTTCCAATGTACTGTATTTGTTCAGATTTTTTCGAATAAATTTTGACCTAAAACTGACCGCCTAAGTTTCTGCATTCCCAATTTTTGGTTCGATTTTGATGAATTTCGTTAGAATGGCTATACGACGTCCGAAGACTTTGATTCGACAGATTATAAAATTTCCAATCAGAATCGAATCCAATGAAATTAAATAATTTAAAAAAATCTTAAAATCACGAGTTTTCATTCTCTCAGCGCAGTTTATGCGAAAACTTGATGTAAGGTTCGAAGATAAACAATTTATTAATAGCATTGAAAACTACTTTGAAGATTCTTAAAGCCTCGTACCAAGTTCGTAGTCCAATACGTCATGCAAACGACGTTATTATTTGTGTATAATTATAATGTTAATCGGAATAATAAGTGCAATACTGTGGTGTCACTGGAGTTATCGTAAATTAAATGTTACATGGTTGATCGATGCGGTTGACCAACTGCAAAAGGCGGTACATTAAGTTAAAACTTTTATTGGCGCATGTTGTAATGAGTCTTGATATATTGTTACAACTTATAAGAAAAGGAAACATGCTAGTAATTATTATCTATTCTTGTCCTAAAGGGTACTTGATCTCTGATGTGAGGCAAATCCCATAGCTCGTAGATCGTGGATCATGGATGAAGAGCAGGATGAATACCGGAGATCCTGGTGAGGAAGGTTACTCGCCACGATCGCCCGCTTGTTTCTTTTCCTAGCTATTCATTGTTCAGTTCTCATGAGCACGGGCTCACGTATATACCTTTGGGTTTCCCAAACTCGTAAAACATAATGAGAAGCTTTTTTTGGGGCCATCTCCTGGCCGAATAGAACCAACGATCAAATTACCCGTAATAATATACTTGGGACACAAAAAAACTCGAGTTATTTTTTATAATTAGTGGTAGTGTTATTTTGTTTCATATTAGCCCCGGGTTATAATAAATGAAATTGGGGCTACTTGCATGTTGTGATTTCCATAAACATAACAGCTGATAAATTGATCTTTATCTGCCAAAGTGTAATGTTTTCCATTTTTATCAGTAGAACGGGCATTTTTGCGCTTTGATTTTCGCGAATCAGTAACTATTATAGATAAGAAACCTGCTAACAGTAATACATATCGACACGTGTCATTTGGCAACTAAATGCTATTAGCAGCAGCAGTAGCAGCTAAAGAATAGCATAGTATGTATATGCTATCTTCGGCCACGGCCTATATTTCCGGGTCATCGTTGCTGAAGGCTGTCTTACCGACGCTGCCATGCCACAACGTTTGTCACCCACCAACACCGCATGCGATCTCAACTGCATATGCACGCACACAGAAACTCATTGATTGAACCCAGCGTTGTTAGCTGCTCAGACTAGCGATGCATCACTTTAAAAAAGTGCACCAAATGTTGTAAAAGTGCATGAAAGGCAATGCCCTTAACATGCCAGCTAAACGCAGTTGTTAACCTGTGGCCTGACTTAATATATAGTGCACGCTGAGTCTCTTGTCTGCATCAGTTGCATCTCTCACGACAATCTTGGGTCGGGTCACAGATCATAATGCACCTATATCCAGCGTACACACTTGCATCTAGTTAGTGCGTAAGTAGATGCATCATAAGTTGAATCGGTTTTTAAACGAGATGATCTCTTAAAAACAAACCTGATAAATTTAGTTTGAATTTTGCCTGAAATATTGGGCAATTTCTTTATCTTCTGCGCGTAAAAATTTTACTTCTTTAAATCTTGTACATATTATTATATCGTTTTCAATAATTAACCAAAAATGAATAGAGGTCAAGCCTCAGTTTGCAAGTTGTGTTATCGTATGTACGCGAGATCGACGGAGATGGAGAATGATGTGACGTTGATACAATTTAGGCACATATCCTACAGTGATATAGCAATCCATTTCAATTTTCAGTTATTAGTGAGTTAACATTATGTTAATACCATCCACGCTCACAAATGCAAGTGAATACTTCTTATAATGATAGCTATCTTTCATTGTAATGCATCGATACTGTTTTGGATCGATAAGGTCCAAGACAGGTCATAGCGATGAGGACAGGTCATAGAATGAGCGTAAGTTAAATCTTGTCTGATCCATCAATTGGAACTCCTCTGTCGGAGGAAGGTCACTATAAATCAAACTGCATGTTTATTACACTTATGAATGCAAGTAATGTGTTTCATAATGTTTGATATAAGGTTAAGGCAATAGGTGTCTCAAACGTCACTTTCATCTTTTCGTTACTTCCTTTCGGTTTTGTACAAAGCCATGTTTTGCTACGCATGTATATTTTTTAAGAAAATCCAAATTGTTTTCATTTGATATTTAACATCATTTTCACATCATGTTCTGCTTGAAACCCCGAAGCATTTGCTAACTGTGGTCCGCTTAAAAACCCAAATTCTTTAGTGTTTTTCAGTCATTGCTCGTAATATTAAACTTCAACAACATGTACAGATAACAAAAAACCCACATATCCCTTACTTGCTGAAACAAGATCACGAGCTTCAAGAGTGCAAAATGCATTCGACTCAAAAAAAAATCACTCATGTATTAGGCACAAACTGGTCAACTATCCATGTGTAAATGATAATTGCAAGTAGTACAGATAACACAACATCGTATTATATAAATGTAAATGAAAATCTTGAGCTAACCTTTTAGCGAGGGCCAAGGGTAATTGATGGGGTCGATTCGGAGAGAACGAACGTAGAACGATTCCGATATCGGGACATACTAGCGCAATGAGGCCTGCGATGCTTGCATCGCGTTCTTGCACATGATGCAATGGAAAGACATGCGGCGACTTATACCATCGATGCACCGGCACCGGCACGAGCACCGCGGCGTAGACCAAGGGAGCAGGGATCTCGGAGGCAGCCAGCCGGCCAGCTAGCCGGCCCACCGGCAGTAACACGACGGAACCACGGCAGACACTGAAGCCATACTATTGCTTTCCGACACCCCTGTCTCCTATTTACGACGCAAATTCGCTGCAGTCTGGCTGAGTGGATAGACACAGATCAGAAAAACAAAATCTATTTACAAACTGGTCAATTTAAATGCTTAGAAATGTTCTACGAGCTCAAGCCAAATTGTTTCTCTTTTTTACAAACTTTAAGACATTATTATTGTTGTTATAATTTTTTTAGTTTCGCTAGCATATTTATTTTTTGGTGTATGAGGGATCGGGAATCTGTAAGTGTTTTTAATAAACATAGTTGATGTTTACCATTCAATGATAAATGATCGAATCTGTATCTTTATAACCCAAAATCTTTCCCATGCAATACCAAATCGATTTCACATTAAAAAAAAAAATCAGTAAATCTACTAATGAAGTGTAAATCTCTCTGCCCGTTTTTTGTAGCCGAATTGATTACAACCCTATTCATTGCAGTCCCATATAGCGAACCATTTTACAGCGACCCGTGACCGATTGGCAATAGGTAGGGTTGGTTAGGGGCCGTGATTTACACAAACTTTACAGAGAACACCACGACAAACAACATACAGTGTATGTCACGTATGTTACTCTCCTGTTTACCTGTCTGGACACAGGACAACAATCATTCCTGACTGGCCATCAGGAGAGTCACAACTCGCGACTGCAGGGTTAAAGGGGGCAGGGTTAAACAGTTTAAGGGTTCAATGGTGATGGCTGGTGTTGGGGGATTAAAGGGGTGCAGTATTTTAGCAAATCCATTGCCTGAAAATGAATCTGACACAATGCTCCTTCATATATTCTCACCTTGAGAATATTTGGTCGTTAAACCGTTTCTTCAGACAGTTGCCCTAATTGATCGATTTAGATTTTTTCTGCGTTTTCTTTATATTGTTTTTCAATCGTATACGTGCAGACTGATGCATGTACATGCTTTACATGCAGAATCTTTTACATTCAAACGGACTAGGAGTGATAATGCGGATGATGTTTTGGTTGCGAATGGTTTGCATGTATGTATACGAAGGCTATTAAATTGTTTCAAAGTCAAATCGCGAGTAGAAATCAAGCCAAGAACACAACACGAGCGTCAAGTGTCAGATGAGAAAAAAACTCGGATATTTTGTTCGCAACGTTCTCGACTCGTAGGCACACAGATTGCTTCCAAACTAGATTAATTGCAGAAATTAAACACTCATAACCATGCTACGTGAATGATAATCGTTTAGAAAGCCGTTCTTGCTTTGACGTTCTTCTGTTAGAAGTTTGTGTCTTGACGTTAGTGGGAGGATTTTGCTAGGCACCGAGCGCTATCATCTCGCGAGTCAGTTTTTTATGGGGCTTTTGAGCTGGTTATGAGCTAACAGGTGCCAATGATGCCCCAGCGAATAATTGCGAGCATGGAATGAGTTACGGTTATAGGGTACGTGATCATAGCTTGCGTCTGAAGCGCCGAAGGCTCGAGGGCTAGGACGACAGGGTGAGATTTGGGCAACTTTGCTACTCCGCACGCTAGCACGCTAGCAATGAACAGCGAGCATCAAACGATACACACCACTTTCTTATGTTATTCTAATTAGCACACTTACGTGGACGTGGGAATGCGATCACTCGTTCGGTTTTGGCATGGTAATCATCCTCTTCTTCCAGAACCATGGGCCCGGTCTTAAACTGCGCCGGGGACACTGATGGATCGTCCCCCTGCATGCCGTTCGTGTTTCCCATCGTGTTTTCAATCCCATACTTATGTAAGATGTGGACCAGATTTTCTGGCTTCGAACGGCCAGTTATGTTTGGCGTCTGCTTCATCCCCAATTTACTTAGGATCTGTTCTTTAATTGCCTCTAAACTCAAATTTCTCAGTTCTTCGCGGATCATGCATGATTGACAGCCCGTGGGCTGGGTCGTGTACTCTGTGTTTTCATTTAATTGCTCTTCGGTGCTGTATGAATGAACACTTCTATTTGAATTAATTAGATCTAGTGCAGAAATAGTACTAGCATGTATATTGTGATGTTCACTATTAGTATTTGCGACCGCATAGGGGATAGTACAGTAGAAGACGCACACGATTGCGAGAAATGACATAGCACATGTGTCGCCCCCGCCGCCACCACCCCCGCCACCGCCACCGCCGCAAAGCCGGTAGTTTTTATTTCTTAGTACAAGAAATCTTGTTTTGGTTTTGATATCGCGATCGTTTCGGCGTGGTTGGTTTTTGGCCATGACGATGTGAATTGGACGGAATTCAAGTAACGACTGCCGAATGCTAGCTGCTCACTAACATGGTTAACTGAGGTAAGGTTATGCGTAACTTGTGTTAGGCTGTCGTGTGCCGAATGTGGCCGAGTAGCGACGAAGTGAGGCAGTAGCGAGCGCTGCACCTTCATCGCCCTTGTCCAACACCTTAAATAAGGTGTTTTCAGGTTACATGCCCGCCCCCCGCCCCCACCCCTTCACCTCCCCGCCCTTCCCCCTCCCTCCCCCCCTTCCCCCGATCAGGCCCCCGCCCCGATGTGCACGCGTATGGCAGGTCGCGTCCAGGCTGCCGGCACTTCGGTACCCCCAAAAACGCACTGGCGCCCGAGAAAAACTGCCCCTTGATCTCTGCGACCTGTCGCCCTATGATCCGTAACTGCCAATTCAGAGGCAGCATGAGCACTCTTCCCTCACAAGCGCTCGCCTACGGAATTGTCACAACTCATCGCGGCCGGTTCAAGCAAGCTGGTTACCAATAACCTCCCTAAAGGAAAACGGCACCAAGCTGTCTCCCGCAGATAAAAGAACCAAGGTTCGATTCACTGATAAAATAACCTTATATGTGTCTATAAATATTACATGCCAATTAATTTTACATAATATTCGAGTTACTATCGACATGGGAGTTGGTGGTATTGGATCAAGATAGGAAAGCGCGTATGTCGCGTGACCAACAGCGGCCGCCGTCGCTAGCGTCGCTGGCGTCGCTGGTGTCGCCGAAGTCGCCGGAGTCGCTGCTGCCTGATACAAATGCGCTCGTGGGTCTGCCCTCATGTCAGGGTGCCCAGGGTGATGGGGAAAAATCTCTGACAGCCACAGGGCGTTGCAGAGAAGACGTTCGGCCCGGCCCAGCGCGGCCCGGTTCGGGAGAATGCAATACCTTGGTCTAAGCAATAAAGACAATTTGCAATTATTGTTACCACAAGGCTATTTTATGACCTGCTTCCCTGTCATGAACGTTTATGTGCGAAGACTGAGAGTAGCCTATTTTCTTTCAATCGGCTCCGTTGATGTAAATAAGAACCCTTTTCACGTGAGTGGTCAGAGTGTTGTCTTATGTTGATATGTTTTTTTTTCTTATAATATAAAGTTAATCGTTTATAAGGAAAAATATAAAAATAGCTTTCTGATGGGTGCCCGTGTATTCGGGATCGAGGTCTGCGGCTGCTTGCAAACGCTTCGAGCGATTCTCGTCCGTACGACCAGGTGCTAGAACGAGAAACCTTGCTTTGGGCGCACTTGCTGGAATTGCATTGCAAATTGCAAGCTGAATTGTAGCCATAATTGCACAAGGTATGAACCTCCAGTTCGACAAGTATACAATAGGGTCCCTTTCAAACAATAGTACTAAAGGTGACCATGTATGTCCACGCAAAGTTTCTGCCTATTAATTGAAACAAAATATTCGCAAATGTACCAACACGAACTCACCAAGCACGCTTTTCCCATTACTATCGATAGAAAACTTGGCAAAATATCCACGTTTTCATGTGTTAGACCTATCGTCACAAAACAGTCGATAAAACAACAATTTATAGATAGTGAAATGTGTTCATGTGTGACGCTTGTACCTTTTAACCCATCTTACGAGGGGAGCTGCAGTTCAGGGATGCAGCTGATCTAAGACCTCATCATGATCCTCTCGAATTGTTTAGTCCATCTGTAAACTCATCCCGATCCAGGTATATAACTGAACGAATCTGCTCCAGGTAGGTGCTTCGTTCATTTTGCTATTTTATTAAATTCCCACAGTTATCATTTTTTTAGGGTGGCTATTAAATTGAAGGGGTTAAAATGGTCGGTCTAAAGACGTTACCATGAATTTCATGGGCATGCAAGAGCATCGGGCATGCAATGAAAGCCTCGGGTTCGGTTCACTTTACGTGACCCATATTATTATAAGAGAACAGGTTCTGGTCGTTCTCATCTCGGGCTCACAGCTGTATACTGGATAGTGTATACTAATCGACATTGGGTAGACATCGCGCACAAAAGCCACCGATGAAAAAAAACTTGACACATATATTATTATAAATAAAACTATAACGAATTATTTCGCCGGAAGTAAATGGTTTGCTGCTCAACTTTGAAACCCATTGCCCTCTTTTGTTTATATTGTCAAAGTTACGTTAGGAAGCCTAACTGAATCTAACCAGAATCTTGTATACTTTTACTTTTCGAAATTTTTTGTTTTGTTTTCATCGGCGCTAATTGGCGGTTGCCTTAAGTGCAGTCTTTTGGTGCACCCTATGATCACCATTTACCTCCACCTATAATTAATATAATGGAGAGTGTGAGAGCCAACGCCTGCTCCTTGGTCTCCTATAGCTACTAAGAGATCCCTTATACTAGTTGCAATAGTGTAGTTGCCCTGGCCGAGAACGAGCCGAGGTCCAGCGTAAGATATTATGATAGGTTTTTACAAAGTTTTTCTTTTAAATAAGCCTGGATGTTCCCCGACCAAGCCCAGGTCGAAAATGAATCGGGCTATTTTCGTATTATAATATTTTACGAAGATTCATATAATCATGCCTTGCAATTGAATTTAGAACTGATCCCATATCGTCTCCAAATTGCAAAATTGTCCCCCTAAAGTTAATATGTAGACACTGTTAAAGCAAACAATGTTTTAAAAAAAATTGCTATGGTCGACCAAATTTTAATCATCTGAATTTCACGAAGTCCTCAATTTTGCAGAGCAAACTTCAGTGGCTAGTCCCAATTTTGTGATTGTGTCCTCGTTGGCAAGTTGATCTGTCGCGGTGGGCTGATTTATACTAGAATTTATTTACTGATATCGTAATCTGAATCTTGGTACCTTCATTATAATGGACATCGGAAATCGACGAAAGACTGGTAATAAATCAAAAATTGCAATTTTGACCAGTAACAAACAACGGATCTCAGGCCCAGTGGTTTGAATTAAATCTCCAAAGCTCGACTTAAAATCGACGCTTACAATCAAATTGGACACTCGGTCCATCGGGCGCACCTGCACACTGCATCGCACCTGCAACTGCATGTCAATCATCCGTCATTTCTGCATCTCGTTTAGCCGAAACATAAAAGTTAAAACATTGTTTTACAATTTAAAACGAATTGGTGTGTGTGCATAGATTTGTGTCAACCGCCTTGGCCGACTCGGCAATCAATCTCGCGAGGCCTACTAGCGGTTGGTGATGAATCCTGAATCCTGATCGACCATGACGGAGAAGTGATCATCTTTGTTTTGACGGATTTACAAATGGTCAGGATATCACATGCAAAAAAATAAATTGATGTGGGAGGGACTTGGAAAGGTCGTTTTGGAGGGGAATGATAAATACATTTTCACTTAAATTCATTGACAACATTTGTGTGGTCCTAGTACTAAATAAAAATTGGTCCGTTTCCTGAATGAGATCTTGGTTTTAAGCTGACTACATGGTGTTGTTTTTTAATGAAAAGAAATCATTTAATCATTTAATAATTTAACTTGTTATTGACTGTTATATTAACTTGCTTATTCAGCGGCATTTGCCACTAAAGGAGCCAGAATGAATAGTCAGTTGGGCTATTTCTGCATCGGCATCTTCTGCATGCATTTCTGTCGGACTTCTACTGGGACACACATGTCCACAGGGACAGCCTCTCCTTACACCTAACCGCCATGGCAAAAACAGCACAACATTCGCACTAATGATATATAACGAAGAGAGAGCTCAAGCAGCCAATTCTTTGTGATAAAGTCTGTTTAACCTTTGCTGCAACTTGAAGTGCTTAGTGCATCTAGCCGCTCGCGTGTGCAGGAGCAAGTTTTTGCAAGCGATTTCCTGTTTTCTGCGAAGTCGTCTGGAATAAGAAGCATGCACTAAGACCATACACGGTTACTTACATTTTAGGCGCAAGACATGCAAGATGGTCCAAGCCTGTCACCAAGTCTCCATTATGCATAATGAATGTATAACCAGCTCAATTCCTTGCAACTAACGTCCTTCACAGGAACAAAATTCACAGGTTTGAAAAAGCAGGTATCGTTTGACTTAATTTCAAGGACAAGCGTATTACCAAAATAGGAATTCACCAATCTTGTTCAGGAGCACATAAAAAGGAAAAAGGGAAATCCACTACAAGCCTGAGTAAATGTTTTTATTTTTTTCTGTCAAAAAACTTTATTTTTCACTAGAGTTGAGAGTGGACTTGACTAACATGGACATCGTGTTTAAAAAGTTATTTGTTTTTAGTATAATCAAGGTGATTACCATTATTTGGGTATGCTGGATGAAAAAATGCATGTATCTAGAACGATCTTCTATATATCTTCTTGTTGAAAAGCTGTTTAACATGTTCACCTGGATCCTTTCTTCGCTTTTTTCTTAGCCAATTCACTTACGACTTGCAGCGTTTTAATTTCCAAAAATCAGGTACCCAAGTCACATTTGCTGCTAGCTCTAGAAATTCTGCGGCAATGAACCATTAATCTTAATTGACTGCTGGTCATATTTTGTTGCCTCAATAAATAATTACACATCCTATGGGTGGTCGTAGCGAGCGAAAGTTTAGATTCAATTTGTGTTTCTCTTTGTGCTCTACGTGCTAAACGCATGATTCGATTTAAAAAAATTTTCAGACTAACTTTATGTCGTTCCAAAATTAGAGAATTTACGTTATTTTTGACAAAAATCTGCAGAATTTCTTGAAACAGAAATTATGTACAGTGTATGAGTATCTATTTCTTTCCATTTTTCAATTCATATCACCTCCTTTATCCATTTCTTAAAACTTTTTACATTTTTCATACCTTTGCCTTATCCCTTCATCCTTTTAAGAATGGTGTATTGGCCGATCAAAATTTACGAAGATTATAACAATTTCAAAAATTTCCTGGTGGTCTAGAGCTAAAAGTTCTTAATATTTCCTCACCAACCTTCAAAAGTATAATAAAACTACTATAATTAAGTATGCCTGGAAAACATAAACTCCACGACAGTTTTCTTTACCTCTTTTATTCGCCTTTTCATGACAATACGTGGTTACGTTTTTTATGAAATTTTATTATTCTACTCTTTACGTTTTACGCTTTAAATTTCACCAAATACATTTTCAATTAAACTTCCCACACTTTCATTAAGCGCTTCATTGCTTCAAAATTGTGTCTTTAAGTTTACCTTGTCGTCTCCAATTTCCACGTACCACCCAGAAACCATTCGTTGCATTTGTGAACTTTTATTTTATTTACTTATTTTGCATTTTATTATTATTTGTCAAAAATGTATGCCTGAACGGGGACTCGGACCCCAATATCCACACATCGCGGTGTTGATCAAACCATTTGAGCTGATTGGGCATGACCTTTTGATAGGATTTTAATATATTTGATAATATTGATAATTTAGAGAGGTTATTAATACTCATCATAATAAAATACTCGATCTATTGAAAGAATTTGCAATTCAAAAAAATAGCTCATATTCTGTTATTTTCATAAATGCCAAAAGACCAAAAAAGACCTAAAAGACCAATGCTCCTAGAGATCTGAAGGAGACATCTAGAAATGTAAAAAGAATATAAGATATGGTCCATATCTCTCTGGGACGAGCTCACAGCCTTTCCATGCATCTTACTTATTCGACGGCAACATAGTTAATTTCTCTTTCATCGCTTTTGCTCACTCATCGGAAGACGAATAGTTCCACTTTGGTTCCGATGTCAACAATTTGGGGACATAATGAGGTGTGCTGCGGAAAAATGTGGAACAACGGTAATTTTCCGAGTAACACTGTGGCGTGGGGGGGGGGGGGGGGTAAATTGTTTTAAATACATACCTACTACTACATACCTACTCTCAAATGGTATTAACTCCGATTTTCTGATAAATTTGCGTCATTTTTCTTGAGGTTCGTTTTTGACAAATCGAATTAAATGATTTATCATTATTTCACACCTGACAACTGTCGTTTACGTTTGAAAACAAAAACCATGAATAAAATCCATTATTTAGTCTGATTAAATCTCTTAAAACGCCGTGAAACTTTTCCTATCATTTGCTAGTATTGCTTGTAGATCAGATAAATATTTTCATTACCCCAGAAGAGTATTACCTGCATATACCACCGAGATTACGAAAATACATTTAACGGCGTTGTACCCAGATGCAATGTATAAGGGGACTTGAGATCCTCTCATAATTTACTTCTTTCCTCTCTGTCTATACCAGTGTAACACAAATGTATAGGTTGCGGATTTTTTTTTTAGAAAAACTATTTGAACTGGGTTTTGAATGCTAAGTAAAGGGCTACTAAATTTCCCGACGTTTCGTAACATATACTAGTTACTTCTTCAGAGGTTTGAGCAGTCCTGACAATTTTCCGATAACAAAAGAACCACATAAAATTATAACAATTACCTAGTTCAAGCATCCTAAATGCATCTAAACAAAATAATCAGGGTCAATAACTTAAAAACCAATGTATTATGTATTTTCTGAAATAAGAACTCGAACACATTGGCGTTTTTTAACTAACTAATTATGTGTATGGAAAAAACGCCAATTTTTCGAGGTTGTCCTAACGTTATGTGATACAATCAAAATTTCCTTATTCATTACGTTTAGTTCTTAATCTACCTATCCAAATATTTTCTTCTGGATTCTTTGTGCTGATTTCTTCTGTCTCCTCACTGATATTCTCTATTCTATTTTTCTGTTGTAAAATTGTTCCCCATGCTCTATCTAGTTGAAAACTATCATCTCTATTGAAGTTATTGGGTTGTTTTGTAATTCCTATTGCTTCTCTGACTTTTTTAGTGAATTTCCTATCATCTCGACATAAAATCCTTACCGTTTCTATTTTAATGTGGTGTTGAAACTCATTTCCGTGTTCTGCACAAGTGCGTCCCTAGTTTGTATACTAGTTTAGAAATAACGAAATGATATTTCTGACACTCATCATTACGGTGATTACATCTCTGTTCATTTTTGCGAAGATAATTTTGAATATTATATTAATTGATCGATTAATGGAGTTTCACGACGCACTTTTTTGACAATGGGCACTGCAGCAGTGGCCTTATGGTGTTGATTAATTAATTGATGGTGATGCACCTAACCTAGCCTAGAAGGGAGGAAGGGAAACCCGGTGACGGCAAGTTGTCTACTCCTGTCGAAGAGTACCAAGGGCTTACCGGACCATCGGCCTAACTTCCCTTCCGAAGGACGGTACAACTCGAACGACAGGATTCTTCCACAAATCCATGCTGTCGTGAGGTTGATAAGCAACGCGAATGAAGTTGATGTAACTTGCATCCCTCCAGACTCTCTCCCATGGGTGGCCATCAAACACATAATGACTACCATGTGTATGATGGCCACCCATCCAATACCTGATCCAGTGCGGTGTTGCTTACCTTCGGTGATCTCAAAAGAACAGGTGTTCGGTTTTAACAATAGCGTTGAGACTATGACTAAACCTATAAACACGATGGTTGAAGCAGAGAAAGGAAGGTGTGAGAGACTGTGATAGATCTGGCTATTGCAACGCTCAACAAATCGTGTTTAGAGTGAAAAAAATGTTGTGTTGAATTTTACAAAACTGTTGGTGTTTTAATCATTTCCGCACATCTTCATTAGGGACATCACTTTTGGGATACGGAGGGGGGGGGGGGGGGGGGGGGATGCGACTTATGGTTTTCTTATCCAAGCTCTGATCCCAAGAGTAAGTGTCGAAAGAGAAGAAGGCTAATTTTTTTTTTTTAGGTCAAGGTCATTTTTTGGATCAAAACTTAACTATTTAGCCAAGGTTTTTGTGGGCCTAAAAATGACAGGTTTCGTTGAGGAGGCGACTAATTATTACTATACAAGATTATGCAATATTTTTAGGCATTTATATAGAGGCTGAACGTGGGTTTAATATCTTCTATTTTCTCACCATCAATACTGTGAAAAAGTATGGTCTTATAGTCCCGGTAGGATAAGAAGGTACAATTTATAGGCTTTGTTAGACTATTTAAGCATCTCCATGGCTGCCAAAAGTTGAATCTACCATTGAACCTCATTGCTTGAAGGTTTTTTGTTTTCAAAGTTGGCAATGGAAATGACCTTCATAGAAAAATTGGAGTATAGACCGTCGTCTTAAACCAGTTTCCTGTTTATTCTAGGTCCATCCAGTTGACCTAATCGCGTCCTGAAAGGTATCACCAAAACACAAAGGTAATTGAAATTACTCTGTTATATAATAGTTTATGTGGGGTAGTCCTGAGTGTACCCGCCATTTGTATTTCAATAAAGCGTATACTCACATTTATATCGAAGAAATATGTTGATAAATTTAACCATTCGTGTTTTCAAAAATAACTGCAGTCACTTGTATTTTGTGGCTCCTTGATGCTAAGTTTGTTGCACAAAATTTCGACTGGATCAACATGAAAGCATCCTTGATTTCATTCGAGTTATTGGATTACAGATGTTGCAATTGTTTTTTTAATTAATAAAGCTAAATGGATAAAGCAATCATGATTAAAAAGTGGAAAAGTAGAAATAATACATTTTTGAAATATACCTGAGCTCGTAAGAAGTTGAGAAAGTGTGGACTTACTGCCCAGGCCAACGAAATAGAATCTAACAAATTGCAAGAGTATAAAAGAAATTTACCCCCCCCCCCCCCCCCCCCTCCCCCACTACCACCACCCCGCCTCCTAAAAACCCCGTAAATCAATTTTCTCAATATTTTCATATATTCTAATCATAGCTGCTGAAACGTTGCTAATTATCCCTTGCTTATCTATGGTTTTTTTTTTATCCTGAGAACCCCAAAATGCCTTTGATTTATATGAAAGCACCATCTGAAATATAATTGTTTCCGGAATCAATTAATATTTAGTTTCGTAAATAGTTATTCGTGGTTATAAAGTTATTTTTAGCCTGGAAATGTGTTTAACGATAATACGTGGTGATGTTAAACGAGCCAGTGCACATAAAGTTTTGATTATAAAATAAATAAGGAAGATAAACATGTAAAATGATAACACATTTGTATCATCATTACAATAATCAATGTCACGTTTATTGTATCAGAGAAAACTGTATTTTAGCTTTAATGAACTTATCGTTTTCTTCTTAAATTAATATTTGAATTAGCTAAATGTTTGGCAGTGAATTTAAGGGTTTAGTTGAATTTTGCGATAAATCATTCTCATTGTTCGTAACAAATCAAATTATTTTCTTGTTTCTCGGAATTCAGTAGAAAATCTCACTTCATTCTTATATCGTCGGATTCTCTTATATCCGACCAGTTAATTATCCTCTTATATCTTCGTTCTAAAAAAGTTTAAGTTTCCGTGGAAAATATAGTTACGAAAATAGTTTTGATATCCTGACCTGATAAAAATAATGGGAAAAACACAGTTTTATAATTGAATAATTCGTCACTTTTTGCTGCACTTGTAACTCACCAAAATTACCAGTCGCAGGCACCAGAGCAAAACAGTGGAAGATTACAGGCAAAGTATTTGATCAATTCTGCAGTTAGCTGCTTAGCTAGCATTTTAGCTATTTTCTTAGCATTCTTAGCTATTTTCTCAACTCCCTAAATGCACTGTAAATTGTAATCTATCTCAGTTACCGAACGGTTTAGTGTGTTAAAAACACCAGCTCTATTGAAATCACCGAAATTAAGCAACATTGCACTTTATCCGCTATTGGATAGGTGACCATCATACTCGCGACCAGTTCTGTATGGGAGAGAGGTTGGAGGGATGAAAGTTATAAAAACAGCTTCATTCGCCTTGTTAATCAAACTCTCGACAGCATGGATTTGTGATGGAATCCTATTGTTCGAGTTGGACCGTCCTTCGGAAGGGACGTGAAAACGTGGTCTCCTTGGTGCCCCCCCCCCCCCCCTTCCCTACGTGACATCAAAAAACAGCCAGTGAAACTTATCGACGTGGATGATTCCAAACTCTATCACATCGCCCATTACATCGCCCATGTTAAGCTCGATTCACACGGGAGCAGTCTTCTTGGATGGTCTGCCGTGAAATGTCAGTTTTGGCGGTTATTTCTTACGGATAGCTTTTAGGTTGTCGGTGCACGTTCAATACAGTGCAATCAAATTCAAACTAAAATGTTGGTACTAGCAACGTTAAAGCACAAACCTAATTGATGAAAAATGGATAAACCAAATGCATAACCTCAAAATTCAGTCGCGATCTGTTCGGCAGTCATGTTTCTTTGTTTTCCCTCTCCATGACGCACAACACGTGGTCTCCATGACGCACTCTCCTTAGCACTTAGGCTCACACAAATACCATGTAATTGTACGCAGCATTAAATAAATAAATAAATAAATAAATGACGCGGTGTCAGGAGTTGGTTTCAGAGTGGATTCTAGTTGAAATAGAACATGTGCTAATCGAAAATCTCTGCGGCAGATATCTGCTACGGCTCTTGTGCCGACTTCTGGTGGCACATTTTTGAAAAGTTTTCGTTTCACGGGGCTAGTTTTCTCGTGTTTTTCAGTGATTGCATTTTTGTGTGTGGATGGTTGAAAAAGATAAGCAAATAAATCTAAAATATTTTGAGTTTTTAACAAAAACCTGTACCTTAGAGACCTGCACCTTTACGCTAAGATATATACTAATATAATCTGTAATAAAATAATAATAATAAAAAAATGTCGTACGGTTTTGATTGATTAATAGATTTGAAACCGACATATTTATGGATTATATGAACCAGTAATTGTTAAGTTAAATTTTCCTTATATTTTTTAAATTTTCATGATATTTAATTTAGGTTACAGGTAACTACAGCCGATGCACTCCTCAACCGTATCGAGAAACGACATTCTCCCTTCTAGCAGAGAGCCCTGACGAGAGTATTTCGAATCGTTCACACGTTCGGTGCCTCAGTAGATTTTGTTTTTGTTCCTAGGTGTCAGTGCAAAGGAAACGATCCATATGTTTAGAGCAAGGCAAAGACCGAGCAAGGGGTTGGTTGGGGAATGTGGTGGGATGTGACATCACTTTCCAAAATGGTTGTCTATCAAACGTCAGTTATCAATTTGCGGTATTATTATGCAAGTACGAAGTGAAAGTCTTATTGTCACATATTAGGAGAATGGCTGGTGCTAGCACGTGTTATGCCTAAACACGGTGTCATTTCTTCAAGCAAAAAGTAAGGTCATTTTTCAGTTCCCAGCTCTTCAAGTCTGTCGAGCCTGGTACCACTGGCCAGTTTATAAACTGTCAAAAATATTATTTAAACCTAGAATTGGACTTAACAACTCACACCTCACAGTATTTGGTTCTTGAATTTCAGTTATGGTGCGAGTAATATCTCTTCATCACTTCTCGAGTCAAAACATTGACGTCTGTTGTGAGCCGGTTGCTGTCACAACCGCTCCGCCCGAACTTCTTCTTGTTGCACTTGCCAATCACACAGTTCAAGTTCGAAATCTTGCAAATGGAGGGCAAACTGCCTTCACATTCCCCACTGTGGACAAGGTGACACGAATTGTTCACTGTGCCAAAGGTACAAAAAGCCACCAATACCATAAACTAAAAAAAAAAAAATACAGGAAACAATGTAACAGAACCATGCACATAAACGTCATGTTAGGTTTCAAACGCTACTTATATAGCCTGTTAACAAATATTTACCCTTTTTTTTGTTAATTTATTCAGGAAATTATGTGGCAACTTTGGAAACGAAATTGTGTCGAGAAGGAAAAGTTTCCGTTTACGCTCGCATCTACGTTAACTGGGATATCCCTTCATCATGGCAGGAGAACACGGTGGTTCGAGCCAGAATCGCTGGCAGAGTAACTCCCAGTTCACAGCAGTGCAGTCAGGGTGGATTGGAAATGATAGAACTTCCAATTAAAGGCTCTCCATCAACGATAGGATGTTCCCAAGTTAGTAAAAAAATTACTTGAAATTAGATAGGCAAATGAGGAAAGTGATTGAAAATTATGCCAATTTAAAACAAAGAAAAAATCAAGTATTAATTGATTTTAAAAAAGGTATATACAACCTAATATGTACCAAAATATTTTATTCAACAGTTAAATGGCAGCATCATACTACCGTGCTTGGATACACTTATGATGTATCACTACAAAGTAAAATCCCATGACATTTCCCATCAAAAGTTCATTGACTTCGACACTCTGCACCTGGGTTTGCAACTCTGTTTTTCACCCACTCATATTGAAATATGTGAAGATGTGATTGCATGTATGGACTCGCAGCATGTCCACATGTTCAAAATTGTCTGGGAAAATGCCATAATAGCTGCCACTGTTTGCAACACATTTTCGAAAGCAAGAAAAGATGTGGCCCCTTCTGGAACGAAATTGGCCAATGGTATGAACTTAGTTTGCTCAACAAGCAACTGCTGTATTAATTATCTATGCAAATTTTTTTATTTAATGACCCGTGCATCCTTTTTTATTTCTTTTGCAGCTGCAAAAGATGTTCCAAAAGATTATATCGACTGGGATGAGGTCTTAAATTCAAAGGGATTGTCACCTGAGTTGTCACGAAATGTGAACTTGAATTCATTCCCAATTATTGTAGACTTGCCAGCTATTGCCAATGAAAATTTGTCCGAGTCTACCAGTATTCTTCAGCAGAGTCCATTTACTACCGCTGCTCTCGACATGAATGTTAATGTGCAGTGCAGCACGCCTGGGGTGGTAAGTAACCGGTTAAAATGTTGGATTTTCATTCTCGATACTCAATTATCCATACAGATGCTGAACGTAATCATGAACATTAACATATCTTTTTTCTTTTATCATTAGTTGTGTTCAGATGGAATTAGAATCACAAATCTTCTTCAACTGAAAATAAATCCAGTGTCGGTCGGTTGTGAATCTAAACACATTGTAGAAGAGTTCAAAAGTGTCGTGTTGAAGCCATTTTACGTTAGAAATCCAGTTATCATGGATAAAACAAGTAAAATTTATTACTGTTTCTCATTTGAAATCTGCAGCATCATTTATTGAACAAGAAATGACAAATTTATTTTCTGCATTGCAGATTGTGACGATGACATGCTCTTAACAAACCCATTCCTTTCGCCGTCGTTTTCTAGTCTTGCCAGTATTATCTGTGTGGCTGCTACACAACAAGAAGGCTTTTTGTACTATTTCCCTATGTCAGTTGGTGCTAGCAAGAATTCTTCTTGGGAGCATTATGGTGAGGATTTTTTTTGCATGAACATGTGGGGATTCTTGCTTACAGGCGTTAAATAAAACCTCTTTATAATTGTCTTTATTTTCTGACTCAGATTTAAAGAAGCAACAGGATGCTTGCATGACAATCTACCCATTTACTGCACCTGTCAGTGCCTTAGTAATGGAAGATAATGTACTTCATGCACTCACTGAAATAGGACTGGAAACGTACACCACCAAGAGTGGCCATTTCCTAACTTATGGCCTAGAAGCGATTGATAACTCGACAAACGTAAGAAAAAATATCAAATCTTTGCGCACTTACTCCAGATCATTAAAAAGTGCCTTGTAAATGACTGAACGCTAAACTAAAAAGTTTTTCGTTGCTGATTTCAGGCATGTCCTGGAGCATCAGAACCAGTGTGTTTGGTAGGACTCCGCCCGTTTCTTGGAGTCGAGCATTTAGTGCTCTCATCGTCGTCTCATCTCGTGCTTTTGGCTGCTTCTGAAGAGTTAGTTTACTGTTCAGATTCCACAAAGTATCTCATCACATTAATACTCTCTTTTAACTCCTGGTCATCTCAATTTTTGTCATGCAGCTCAGATGGAGAAAGTTGGACTATTTATTCATTGGGGTTGCCGTCTGCATCTTCACTGTACTCTGATATCATGGCGGTTGGCAAAAGTCATCGATGGACGAGTCCCAGCACGTACTGCCATTTGCTGTCAGAAGGTCACATAATCTTGAGGACTGCAACCTACTTGACAGAGGGGTCCGAGGATCTCATGCAGCTCTACAAGGAGTCTTGTGCCTTACTTGCCGACTTCTATTTAAGGTGAGTGTCAACAGGTCTGGACTTTGAGTAAGGTGACTGAGTAGGTAAGATAGGGGAGCCAAATTTGAGTAGAACAAACATTTTTACCCATCACATCCTTCTGGATGTGTCTGAAGTTGCAGATCAAATATTACTTGTCATGATGTAAGTATCTGAATGGACTTGGAGGAACAACTTTGCACTCTTCTCAGCACACAAAACTATGCGTTCCACTCTCATCAGTGTAAATAGCTAGCCTGGAATTAACTGGCAAGCCTAGAGCGGGGTGTCGATTTGATTTCTTTTATTGGTTTTGGGAAAATGTCAGTTAAATATTAAGGATAACCAAAACCAGTGAAGCATTTCTCAATTTCTTTTAAGGTTTGAAACAACTTATTTTTGACTCAACATTAATGTATCTTTGATTTTCTTTTCTTCAGGTACATAATTATTAATTAGCCCTCTCCGTTTTGCTCAATAAAATGATTTTGGACTCAAAATTTCCAGCAGTCTCCCTCCTACCCCTACAATTGCTGGGTGAGCTTGCAATTGATGAAGAGTCACCTTGGTGAATCTAGTCCTCCCCCCCCCTTTACCATATCTCAGCAATTAACTTGATAATAATGTGGTATGAGATATTGGCTTATATTAACTGATTTTTTTGCAGTGGGGAAACTGAGGAGTCATGGAGCCTGGCTTGCCCGTATTATCGAATGTCTGGTCTTTCTCCACTGAAAGTGATCAGTCGATTGAATAAATTAAAGGATGATTTTGGCAAAAATAATGAGGTAAAACATTCAAGAATCAAGATTCATTTTTACAAAATATTGTTAATATATTTTTTTATCCTTTTTTTTAATGATTTCTCTGGCTTGTCATTTTAGCATTTCGAGTTCATGCCTGGTCTTTTACATTACCTGAAGATGTGCCTACTCCAGATGAACAGCGCAGCAGATGAATTGCTATTTACTCCCGCCGTGCCTACATTTGTTAACGTTTTACTCGATCTGTTTGACGCAAATGCCCCGAGTCAGATCTCAGGATTGGTGCTTTGCTCGAAAGTGATTCGAGAATTTGCATGTGATAGAGTTCTAGCTACCACTAAGGCACATATTCAATCAACGTGAGTTGACGTGATTGATTTAGTTGTGGTTATCGCATAAGGTATTCTAACAAAAGTTAGTAGTGAATCTAGCTCCAATTTATTTTCGTAGGTCTCTTCCAGAAGCGAATGATGCCCTGGCTTTAGTGCTGCTATGCATACAAAAGAACTTTCTCTCACAAGCAACTGCCCTCGTTGAATCTATTTGCGAAGAAGCGTTGGTCACTCTTCTTTTTGCCAACTTTACACTGCTGTTAGAGAGTGATAAAGATAAGAGGCTTAGTCAAGAGTGTTTAGTCTTCACAGAACTGGCTACTATATTAGTTAGCACAAGACCTGCAGTATTGGCTCAGGTTCTTTTTAAACTGGTCATTTCTGGTACAGAAATGTTCTCCCTTCATCACCTTCTTCAGGTATGTTCAGTTTTTTTAAATGGTTTTCTGTAAAATATTTAAGCACCTTAGCTTCAACACATCAGTTAATAACTGGATAATACTTGTTCTGTACTAACTTCTGGTTGCTCAATTTTCTGGCTTGTAGTTGATTGAATATCAACAAAAATAAAATACTCGTGCCTGGTTCAAGCAAAAAAAAAAAAAAGTACATTCCAAAAATCGCTAGTAAATAATATAGCGTAGAAATATAGAGTATAATATAATAAAGGTATAGGTAATAATATAGGTAAAGAAATATAATGTTTTTAAAATGTATGATATTAAACAAAAAACTACGAGGCAAGATCATAAAAAAATGTCTGGCTCCTGAAATAGCGCCCCTGATTTTATTTACAGGCTTTAATTGAGTTGATGTCTCGTATTGGAAATTCAGCCTTTTCTGTAAGCCCTGTCTTACAGCTCTTCTTAGAGTTATATTTCGCTTGGTTTTTTGAGCAGAACAAAGATACTGAATACGATTTAATGACCACTGAAGCTCTCAAAATGCTCGTCAGATCGTATTTGAGTGATTTGCAACGTCCACATTTTCTTAGTGTGCAACATTTAAGGTATTATATGTCCAGGCACACGTTGAATTAAGATGATTTGCTATTTAACTAAATATTAATGCTGTTATTTGCATTCACTTGCAGCTCTCTTCAAAGTTCTCGGACTGGTTCTAGTACACTAAAACCTGGAGATGCTGATCCGACCGTTCTGTTTATCGAGACCAGGCCAAAGTTTCTAGATAAAATTGATTTATTTTCAAAGCACTCTTCACCAACACAACTTTCTCCTAGTCATGAACCCAAGAGTCCTGATGAGATGCGCAGTTCAACTACACTTCTCAAACTTCAAGTAAGTTTTTGTAATAATGTTAGAAATATTTGAAATGAACATATTGAACAAAATGGAAATAAACCTTTACACTTAACATACCCATCAAGTTTTTCATATTTTAATTTTAGGCATTGCTATCAAGTGGGAGACTTCCTCCTGAATGCATTTTCGAAACTCACCAGTATGTCAAATCGCACCCTCGAACTCACGGTCATCTATCACTGCTTGTTCTATGCCTTCCAATTCAAGCGGCAGCAGACGTGATACTTAACTTTTGTCCAGAAGCCATTCTGCAGTTCTGTCAGGTGAGATTACTCGAGGAAATCACAACAAAACCTGATGAAAATGTGGGCAAAATGGGGAATGGTGTGTGTTAAGAATAAGCTATTGTTAAAATGAAGTTGTATTGTTCAAATATGACTAATACAATTTTTTTATTTTGATGACCCACTGCAATCGATACTCAGAAATTCATATACCAGGTTGTAAAGTTGTGTACCAAGTTTCCATTGTTAGTTCACTAGAACGAGTCCTTCTGGCTAAGGTTTAAAATCGAGGTGTTTGGCTAGACAAAATTATATTTTTCATCGCTTGACTCTAAAAAAAAAATATTCTCGAAAGCACATCTGAAAATGAGAATGATCTCGTATCGAAGCGCTATATCATCTGTGTTATAAATAACGAAAATATCCAAGCCTAGGATTACTTAAAAACATCAACGCTTTTCTCCATAGTTCCTAACCCGATTCCACTTTCTTTACATGTTGGTTTAACTCCTTTCAAACATTTTGACTGAGCTTTGGATCTAGATTTCTTATTGATTATTTTCAGAGTTGCTTGATCAATAAGCAGAATTAAAAAATAAGAGTTAATTTTTAGTAGATGTTCCAAATATTTGATATTTAACATCTTAGCTGTAACCTCAAGTTGATTTTGAAACACTGCTTTGTTGACTTTTAACTAGAATTTCAAACCTCAGTCGGCAGCGCTCTGTTTAGTGAACTAAATGTGAGAACTTCAACTGGGTCAGCCTGGTATAAGAATTTATGAATATCAATTACGGTTGGCCATGATTATATAATCAGGACTAGGGAAGAGGAAAGACGGCAACTCAACTTGCCGAATTTACATAGACCGGTTTTGAAATATATAGAGAAATATGTAGAGAAACCGTATAGCTACTGCTTTGTTCACGAAGTATAAGGCACCATGAGGAAGTTTCAACCTTCTGTCATCGTGCATAGTTCACATAGCAGTCTTTTGACTCTCTTACCAATTTTATATTTAATTTAATCTTCTGAATATCATAGGACAAGTTTGAGTCGGATGCAGATTGGCAGTGGGTTATTCTCAAAATACAACAAAAAATCCGGTCTATGGAAGAAGACAACATTTTAAAAGAAAATTGCATTCAAGTTTTTTCAGGTAAATACTATTTATTTACGATCATTTCATAAATGAGACTTAAGAATATAAATACAATTTTATTTCTTCTAGATTTGCTGACTCATCTCTCACAAACTTTACCATTAGAGACTTTGATCACAATGCTACCACCAGGAGAAGCGTCGATCCAAAGCTACATCCGCACGTGCCAAGAAATGAGCCACGCGAGCCACATCAGCTCCATCCTGTCCACCACTGGCCACCAACTTCTCAATTCTCTTAACTTGTAACGGAAATATAGTTTGACTTTCAATTAATATCGTAACAAATGCTTGCAGCTTAAGTAAAGAAATTATTTTTCTCGGTATGTGTGCTATATTTTGAATGCAGACCTCACGAAGGCAATTTTAGCATTACAGTAGCATTACAGCACAACATAACCATAAAAACCATAAGAGTACCATAACACCTACCTGCTCTACTTGCGAGAAAGTAAGCATATACTAACTCTACAACCCAATCGCGATTGCAACGTGGTCAGTCCACTCAGCTTGGTACTAAAGAGAAACCAGCACAGCAGTTTATGAAATGCACACAAAAATCATTTTACATAGGAGTAGCATATTTTTTATGGTGCAGAACATCCTGGACTTGCATAAAAAAACACATTTTAACTTTAAATTTAGAGAATTTATCACTATAAATATCAGTAATTTTATTTTCTTGTCATAAGATAGATATATCAGTTGTTGTGGTTCACCAACTGTTTCACTGAGCGTAATGATATTGGGCTAGCTAATCATTTTAAAATGTGAAAGAGCTTTAAAATCTCATTGTCTTTACATCTGTTGATTAACGATTACAAGCTTCTTTGGGAAATATTGTAACCCATGTTTTTATTGAGTGCCTGTTTCAGTTTAAAATGTTTAACTTCCACACGCAATAGCAACGTTTACGGGTTTGAAAATTATTGTTACTGCCATATAATGTGTATTTCAATTTAGGGATATTTTTAGAAAATTTATGGTCTACTTTACCAGGAATCATTAATACTAGCCGTTTGCTGTCACAAATGCTTCTGCTTATGGTAGGTTAGCATGATATATGAAAATAATTACAATTTAACATTCAAGAGGTCTGATTTGCCCAGTGCAATTTTTAGCATTTTACTAAATTAGTATCTTACAATGGAATATTTATTTTTTAATACTGTACATTTTTTGAAGTACTACAAAACACATTTTAACTTACTCTCACTATCTGCAGACATAATAGACTTGTATTTGTTTATTAGCTACTGACAATTACATTGCAGTTGTATGGGCCTATTCTAAAGATTTTTAAATGAAGTTAAAATGGTAATATTGTACCGTTTAAAACATTAAGTAAAAAAATTAATAATAAAGTAAACTTTATTCACTCGGAACAATCAATTGCAATTTTTTTAAACATTACGACCAAGTACTCTGCATTTTAAATTTTACTTATTATTGCTCTTATTGTAACCATTATTCGATAAAAAATTATGTTCACAATATATCATTAAGCATTATTTTTTTTCCGTTCAACAAAAAACATCCCTTTGAAATTACCCTCCTTTTGTTTGTAAGCATGTTGAGACTTTTCGGAAGCAGACTATTCGGCTGCGTGTGGATCCCTATTATTTCGACCATTGCCGAGGGTTGTCATCTGGTTAACCTACCTGTCAGTCCGATTCTTAAATTAATCAAAAGATTATGCAGTGTGCTGAGGCAAAAAGCTATGCACGTTCCGTAAAAATATTCTGAAATAATTTTTAAGCAGATCAGAGATATATATATATATATATATATTTATCGCAATCTCTTGAACGTATTTCTTTTATTAGTCCTGAATTTGATAGTTCATTATAATGAGTTCATTTAAATCCACGGGAGATTTAAATGCAGGTATTTTAAAAATGTGTCGTTATTGGCGGAATTGAGTTGCCACGAGTGTGCGCAGATGCGCATGTTCCATGGCCGTCTCACGAACAAGGCATAGGTTGCCGTCATTCGTCAATATCAATATGGCTGATCCGCTGTGTTGCGTCGATTTCTACTTGTCACAAAGTGTTCTTCAGGCCATTCTTTTTTAACTTGCGAGTATGAGTTGGGAAAATCTTCACAGTAAGTAATTCTACTTCGTTACAAATCATACTTCGGTGTAGTTGGTATAATCTAGTTAAGTGTGTTTGCAGCACAAATGGTCAGCTGGTCTGGTGGTCAGTGTTGAAACCAAGGTATTATCCGTCACGGCACAGTCCGCAATAGACAAAGGATAGGGCGATGAGAAACTAGGAATTGAGACATAAATAGTACACATCTTACGTGAAATCGTGTTGAGAAACTACGCGACTTATTCAAGAAGTGATTTTTACATGCAAATGTGGTGATGCTAACGGAATTGGTCGCTAATCTCTCCTATGTGATCATCGTATGTAAGCATTGCGTTTGGAGGTTCATAATATTTACTCTTGGCTCAATGGCTAAGACCTTCATCAACACGGCGCTTTAAACCAGCTTGACCTATAAGCTAAAATCAGACTAACAATACGTTGTAGAAGCAAATGTTTTTGTTTACGTTTTGAGATTTGATGCAAGGTAGAGTTTAAGAAAAGCTGCATTAAAATGACCTTAGACCTTCATTATGATATTGGGCATTTTGATTTCTACATTTTTCTACAGAGGCTGTAGGCCACTGGCCTGCTTTCAAGTAGGTCTACTGAAAATAAGATCGGACTTATTAAAGTGAGATTTGATTACACTCATAGTGTTTTCAACCACTTCCTTGAATTTTAAGGAAAGGACCAATTGAACCAGGAACCTAGAGCCATCTGTGGCTGTTGTTATTACAAGTTGCTTGTCAAGGACAGAATAGATCTTTTATTGTTAAGAAATATTTTGGTCTATTGCATTTAAAAAATTTTCAATACTAATTTTGTAAAGATATTCAATTCTTTACAGCTTCTTTTTATAATTTATATTTAAAAAATATTTTGATTTTGTTATCAACAATTTGTTTCAGTCAGCTGCTTGTAACTTGGTAACTGACTCCCTCGCGTCAGTGGCACCACATAAAGCGATCAAGGTGAGACAAATCTTCTGGTCCTTATATTCTGATCCTTTGTAGACGAATTTGCTGAAGAGTAATAATACCCACATTATAATTATTACAATATCACTGCACTATACTAAGAGAGCATATATTACTTTAGTCCAATCAGAGCAGTGCTACACAACCATAGATTGTATTTTCTGTCACATTATTTCTGGCTACTATGTGATACCAAAGATAATTCTTTTTTTAGATGGCGGAGGTAGATCCTGAAACGCTTTTGGAGTGGCTCAACATGGGCCAGGGAGATGAAAGAGACATGCAACTTATTGCTTTAGAACAGCTTTGTATGCTACTGCTCATGTCTGATAATGTTGACCGCTGCTTTGAAAGGTAAGCAATTTTGTGTTGATGATCTCTTCTGTGTGATACGTAACATTACTTTCACATGTTGATCTAAATGTCTTTTATCTTATCTTGTTGTGAATCATCTATTTCAGTTGCCCCCCAAGGACCTTTTTACCAGCTCTTTGCCGCATATTTCTCGACGAGTGTGCACCGGACAACGTGGTTGAAGTTACGGCTCGTGCTATCACATATTACTTGGACGTATCTGCAGAATGCACACGAAGAATTGTTGCCATGGATGGTGCAGTGAAGGCTATTTGCAACCGCTTGGTTGTAGCCGAAGTGGCTTCTCGTACGAGCAAAGATCTTGCTGAACAGTGCATTAAGGTAAGAGTGAACATAGGTTTTAGTTTTTACACAAGTTTATTTAAACATTTCTTGTGCTTAGCTATTAGTTTGATTCCCTTTGCTCAAAACCGTCGTATGAATTTGTTCTCTTCGGGGCTGACATTCTCTTGTAACTATTTTTCACACATAAATAAGTGTTAACGTTCTCTTTTTTGTCTTTTGCTGTTCCCTAAATTTTCTGCACATTTTTAATTGTTTCAAAACTTACTGATACCATTTTTAATCGAATGTTCATATACACTGCTGTTAGCATAATAAGAGAAGGTTTCAAAAAACACGGTTGCTTCTGAAAACCTTTTTTAAATAGAATATTTTTTTAATCAAATTCATTGAATTCAAAGAAAAGACTCGATTCTCTGTTTCTCTTGATTTCCTGAATTTGATGGGTAAAAGTTAGTATTTATCCTGTTTTATCTCGTCTAGCCCCTAATTGCAATTATAAATAATAGTGAAGCCTAATTAATCCTACAGTTGAAGTTTGGTGATTTGGGTTAACTTGCATGAGTTGACTAAACATTTAAGAACAGTGCAAGATGTTTTTTTACTGCAACATTATTAAATGTTATTTAACCACATTATTTAATCAGCCATAGATAAAATGTCCATCCCTTCTTAACATTAATAATACAATGTATTGTTTTTTTGCATGTAGGTTCTTGAGTTAATTTGCACACGTGAAGCTGGGGCTGTGTTTGAAGCTGGAGGCCTGCAGTGCGTTTTATCATTCATTCGAGATAACAGCGTTCGAGTCCACAAAGATACTCTGCACTCGTCTATGGCTGTTGTGTCGAGGCTGTGTACCAAAATGGAACCACAGGATCCATCATTGCCAACTTGTGTTGAAGCTTTATCCACACTTCTCAAACATGAAGACAGTCATGTAAGACCATATTCTTCTTATTAAAATAATCAATTACAATAATTCACAAGCAATATTCTTTGAGCTAATCATTGATCTTAAATTTCAAGATGGCAAAAAATTGATCACCTATGTTTTTTTTTTTGTAATTAGCCTGATAAGTGATGCATTTCTCTCTTAATCTATGGTTCATTTTTCATAAAATATATTCAATAATTTCAGTTCATCTTGAAGACTTGTTCTTGTTGCCATGCAAAGTTTGGATTCCCACATATACCCTGCATTGGTTAAGTTGAAAATACAATCCCAAAGCTGCTTTAGTCTCTGATATATTAGCTTACTATCATTATTTGTAAGTGTGTACTCAATTGCACTTAAAGCATTTATAGTTGAAACGAAAATATTTCATATAGTTGGATGTCATCAATCCTGATAAGTAGTCTTTGATACTATTGTGTAAAGGCATAGGGACCAGTGTCTCAAGGGTGGACTCTTTCACTGATCCAAAATGTTGCTACCAGTAAAATAATTTTGTTCCTCATGGCAGGTCAGGTAGCTAATACCAAGCAGCCGAGTGTTGTAAGAAGCTTATCACGGCCGTGTTTTGGTTTCATTAACTTATTCAATCGACCTTATACCTCAAGTAAAATTAATGATTGACAAAGAGGTAAACATCACAGTAGATGTTCGAACAATGCTATAACCACTGGGTTAATAGATTCAGTCTTAGTCTCAGTGCCAATGTCTAACTTCCTGTACGAAAATTGCCGACCAACGACTAATGTACCGACAAAATTGTCATTTCGAATGATAAGTTATTAAATTCTGTAATTTCTTGCTGATTGATTTTTTGATACTGCTTTGTACTCACAACTGATACCACGTGGTAGAGCTGTGGAACGGTTAACATTTCCGATTTGACTGATTGTGTATTATAAGCCCACTGGTTCTAGTATAAACCTTTAAGTGTAAACAACAAATCTTATGCTATGAACCCTTGTCAGGTTGCTGATGGAGCTCTGCGCTGCTTTGCTTCGCTTGCTGATCGCTTTACGCGTCGCGGCGTGGACCCTGCGCCGCTGGCCGAGCATGGGATAGTGTCCGAGCTGCTGACGCGGCTGTCTAACGCTGCTGGGCCCACCGCCAACACGTCCCAGGGACCCACTGCTCAAGGACACAACACGGCCACTTCAGCCACTCCCGAAACAAAATCTTCAGCGTCCGTCTCCACTATCATAAGTCTGCTGTCGACTCTGTGCCGTGGATCTCCTAGTATTACTCATGTACGTATGGATGAGGAGAGTTGGATTATAGTAAATATAGGAGAAATGATCAAGCAGCAATGTAGCAAGAATTCACATTCTGTTTTGGCTAATGCAGATCAAGCGAGAATATTGCTAGCGTGTCGAAGACGTCTTGATCTGCTAGTGCTATTCATGCTTTGAGCATGATGAAGACTAGTAACTTTACTAGCAATTTTGAGAGACTAAAGTAAAAAATCTATTCTATATGAGCACGAGCAAAAATTTCCATGTATGGTACTTTTCGGTAGTGTTGCCCTGGAGATTTAGCCTAACCAAAAATTGTATGAATGGATTTTTTTTCATGGGATCTAGGAATAACCAATATCTGAACAATTATGTTACCTGGTGCCATATTCGTCCAGCTTTCTTGTACCTTCACACATTTCTTAAATTAGTTTAGGACTTTTTGCTTAAGTACAACAGAATTACCAAAGGTCTATGATTTGGGTGATGCACATTTATTTGTTGCATCAGTGTAAGTCGCAGCAGTTAGGCGGCTGTGAATCGGCCCCGAAGGGATATGCTTTGTGCGAGTTGAGCCGGCACTTGCTTTTCTATGCTAGATCGTTCAAGGCGAAGCGAGCCGCTTCAAGCTACTTGAAGTCTGCCGGGTTGGCAGGCGATTGGGGAGTGCGAGGGGGAAAGTTAGAAAGAGAGGGATATTACTTTAGTGTTTTTACTATTGAGGCAATCTTGCTGCAAGCCTGTGTTTAAAATTGCTGATTTAAGTGATTTTTGTTATTAAAGGTCCATTTATCAGATTAACTCTTTGGTAGCCACAGTAGAAGTTTGAGAAAATTTTATACTGAAATCCAGCAGTTTACTTCATGAGATAATAGCGATAGTGAACGATTTAGTCGAATTGAGCTTTACAATATGATCTTGAAGAGCCACTAAATCAAGCTCTTCTAGTTTAAATAAATGTTCTGTTAATTTGGTTGAATGGACCATTTCTTGTTATTTTTAATGAATTTATTGTGGAATTGCAGGATCTACTCCGCTCGGAACTTCCTGATGCAATAGAGAAAGCCTTGCAGGGTGATGAGAGGTATGAAAGATTTTTTAAACTGCCACTGTTTTATAATTAAATTTTTAATCTAATTGTCAAATGTTTAATTGGATGATTTTAAAGATTAGTGAAAGTCTTTCCTGCTTAGATAGCCAAAAGTTTGAAGACACATGTTACATGAAATTCTTCAAAGAAGCAAAATAAATTGTTCACCGGCGTAAATAGTTGAGGTCCAGATAGTGAAATTTTCCTTCAATGACTTATCAAAATGTTTCTCTGCTCAAACCATCTTTAGTTCCTTCAGCTCATTGAATTTCTTGCAAGAATGTCCACGCACTTAGTGAATTGAACCATGTAAAAGAAGAATAAACACTACTTCAGGCTTTTAACTCTCTGATCTTGCTTATCACCTCCTTAATGTTAAACGAAAACGGACTCTTTTCCAGGTGCTCACTTGATTCCATGCGGCTCGTGGATTTGTTGCTTGTGTTGTTATTCGAGGGGCGTAAAGCGCTCTCTCGTTCGGGACCCGGAGGAGTTTCTGGTCAATTGCTTCCACGCCTCCGAAGAATGGACAGTGCCGGCGAGAAGTCTCACAGACAACTTATAGATTGCATTCGTAGCAAGGACACAGACGCTTTGATCGAAGCCATAGACACAGGGGGTACGTGTAAGTTTGATCCTGATGATATCTTTTTTACTTCCAAGCACTGAGCATGGAATTGTTTCCAGACTAAATTGTGCTTTCTTTTGCAGGTATTGAAGTTAATTTCATGGATGATGTGGGACAAACACTTTTAAATTGGGCTTCTGCCTTTGGGACTCAAGAGATGGTCGAGTTTCTTTGTGATAGAGGTGCCGATGTCAACAAAGGTACCGTTCACACAGCTTTTCAAATATTTTTCTGTTTTGATGTATATTAGAAAGATGCTTCTAGGCACAAGCAGGCTTCTGCTTCTTATCAAGGCACAAATAAAATATTACATTTTTTTCTCTGCTACAGATCCTCGTTTTTAACAACACTTCCTTTTTTCAGTGCAGTGTGCACCGTAAAAACTTGTAGAACCGTAATAAATGCACTGTTAACAATTCTGTGTCCTATTTTAACCAGGCCAACGTTCATCGTCTCTACACTACGCAGCCTGCTTTGGTCGACCGGCAATTGCTAAAGTTCTTTTGCGCCACGGTGCCAATCCAGACCTTCGTGACGAAGACGGCAAGACTCCGTTGGACAAGGCTAGGGAGCGCATTGACGACGGCCACCGTGAAGTAGCAGCTATTCTGCAGTCTCCAGGCAAGTTATGTCTTGAAGACATTACTCTACGTTAGTAAACTAGTGGAAACGTCCCATTTTCTCGGCCTAATGGAACCTTCATGAGTATGGGTACTTATTGTCAACTGTTTCGTCTCCAGGTGAATGGATGATACCATCTGAAAGGGAGAAGAAACTCGAAACAGTTGAAACTGAAGATCAATCAGAACCTAAAGGAGATCCAGAGATGGCTCCGATATACTTACGACACCTGCTGCCCGTCTTTTGTAACACATTCCAGTCAACAATGCTGGCATCGATTAGGTATGTTTCTTTAACTGTTGCTGTTTTGGAAGTAAAAGTCGGACCTTCATTTGTATAAAAATAATTTCAATTGTTTTTTCTGTTTGTAGGAAAGCCAGTCTGAGTCTCATCAAAAAGATGGTCCACTATATTCAGCCTGCACTGTTGATGGAGGCCTGCAGTCCCGAATCTCCAACCTTTAATCTGGGAACAATGCTTGTTGAAGTGATCGCCACAGTCCTCGACAATGAGGTTTGACATCTAATCCTTTCTGTCGAACATATCACCAAAGTAACAACCACTTTGGAATCAATAGTAGTTTGCAAAAGTTCATACTTTCGTGTGGTCTGCTCCGAATCATAGATTTCTGAAGGTTTAATTTGATAACTATTAGTTCTCTTTAGGTAGTATGCAGTTAGATTGACATTTGGGCTTTTACGAAAACACAGACTGATAAAAAAAAACTAGCAATCAAATTATATTCTTTGTCTATGTAATATCTGAAGTAATCTCTTCCCTAATGAAAAAATTGCCTGGCTCGGATTTACTAAGTTGTTTCTAGCCAGAGTTGCTTGCGCTTAACGCATTACTAGAAGGTGCAGTAAATATCTGTGGCACTGTACTCTTCTTGAAACTCAATTTGCTACTTTTCTTTATGTAAAATAAAATATTTCTCAAACTGAAGCCAAATAAAAATATTCCCCCTTTTGTAAAACAAACACCCTTTTTGTGGTGCTTAGCGAGATAACGCTTGATGTTATGCACAAACTCACGCTTGGCTAGGCGTTGTTTCGTTTGCTAAAGTGCGTTGAATTCGTCCATCGTCCGAGTTCCTTTTAACAGCGTTTCGTCCCTTGCAAGTTAAGAATGCAGGTATTGAACAATAATGGCCCGTGTTGCAGATATCCTATGTAACGCCCCCCACTCAGCATAACGTCTCTTCCAATTGTTACCTTTGGCTTCCAAAATGCAGCGTAAAGCCAGCCTTGGGGTATTTACGACGCGATTTATCTGCCAAGTATATTATCACGATGGTAATTGATCTCAATCTTGTTTTGTTCCAATCTTTCTGTTTGTGATGGTTTGCCAGTTCCTGTGAAGTGTTGCTAACTTGCAACCTAGTTGCGTGCTTCTTTTCAAGTTACCGTCAGTTGACAGTTTTAGATGTTGCGTTATTTTAAGTTCTACAACCTCGCCCACTCTTCCATAAGTGATAATCCTTACAATGTTTGCAAAAATAAACACGTCATAGAATTCTCATTTCTAAGGACAGGGATTTTTTTCCATGATTTAATGCATGTCATTTTCAAAAAGTTCTGTCAGCTTGGTGAATCTTTTGATTCTTCATCTATGAAATCATTGATCGTTGCGGAGCACGGAATTTGTTGTTACTTTCCACAGATGTTGTGGGTAGCCGGTTTTTGTAGTTTTTTTTTTTTATTTTTGTTTTGACGACATCAGTTTCGACCAAAGCTGGACTTATCTGGCTAAACGAATCTTTCATAGTATTGATATATTTCCTAAAAAGTGGCCACATTTTTTTTAAGTAATTCAGGGAAGTTTTAGATGGTGTTAAAAAAAAAAAAAATTTAATTTTTTGTTCCTTTTTTGAAATTTCTAGTGCAGAGTAACATTTTATAAAGACCCTTATTAAAAATTTGAAAGTACTTAGCAGAAAAGTCGTACAAATTTCATGTGAGAATAGTAACATTAACATTTGTTGTATTTTTACTATTCCTTGTTCTCCAATTGTTTACACATGTTGCATGGCCGGAGAACGTAAACATTGGCTATCTAGCATGGAAATGATCTCTGTGTGTCTAATGTAGAAATAATTTGTTCAACCCCCTGGTGCAGAGGTAAATTTTTTACAATTGCTGCTTAGTAGCTTTCCTTGATTACTACAGACACACATGGTCTTAGGCTTACAACTGGACCCAGAGAGTGAAGTACTAGCATATCACTTTTTAGCAGCAACAGGGTTCTTTTTTCTGTTTGCGTTTCTGATAAATGCATACCAATTTTTTACCACTGTGTTTGCTTTCAGGAGGATGAAGATGGTCATCTAATGGTGTTGCAAATCGTCATGGACTTAATGGACAAAGCTCAAGACACTTTTTTGGACCACTTTGCCCGTCTTGGTGTTTTCCAAAAGGTCATGCATTTGGGCAGTCCTTTGACGTGTCAAGATATCTCCGCCAGCAACAAAGACGACAATGTAAGTCATCTCGGTGTAGAGATCTTACAAAAAGAACTTTTATAGCTCGTACAATTGAAACAAATTCTTATGTCGATGGCAGCTGACTCCTTATCTTTCTTACAGGAGGACTGTGATCAAGAACCTATGCTGGAGGATGCCAGAGAGATGTTGCCAGGGAAGGCCTACCATTGGCGTGACTGGTGTATTTGTAGGGGCAGGGATTGTCTGTATATCTGGTCAGATGCAGCAGCTTTGGAGCTATCCAATGGTAGCAATGGCTGGTTCAGGTTTATCCTAGATGGAAAGTTGGCTACCATGTATTCCAGTGGAAGTCCGGAAGGCGGTGCTGATAGCGCAGGCAAGTTTATTGATTGTTGGCAACGCAAAAAATGGAATTCAGCTCACCTTAAATTATGAGAGACGAATCAAGTCTTTAGGTTCTCTCAGAACCCAAGAAAAGTAAGCGGCATTTTATGACATTTGTTCAATTTTTTTTGTAGGGAAAGGAAGGAACACTGAGACACTTACTACCGAAGGTACGTCATGTTAATACCGGCTACATCTAAATATCTTGGAATCAGTGGCTAATAGACTCTCTCGGACTTGCTGCTAAATGAAACATTTCCTGTTTGTGCAGAGAACCGCGGAGAATTCTTAGAGAAGCTGCAGCGTGCTCGTGCTCAAGTAAAGCCCAACTCGCTGAGCCAGCCCATTCTGAGCCGACCTGGCACCACTCGCCTTATTGTGGGAAACTGGGCCCTGCAAAGTCGCAAGGATGGGGAGCTACACATCCATAACTCCGATGGCCAGCAGGTAACCCGAAAATTCTACGCCTGTTTCATATTATGCTTCTTAGTGCCTGTTACAGAGGGAATCGCTAATTTACACTTATCGCCCAATTTTAGCAATCCACTGTTTTGCGTGATGATCTGCCTGGGTTTATATTTGAATCAAACCGCGGCACGAAGCATTCGTTCACTGCAGAGACTTCTCTCGGTTCCGAGTTCTCTGCAGGCTGGACAGGAAAAAGAGGGAAAAGACTTCGTTCAAAAATGGAAGCATTGAAGCAGAAGGTATTTTAAGAAACAGTTTGTTTTATAGCATTTTTTTTAAGCCTATGCACAATTATACATTTTTTTATGAAGATCATATTCAGTTCTAACCTTGATATTTTTTGTTGAAGGTAAAACATTTGGCTCAAGATGTGTATGAAAAATATTTCAAAGTTGCTCAAGCTCAGCCCAGAGGTGTAGTCGCCAAACTCGGCAACATCGTCGCTCAGATTGAACGAGCATGCCAGAAACAGGTAATCTTGGTGTTCTGCCGCCGACTTTCAGGCGCACCTAGCTAGGGAATTAATTTTCTCACTGATCCCACTTATTCTCTGTTTCTAGCACATGACCAACCGGGAAAGTTCGTCGTCCTGGCGCGAGATCCTAAACTCAGCACTTGTCGAATTGACGCAGCTGCTCCACGAGGAAGGCCTGGTCTCTGCATACGAGTTGCACAGCAGCGGTTTAGTGCAGGCGCTTCTTTCATTGCTTTCTACAAGCTGCTGGGACCAAGGGCTTGCTCTCCACAAGACCACCAAACTACAAAAGCAACGTGTCCAGCTCTTCAAAAACTGCTTCGAGGTTCGTTTCCAGTCTCAAACCTAGAATGCTAGGTGACCTCAAATTGTGATTTGTTTGTTATTTATTTGACTTTTTGAATGATAGGACAAAGTTTAAACTTAAAAGATAGGTTAGATTTTTACCACTGACTTACCATGGATGTGGTACAAATATTTAGTGCTCTAAACTCTTATTGCTTCGTCTTTACAGGAGAGGGATGCAAACGGTGGAACCAGCTCCTGGGTTATTCTTGTGCACAAGCTAATCTCAGTGTTGGAGTCGATAGAGAAGCTTCCAACATACCTCTACGACACTCCGGGCTCAGGCTACGGGTTGCAGGTAAGCGGCATTTGCCAAATTATCCCCATGATATTTCTCGTGATAACGGTACTCAAAAATATAATTTTACTGAGTGAATTTAATGTATGGTTTGACTCGTGCAGATCTTGACGCGACGTCTGAGGTTCCGTTTGGAGAAGGGTTCCGGGGAGAGCTCTCTGATCGACCGTTCGGGACGCAGTCTGAAGATGGAACCTCTGAGCACAGTTGGCCAATTGGAACGTTATCTTTTGAAAATGGTTGCCAAACAGTGGTACGACTATGAACGCTCGACATTCACCTTTGTCCGTAAGCTTAAAGAAGGCCAAAGGCTAAGTTTCAAGCATCAGCAAGACTTTGATGAGAACGGTGTCATATATTGGATCGGTACAAATGGAAAGTAAGTAACCTGCTCTTATAGCTTCTTTAAATTAAATAAATGCCTGTTGTGCTTGGTAGTTTCAACTATTGGTCTTTTACTAAAATTGCTGTTTGTTTTAGAACATGTTCTGAATGGGTGAACCCTGGACAGTTTGGGCTCGTTGTGATAACATCTTCCGATGGTCGTAATTTACCATACGGCCGGTTGGAAGATATTTTGAGCCGAGACTCTTCGGCTTTAAACTGCCACACGAATGACGACAAGCGAGCTTGGTTCTCTATCGACTTGGGGCTCTGGCTTCTGCCGTCTGCGTATTCCCTGCGCCATGCCAGGGGCTACGGCCGCTCCGCCCTGCGCAACTGGATGTTCCAGGTATAAAGTGGACCATTTTGTCTGTTACGTTTGCCGAGCAAGATTTTATTTTAAAAAATGTAGCATGTTTTCAAGGAATTCTGACCACTTGCATGTGCACACTTTTAAAATATATGAACCAATCAACACAAATATTGCGGCTGCATTGTCTTAAATTTGTTTAGCAAAATCTTTTACGTTTTTGTTGCACTGTGTTTGGTCTAGCCAAGGTCAACAATAAATTTGTCTTCCATCATGGCACAGTAGAAACCCACCCTGAGACTGTACACAAATAATTTCAGCACTCAATTTAAGATAAACGATATCTTTAAAATATGGAAACCAAACGAGAAAGTAGCTAACAATGTAGAATTCTGTACGTGCAATGGATCATTACAACATTGTCTCATTGATCTGGACCTAAAACAGGTTTCAAAGAAATAAGCATCAATATTACTTGGATTCATGTTGATGCCAGCAAAAGGTTAATACCGGTTGCTGTTTACACAGGTATCCAAGGATGGGGTGAACTGGGCCACGCTGCACACTCACGTGGAAGATTGCTCTCTGAACGAACCGGGTAGCATGTCCACCTGGCCCATTGAGATCTCTACGGATGAGACGCAAGGTTGGAGGCATATCCGTGTGCAGCAGACGGGCAAGAACGCATCCGGCCAAACGCATTACCTCAGCCTGTCAGGTATGTTCATACCAAAAGCCATTAATTTTAACTGAAGTCAATAGCTCTCGCTATCAAGTCTTAGAGGTGCCATTTAAAAGTAAGAAATGCAAATTTAATCACCCAGTACTTCCTTTCATGGATGTGGGATTTGTGTGCTCTGATAAGATCCACTATGCAAGACGGCGACTCAAAGTTTAATCGATGCCTTGAGCTGGAAAAAAGCCTTTTTGGGCAGCTGAAAAACTGTGGGTTGTAGCAGAACAGGGGGTTTCTTTCTTACATTGCATGTCAAACCCTGTCTATTTCAACATGAAATTAAATACCGTCAAAGGTTGATTCAACCAACTCATTATAACCTTCGCTAAATTTGACAGGTTTTGAAGTGTACGGCGTCGTGACTGGGGTCTGTGAGGACCTTGGTAAGGCGGCAAAGGAGGCAGAGGCAAACTTACGCAGGCAGCGGCGCCTGCTGCGCTCACAGGTGCTCAAACACCTGCTGGTCGGTGCTAGGGTCGTACGAGGACTCGACTGGAAGTGGCGCGATCAGGACGGGAATCCACCAGCTGAAGGAACAGTCACAGGGGAACTTCACAATGGTTAGGACTATGCAAAATAGTTTACTCATTAGTTGGCTATGACTTGTCTTGTAAAAGATTGGTAAAACCTAGCAGTGCTTCTTAGTCATTCTTGCTAGCCGCTAGGTTTCACATTGCCAAGCGAGCACCTGCACAACTTTGGTCTAGTTTAATATCACCATTTTCAACGTAGCTGGCAGAGTGCGCAAACTTAAAATCAGTTTCTAGACACTCCTGACCAGAAGCTCACCTTTCCACCATTGCCAACAACTTTCTCATAAAACAAGGATACTGATATCCTGATTTGTTGGCCTTTACTTCATTTTTTTTTGTAATTTGGCTCGTTCCAATGAGAGAAGGCAAGTTCTCTCTCTAAGAAGTGGTTCTCGCACCTCGTTACTCTGATAGTTGATACTTATTCACCACCAAATAATGCCAAATTCTCATCCACATTCTGATGGTACAGGCTGGATCGACGTGACTTGGGATCATGGCGGCTCAAACTCTTATCGCATGGGTGCTGAGGGCAAGTTCGACCTACGTCTTGCTGGCGGTAGCGATTGCGATGGGTCTGCGGGCGCCGGGGCTCTGGCTGCCTTCTCGGCCGCTAATCAGGCGCGTTCGGTAGTGGTTGCCAATGTGCGCAAGGGAATGATGAACGCGCTGTCGAGTCGTAAATCGAGCTCCACTCCGAGTCTGCCTGAAGCCACGGAGGGGCAGGCAAAACCTACCACAATGCTTGATCAGGCGGCATCGGCAGATAACATTTCCGCTCAGGTATGTTGGCTAGTGGTAGGTGTACCATTTGGCAGGTATTTTGGTGGACTTCAGGATAACAACCCTCAACCCCATTGATGCTAATGTAGCAACATCTGAACATTCTGAACAGTTTGAACATTTAAATTTGATTCCTTGGTGTTAATTCTTTTTCTCTGACACAAGAATAGTATGAAGTGGGGAAGAGGTTAGGAGGAAACGCAACTCACCAAGGCAAAAGATGTGGAGAGTTGTATTGTTTAGGCTTCTGCCTTGTTCTTGTATAATTTACTAGTTACGCAACCTATTTTCTCTTTGCTGTTCACTTTCTATATTGTGACGACTGAAACAATCCTGTGAGAGGTGCAACGCTTATTGTCAGGATCTTAGTGATGGGCAGTAGGTGCACAAATGTTGTTTGCTGGTGTAGTACCGTTTATTATAAGTCACATATTTAATACCTTGCAGGCAAACCCTACCTCGAAACATCTATGTTCTCCTGGTCTCTCTATCTACTCGGAATTTTTGAGGTGCCCGAGAGCTTGGTTCTTACATCTCGGATCTTCCTCTCAACTCCATCTCCGTCGCTGTGTCGCCACACCCCGCCTTAGCGGCCTCCAATCCCGTCTTCCTGTGGCTTTCTTCCGGGTTCAATGTTGTATCACTCAATTTATTTTCCTCACTCCTGGTCGACGGTATGAACTGATTTGTCTGGATTTCCTGCTTACAAACCATCGCCACCTCGGAGTCCTTCGATGGTGCGCCTATGAGGTTATTGCCGAGACAGCAATAACTCTGACAATATTCAGGAAATTTTCGGCCCCATGGCTAGCTACTAGCCATTTTTCTACTTCTATATCAATTGTATGGTTGCAAAGTGGTAAAAACCCAGCACAGCCCATTATTTTAGCCTAAAAAAGTTACCCAGCAATTACAGGGCTAAGCACAACATCAAAAGTGAACAATATACATTGAAAAATACTTTTGTGTAACTTACTTGCCCTGTTGATGGGGTGTTGCAGCAAGCAGCGGAGGCGATCGCAGACAGCATGCTGTCGATGGCACACGCAGAGGCAATCGTAGCGGTGACGGGAGAAATCCAATCTGCGTCAGCGGCCGTTGGCGAGCTCTCCGTGGTTGTGCACACTCTGCGCGACCAGTGTAACGAGCATCCTGTTACAAGCACACAAGCCAGTGATCTCGCTACCATCGTTGAGACTCTGGCGCTTGGAGATATCGGCGCAGAGGACATGGGTCAGTCATGGTTGCTTACTTTTGGAATGAACTAGGGCTGAGGAAGAAAGGATTCTGAAGTAGAAATGGGCGATTGCGAAAGATGAAGAGAGGTTTATAACCGGGAAATATAACGTGAGATCTATCTATGATTATGGGTAATGATTAGGTCCAACATTTTTTTAACTTAACCACTCGTAGTTGAATTATATTCCCCGGTTTTGTTTATATTTTACGGTATCGCCTTGTTAACCTCAGTAACAACCTTGGTAAGTTGGTAAGCGCCACCTACACAGCATACTCTGACTGCACACCCCTGGTGTGCCGTTGGCCTTAACCCATACTTCATATAAGATTCGCATAAAAGTAAAATCCCAGAAATAAGTTAAAAACAGGCCTGTACTGTAATGCTTTCACCAGGTAGATCAAGTCCAGTAAACTGGAGGTCCAGTGATAACCTTTGACTCTTATAAGTTATCACCAAGCAAGTTACATGCTCAGTAATTTCTCTGCTTTACCTGAAAATGACCCTACTACACAGTTTGATTGCCATTGATTGTTCATTTTTGCACCAGATAACAAATGGAACCATTTGGAACCGATGAAAACTATACCTTGAGCTAGCAAGAAGCTCTAGTGACCTCTCTGATAGAAGCAAATCTGAAAATTGTTTGTTCCTAGATCTCGTGAGCAATCGGAGCCGCCACCAGATGGGCTGCTCGGATGAGAACACCAACATACTGTATGGAAACAAGGGTCCCAGCAATGTGACAGCTTCATCAAGTGCTAGCGACTGTGTTGCTAAGAGCAACTCTGCCTCATCTGGTTCAAGCTCTTCCAATGGTAAATCACCCTCTGTTCCCACTGCAGTACACAAAATTATCCTGTGGGTCTTGAATTATGCTTCACATTATTGTGTTTAGTGAAATTCGTTTTGTGATTTTGTGATCGTTTTGAACTGTGTGATTGAATTGGGTCAACTGATCATATTTATGGATGCCATTTATTTTGGTCCATCCTGATTCACTTAAATTCTGCTTGCTGCTACGCTCAAACAAGAGTTTGAATTTTGTCCACTCAATGGTGCTTTTATCCTGTTGCTCTCACGGTCCTAGAGAATGAATATGCCACCGGAACAACAAATTAATAATGGCTGTGTGTTCACCAGAGCAACACCCGATGCTTTCGGCGGAGGCCGTAGAAGTGCTGGACAAAATGAGAGAAGGAGCCGATCTTCTTCGCAACAATACAAACAGTTTTCTATCAGGAGAGCTATTGACTTCATCTCTACTCGTGGGATCCAGTGCACAGCAGTCGTCGCCGTCGTCAATCGGTGAGATATGGAATCGATGAGATCTGGCAGCAGCGTCACCTGCTTCTCAATGTTGTTTATTTTCTAGACAAAAACCTTCGTTTGACACTTTGGAGTTGTCAGTTGCCGAGATCTGCATTCGTATTACCGTATTACCGTTAAGAGGCCGTTAAGAAATTTAGATGTGGTTCCTGACACCAAATAGTTGAATTACAGCTGGATATTTGTGATTTTATCTGTTATTATATCACATTACATTTTAGATAAGACTTCAGCTTTGCACAGTCATTTCAAACTTTATGGAGATTATTTGACGTAAAGGTAGATTTAAACCGAACGGTTTGGCATGTTGGAAACACCGGTTCTCGTTAGATCACCGAAGTTAACCAACATTGCGCTGAGTCAGGTATTGGATGGGTGACCATTTCACACATGACCAGTTCTGTTCGGGAGAGAGGTTGGAGGGATAAAAGTTAGTACAGCAACTTCACTCGCCTTGCTTATCAACCTCTCGACAGCATGGATTTGTGGAGGAATCCTGTTGTTCACGTTGTACCGTCCTTCGGAAGGGACGTTAAGCCGGTGGTCCCCTTGGTGCTCTTCGACAGGAGTAGGCTACGTGCCGGCACCAGGTTTCACCTCCTCCCTTCTAGGCTTTGTTAGGTTCATCATCATCCTCATCATCATCCACTCATTCACCGACGCCATTAGACCAGTGCCGCATGGCCAGATGTCAAAACAGTGCGTCGTTAAACACCACAAATAATAATAAAAAAAAAAAAAAAAAAAAAAAAGGTAGATTTAAATCCTGGAATAACGATTTCTATAGTGCAAACATTTTCATAATAGTCAGAAAAAAAAACGAGGCTGGACTTGACAATTTTTGAAACAGAATCAAGACAATCATTCAATTTTTAAACTTGTGGGGCAATTTTGGTGATTATTCCTTAGTGCCTAGCTCGCTGTAATTTCTTAAGCTTCTCTCGGGCACTACACAACCTTGGTTCATAGTTTCACTTTGCCATTGTTCAAAACACACCCATACCAATATTACAGCTGTAGTTATTAGGTCAGGTGCTGAATAAACACTTGCTAAAACTCCACTTTCGGAACTATAACGAGTCTGCCTTGGTTCTTGCAGGCTTGATGGCTGCCTCCATGACCCCTTCAGTGCGAATCAGCGTAAGCGGCGGAGTGAGCGGGGGACAGGGTACAGAGCAGCCGACCCCAGAAGACAAAGGCATGCGAGCCAAGCACCCCACCCAACCGCTCTCCATTACCTACGATCCTCGTGACCTTTGCATTGGCAAGGAGAAAGACTCACCAAATTGCCGAACTGGTATGTGGAAACAGTTCTTATTTTTACTTGGCAAATGTATTGAACTCTTGTAGGACCATTCTTTGAATTATACCTTTTACCTTCAATTTTCTTCAATTTTCCTTTGCAATCTCAATTACTAATCCACTCTGCCATGGTTATCACTCAGTTATCACCAACACGTGTTTAATTGAATGCTACAATTGCAATTAAACTTTTGACAAAATAATTGTAAAAATAACATATCATTTCTATAAACAGGTCAAAGAATGTTCAAATTTATTTCCTGTGACTGTATAAAAGTTACTCGGGGTTATAGCCTTGGGCTCAAATATGACTTTTGTGTTGTAAGGAGAGGTGTACGCCACAAGTAAACGCCAGCGTATAACCCCTAAATTGTGATGTCATAACTTTCCAAGAATACTTTTCGATAAGGCACACTCTAGCTAAGGCATAGTGCCTTAAAAAAAGAGTTATGGCTACACTTATGATTCCGATGATTTTCTCTTTGCAGCAGGCACCAGCAGTTCTGTCTCTTCTTCCAACTCCATGTCAGTGAGCGTTCCTAATCTAACATCAGCTGCATCAAACAACATCGAGTCCAACGCCACTGCCGGCTTGCTGGAAACCTTTGCTGCAATGGCCAGACGACGTACTCTGGGGTTAGTGCTTTTACCCGCCGTTATACCTTTTTGTTGTGTCTTACACTCAATCCATACTGGCTTTAATTTTATTTCTACACTTATACACAGTAAATTGTTTGGTTCAAATACTGAAAACAATTATTTTTTAAATCGTTTTAAATGAGTTTTTCAGTCAAATTTTAGATTCAAACGTAGATTAGATCAACGTTTACATATTTTACGCATTTATCATAATTATGACTGAATGCTCATAATTCCTACCAAGGCATCGAACCGAAATGAATATCGGTTCGGGTTCAGTTTCAGGTTCGGTAAATGTGAAATTTCGGGTTCAGTTTCGGGTTTTTTTTTAAGTTCGCTTATTCCGGTTCGGGTTCGTTCGGGTTCAGGTTCAGGTTTTTTTCCTTCGGTCTGCTTGGGATCGGATTCCAAAGGGGGGTTTAAGTTCGATCAAGCGATAGTTTTCGCAAATTTTGTTTATTATATTTTTCCAACAATAAAGTGATAGACATTTAAATGTTTGCAATAATATACTGGATGAAATTGGTATTTTTGGATTGATGTTTAATTTTGATTAGGTAGTAAAAAAAAATCAACCAAGTTATGTCATAATATTATAGTTTTAAGTGGTTAAATACTAATAACTAATATGTCCTACGAAATAGGTTTGAAATAGATACGAACTGCAGACTGTAAACTGGGTCTCGACAGTCGATACAATGTACTCATAAATACATTTGCAAATTTACCTTCATAATCACGTTACAGCCGTCTATTCTGCAACTTGACGCCTTTTGACGTAGCTATAACCAAAATATTTTCTGATCTTGCTTTTTGTTTGCGCCCCATGATTCAAAGGTGTATATAAAACACAAGAGCGTAATATGGCCACCTCCTATGACAAATGAAAAAAGACACACTGACCGAACAAGCCAAAGCAAGCAACACATTTGGTTGTAAGTTGGTAAAGTGCAAACTTGCTACTTCTTAAAATAGAAGATATTCCCTTCCCAGTACCCTACATTTTGTCCATTTCCCTTGAAATGGTATTAAAGTGGTTAATTTGTAACAAAATAAGCGGGTAAGCCTTCAATTAAAAACGATGCATAACTAGAAACAATTCACTCGATACCCAACCCAGTTTGTCTTTGTTTTTGTACCATACTGTCGCATTGCTTTGTCGGCGCTGCCCGACAAAGGGTAGCGGCGCTATATAAAAGCGAGTTGTTGGTAGGACCACTGTTGATATTCAAGAGAATCTACGAGTTCGCTGATAGCCACGCTAACGTTACAGGCTCTCGTAGGTTAAGTATTCTGCAGAAATTATAAAAACGCAAGATGGGCAAAAACCCGAAAAAATCCGAGAAATAATACCGGTTCGGGTTCAGGTTTTTCATAATTTAAATACAGGTTCCGGTTGGGGTTCGGGTTTCCAAATTTTCCGGATTCTGGTTCGGGTTCGAGTTCCACACATAATTGCGGTTTTTTCGGGTTACGGGTTCGGGTTCGATGCCCTGATTCCTACAAGTAACTGACGTTGGCATCGGCTGACTTGAGTAACAGTGTGGCCGGGGTAAATGAGGTAGTTGGTAAATGAAGGCCGGCGCAGAAGGCGCCGAGGGAGGTACTGTTTGTGATTTCCCCTCGACTAATCAAACTGTGTAGTTGTAGGACACGGGGTTTCATTTTAAAAACTATTTTTTCTGTATTGGTGTATTGTGAAAAATAGCAAGCTTTACTGTAGTGAAGTGAACATATGATAGTATTCTCTTAGGCTTAAATGCATTCATTATTCCTTGAATTATTCCTTTTAAGCTCTGATCAATCTTGCTGTCTTTCCATGCTTCAGTCGATAGCTAATGCTAATCGGCTTCCATTGTTATGCAGGTCAGTTTCTTCTAGCAGCGGGTCAACAAATACAGGAATCGTTGGAGGATCTAACAACAGTGGAAATGTGATTGCTCCGTCGTGTATTGCTGCTTCACCATCGCAAGGAAACACACTGTTTCCTCGGGGGCCAAGCTCTGTGTCCAGTCTCGTTCGTCTGGCTTTGTCCTCCAACTTCCCAGGTACAATACTTTTTCACGGCATTTGACACGGTGCCAATGGAATGTGTTGAAGAAACGGCTGCATGATGCCGATAACTACACACATTATGAACATTTGTTCCCTCTTCATTTTCACACACTTATGCAAAATTAACCTTAGTTTATTCCTTTTTTGGTCTGAGAGAGGAATTTTGTTTATGCCATACATGTTTTTATGAGACTTGAACTAAGGGGTAGGAAACAGTTCTGGAGCGATATCTCATGCCATTGAGGGTATTGTGGTGTTCAAAATACCATTGTGTTACGACTGTGTTTACGAGCACAGTGTTTACACCAGCTAGTGGAAGATATATGTTAGGCTCCTGAATATACCTTTCCAATTTAGGCTGTTATATTTAGGTTGTTACTGTCTTGAAGTTGGGAGATCCAAATTTCCACGTTTCTTGGCAATTCTTGTCCAGAATGAGCTAAAAGTAAATGTGTTTTTCAGGCGGTTTGTTGAGCACTGCTCAGAGCTACCCAAGCCTGACGACAAGTGGCCCTACCGGTACAGGAAACTGCGGAATTTCTACGACTGCTGGCAATGGACCTTGCCTAAGCCAAGCCCTCACAATGAGCCTTACTTCCACCTCCAGCGATAGCGAACAAGTAAGCCTTGAGGTATGTGAACTACCGACTGCATTTTGTCTTGCTACTGGGATTTTTGCTTTTTTTTTCACTGGACATATTGCTATACAAACTGCCTAATTTGAGGAAATATTTTTTGCTAAAGAATTGAGAAGATAACTGCTATTTTTTTTTGTGAAAAAAAATTTGACATGGGCAGGGTGGGCCAGTCTTGCAACATCCAGTTATATATGCATCTGCCTTTTAGTTAATTATTTGACTTGACCTGTAGGTACCTTGCTAAACCAGCTAAGCTGGTTGTGAATAGGGTAGAGTGTTTACATTTACAGTTTTTTGTTCACAATCTTCACAATCTTTTCCATCAACAGGACTTCTTGGAAAGCTGCCGAGCACCAACGTTGTTAGCCGAATTGGAAGACGACGATGAGATGCCAGAACCCGATGATGACGAAAATGATGATGACGAAAACGAAGACGATGACGACTATGAGGAGGTCATGGTTAGCCGAAACTTGCTCTCGTTTATGGTAACATTGAAGAACATTTATTTTTATTATTGTTGTTTGTGTGTTGCGTTTTGCTTGCAAGGCTTTGACTTTTGTTTGTTGCTATATATAGGTGATTGGTGATTGTTATCCAAAACAAAAGAATGCCTGTGTAGTAACTGTCTTTCACGTAATGTTACACTGCTCACACATAGACGCAGCTAATGCAAGGAAGAAAAGAAAAATTAACTGTACTTTTTCTCTTACACGGTTTGATGATTTTGTAGCTAGCTAGAATGAAAAAGTAGCTTAAGGGTGGCAAACACCAGCACTTGTATAAGAATACTTCTGTTGTAACTATGGTCATGTCCACAACGTTGGAAGGGGAGGGGGTGGGGGTTAGTATGCTACCTCCCTGGTCACTGCCAACCAATACTATGATTGTCGGCAGCAATTAACTTTTCTTAGTAAACTCCCTGGTCTTGGCAATTAAAAAAATCTTATTACTTGGTTCTCGAACGTGGTAGCATTTCTATTAACATTCTCACAATGAAAGAGCAACAGAGCGTAAGTGTACTTATAACTTCGACAAGGGTCCTATTAGGTAAATCATTCAATTGAAAATTGCTTGCCTTGTTCATTCAAAGAAAAATTACCACATTTTTCTTCTCGTAAAGCATCTTATGTTAAGTAATTGCTGTCAGGATAGTAAAAAGTAAATACCCAGGGGCCAGATCCACAAAGCAGAGCTTAAAGATGATCACCCAAGCAAAGACTGGGTTTTTAGACTATCAGGGATTGTTACCATGGTGATAACTGTACTACAAAATGTATGGGGGTTGAACATAAAGTCTGCGATGTTGATGATTCCCCGGTAGTTGTAGATCTGGCATGAATTAAATTGGATATAGTGCTGCATGTTTGCTTGAGAGCACTACTGCCGTGGCTTGTGACTGCCTGCGTTTGTCTCACGTTTGCTTTTCCGTGCCCCGTGTCTTAGGAGGAGGAGGGCTACGAGGTGCGCAGTGGCAAGCGCCGTAGCTGGGATGATGAGTACGTTCTAAAGCGACAGTTCTCAGCGCTGATCCCTGCTTTCGACCCGCGCCCTGGTCGCACCAACGTCAATCAAACCACCGATCTGCAAGTGACTATGCCGGGGGCCCAGGAAACCAACGATAACCAGCAAGTCGATATGATGCCTCAACCAAAGTTACAACTAGTCTTGCGTGGACCCAATCTGCCAGGGGTAAGTGAAAGAGTTGTGAAAGACTTAGGTATTCAAAAGAATAAGATTTTCTGAATTTAAAAGCCTTAAATGTGTTGATTTTCTCGTGCAGATATTCTGTTTGGTAAGCACTAACTGGGAAAGTCAGAGGACTATATTTTTTTTTTGATGTGTAATAGTTTGGTTTTTGCCTATGAGAAGTCAGGATGGATTCAATGAGTCCCAAGATTCGAATAAGAATTGGAGATTGTGGGAAAAGGGACCTGCCCTTAAGTGGCGAAACCGTCTCGATGTTAGCGTGAAAGCTAGTACAGGATGGCTAGACATCAGAATCAAATTTTGGCTCAATTCCACTTTATCAATTTGCCCAGAAATGCATTCTGTTCTTGGTAGTAAAGTTAACTCTGATTCTTGGATTCTTTAACTGTACTGTGGCCTTGATACTTTATGGGCCATTCTTGTAATTTAATTTACTTTTAATTTTGTCTCTGAAAAGGTTGCCGACGTGGAGGTTAAACTGAACAATTGCAGTCAGACAATTTTCCGAGCTGTACAACAGCTGGTTCAGTTGGCAGACATGGGCAGCCGCCAGGAAAAACTACGACGAATATGGGAGCCGACCTACACGTAAGTTGGCGTTACTGTTTTCGCACCTTTAGACAAACGCGTCTTTGCAACAATGAACAATAATAAGGATAAAGAGGATGAAAAAATTGCAATAGTTAATTTTAAAGTCGAATCCGGTTATCTTGGCAATGTACACATTACCATGTTTATCATTTTTCTATTGATTATAAACATTTCTATATAAGGAAACATCAGTTATAGTAGTTAACCAGATTTTAGAGCTAATTAATTATTATATTTTTATAAATGCTACTATTTGCTCCAAATTTCCAAAACAAATAATTTGAATTTGAATATCACTGGTACTAAAACTTTTGCAACAGCCCTTAAGATGTACTTTTATTTATTTACGTTGCTCTTATTCAAGGTTAGCATTCAAAGGTTAGCTTCTTTTGTCGCAAACATTGACTCGTGATGGTGAGCATCGGTGCATCGTTTCAACCGCTGTGTGATGTTGCAGGATTTCGTACCACGAGGTGCGGGAGGATGATTGTGACTCACACACAGGCAAGAGCACCCCTATAGTTTCATGCCATGGTGCAGAGAGCATGTACACTTCTGATTTTCCAAGCTCTCTGCCTGCGGCTCCGTCCACTGCCTGCTCCGTTGAAGATGTACTGCAGCTCTTGCGCCATCTCTTTGTTATCAGCATGTTTAAGGAAGAGGCCCTAGCCACTGCCACAGGTAAGATATCTGCATCTTCAAGAAGTTGACTTGAGGAGAGTGTGAATTTGTATCTTTTACACATTTTTCCTCGTTTCTGATTCCGATTTATTTTTACATCCAAATAGATGTGGAGGGAGAGAACCAATTGACTGCAGAAATGTTTACAAGCAAGAAGATAACAAATAAACTGCTACAGCAAATCCAAGACCCATTGGTGTTATCTGCTGGTGCTTTGCCCAATTGGTGCGAGGAATTAAATCACTCCTGTCCGTTCTTGTTCCCGTTCGAAACACGCCAGCTTTACTTCAACTGTACTGCTTTTGGCGCATCGAGGTAAGCGCACGTTAAACTTCACTATCGCAGCAGGGAGATATTGGAGATCCCTTATTTGACTGTGAGAGAAAAACCAGATAAATAGCCATTGTTTTAAACTGCAACATTAGCTACTGTTTAAATTGAATTGAATCTCAAAGATCTGCATTTAGTGATATCCCAGAATGTGATTTTGGGGGAAACTATTGAATTTTCAAAAGTCTAAATGGTACAATCTACAGGAATTCTAATGGGAATTCCTATTGGTCTACTCATGCCCAAAACAAGTTTACCTGGGGTTTTACTCTTTGAAATACTACCCCTTAGTGTACATCTAGCCTTGAAACTGGATAGAGGTAAAAGAGTTAAATAAACATTACATCTAGTGGCATCTAGGTTACATAGAAATAAGCAAGCTTCTAGCATCGTTTTAAAGTGCTACTCTTGGTTGAGGTAACAACTCCCGGTGACATTATTTAGCACCATGGTAACAACACCAAATTACCACTCTAGGTAATGCCTCTAAAATATTCGAGGTAGTTTATTAGATATCTGATTAGCCTTTAGTATAATCTAGACCGTTTCTAATCCAATCTGTCTGTGCAGGTCCATCGTGTGGCTGCAAACGCAACGTGACGTGACTTTGGAAAGGCAGCGTGCTCCAGGCTTGTCCCCCCGAAGAGAGGACCCCCACGAATTCCGTGTGGGCCGCCTTAAACACGAGCGAGTCAAGGTGCCCCGTGGGGAATACTTGTTTGACTGGGCAATGCAAGTTATGAAGATACATGCTGATAGAAAGAGCATCCTTGAGGTAAATTTTATCTTGCTCACAGATTTTTTAAGTGCAAACTAACCCCTAAAGCTTTTAGACGCAAAGCTTGCTCTATCATTTATTTATTCAATACAATTTATTTTTATTATTGTTTATACTTGGATAAAATACAGGTATCACTTAGTAATATAAGGATGAAACCGTTTTGGAGTACTCATTTATGCTTTTCTGAAGGCATGAGTTGCCAGAGAAAAAAAAAAGTCAGTTGTGAACTACTATCTCCACAATAATGATTAATAATACTTTTATTGATTTATATCAAAAATAATTTTAATAAAATAATATTATTATTAGTTACTAATAGTTAATAATAATAAGATTAATAAATAAATAAAAAATAAATACTTTTTTGCTTGTCCACCAGGTTGAGTTCCTATGTGAAGAAGGCACCGGTCTCGGACCGACCCTAGAGTTTTATGCGTTGGTTGCTGCTGAACTCCAGCGGCGCGACCTTGGCATGTGGCTGTGTGATGATGATCACGAACATATGGAGAATACGGAGCAGCCGGTCGATCTCGGCGAAGGCATGAAACCGGCTGGGTACTATGTGAGGCGGCCCTGCGGATTGTTTCCAGCTCCTCTGCCCCAGGTAACTAGACCTCGACAGTGATAGATACTGGCCACATTGGTTAATTTGTGATTATCAGAAGTCGAGTAATCAATTCCTTAAAACGGATATTATTGTATCGTATTTGTTTATTAATAACTTAAGAATATAATATTTTTTCTGAATACAATTATCATATTTCCTCTGGTAGTTGACCAACAAAATATTAATTTTTTTTACAAATATTTGCATCGTTTGGGATCTGAAGACTTGATGGAAGTGAATTCCACAGTTAAATGGCTCTCCCAAGGAATTTGAAAAGTGAACTTATGATCGAGTAGCAGCTGATTGGTCCACTTAACTAACACCATTCAATCAGCGCAATCTTCATATCTTCACATGTCGTGCGCAAAATGGCAAAGTCATTACAGTTTTAGAACTGTTATCAAATAAATATGGATCTTTATAAGGGAATGAGCTATTTGTGGGGTACTTTATCTCTGATTATTAAAAATTCATAATAATGATGGCAACCAGCCTTACGTCAAAATGGTAGGTTATATCAGAATGGCAATACCATCGTTACTGAACAGAAAACAAATCCTATGACGCTACATTATTTTCTATCCGTCTGATCCAACGAAGTTTAGGGTACTCGAGCCTCGGCACGGCTTAGTTTCAGATCAAACAAATGGCGGCTGATCAGGTGGTTTTAAGAACAGAAATGTATCGGGAGAAGAGGAATCGGTAACTCTTCAAACACGCTGTGTGGTCCCCAAAGAAGTATTGTCCAAGTGGCTTATCTTGTAGTCAGTCTTAGTAGTTATGCTACAGCATCACTGCTCTCTTCCTTTGAAAAAAAGGGCTACTTACAACTGGATTTTTGAACGCTAACTAAAAACAACTAATTTTCCTGGTTTTTGGCAACTTATGCCAGTTACTTTATAAATGGTGATAAAATTGTTAAATGAACTACCTTAAAGTTCAAAATCTCATGGCTTGTGAATGATTGCAGTTTGTTACGGTAATTTCTATTTGCCTTTGTAACTTCACAATTTTAATATCATGTTTTCTTCCTCGAAAGGATTCAAAAGCCTGTGATGAAGCAGTGAAGAACTTCTGGTTCCTCGGAGTTTTCCTAGCCAAAATTTTACAAGACAACCGACTTGTCGATCTACCGCTGTCACATCCATTCCTGAAACTAATGTGCCACGGAGAAATACAGAATAATGTTAATGAAAGGTACATAGAAAAGGAGTGCCAAAACTTTGCCAAATTTAATTATGTAGCAATTCATGGCTAAAATTGAAATTATCAAACAGTCTCTGAAGAGTTCCTGATTTAAAGTAAACATTGCCGTCTTTCAGAATTGGTCTGCAAATGGGAGCTCCCCGTAGACATTTGACTGAGGAAGATGTGATGACCTCTTCCCTGATCTCCGAAGAGAGCGAGAAAGAGCTCGAGTTTGATCCGCCCAAGCTGCAGCCTGAAAATGAACATGATAAACGATGGTACTTATCCACTATTTAAATCTATTGGTGGAGCTTTTTAGACATGACCACCTTAAAACCTAACAATTTTTTAAAATAATTTCAGGTTTACCAACATTCTCAGCTGTGACGACTTGGCTGAAATCGATCCAGTTCGTGGTCGATTCCTACACCAGTTGCAGGAGTTGATAGGTCGCAAGTCGCGCATCATGCAAGACAACACTCTTTCTTGTGAATCTCGCTCTCACCAGATCCAGAACTTAGCTCTGAGCCCGACCTCTGGTCCGGTCGTCAGGCTTGAAGATCTGGCGCTCACTTTTAACTATCTACCTTCGTCCCGCGTCTTTGCCTTCACTTCCCTGGACCTCGTGCCCAATGGATCTGACACCGAAGTAAGTACTCTTAAAATCCATCTGATTACAAACGTGGCCGCAACTGTTAAGCACACTTAAGTGATCAATAATCTGTTTTAGGTTACGTTGGACAACGTTGAAGAGTACTCGGAATCAACCACATCGTTCTGCTTAGAAAAGGGAATAGCTCGTCAGTTGGAAGCTTTCCGTGAAGGATTTTCTAGAGTTTTCCCACTCGATAAATTGCGAGCTTTCAGTCCGGAAGAAGTTCGAATCATGCTATGTGGTGATCAAAACCCACAGTGGAGTAGAGAAGATGTACTGAATTTCACAGAGCCCAAGTTAGGGTACACAAAAGACAGGTACAAATAGTTGTGTTATCTGCTGCAGCACCTACATGATTTATTTACTATTAATATTTAAACTGCTTTTGTTTGGCTAATTGTTTGGCTGTTTTGTTTGATGTGTACGGCTAATTAATTCTGTTTCGTTCCGTTTCAGTCCTGGATTCTTGCGGTTTGTCAACGTGCTGGTGAAGATGAGCGCGGAGGAGCGCAAGGCGTTCCTTCAGTTCACAACTGGGTGCTCCTCCCTGCCCCCTGGTGGTCTGGCCAATCTGTATCCCAGGCTCACTGTTGTACGCAAAGTGGACGCAGGTGAGGGAAGCTACCCGTCAGTAAATACGTGCGTTCACTACCTCAAATTGCCGGACTACCCCACCGAAGAATTGTTACAAGAGAGGCTGCTTGCAGCTACTCGAGAAAAGGGCTTCCATCTCAATTAGAAAAAAACCAAAGTTTGGCCGGAAGGTTTGCTAAATCCTCGGATTAGGTTTGTCATGTCTGGCGAGGTTATTGTTTTATACCTGATTATTTTGTGATGAGAAATTTCCCAGAGAAAGGCGTGGTGGGGCGTTATAATTTTACAGGTTTACTGGAACCATTGTAATGGGAATTTGTCTATTAATTTTAAGTGGTATGCTTGAAACGTTCTTTATCCTTTTAATTTGATCAAATCCATTTCTTTTG